>CM073581.1:818243-1328243 GCA_037074715.1 Magnolia kwangsiensis
TGAATTCTCAATAGACGACTCAAAAGAGAAGAAACTCATGAGCATAATAGAAATCCTAAAAATGAGTATCAACCTAACAAAAATATCATGATAAGCATAGTTTCCTACTAGAGTTAACTAAATAAAGAAGTAGCACCATTAACCAACCTGATCAAGTCCTAAAAGTTCCCCACTAAAAGTCCATGATATTAATAATAATAAACAACCATTAGAACAACTTCAAAATGCCATGCAAAAAAAAAAAAAAGAAGGAATACGACTCAAATTCAATAATTCAATAGAGACAAAAAAGGAGAACAACAGCAAATAGAAATGTAACAAAATGGTAACAAACCCACCTTAAAATGATCACCAACTCCCTCCTCAAGATCTTTCCAGCTACAGATTTTGGTATCGAGTTTAAGAAAGTTACTCGTAGTATTTTCTTGTATGGCGCAACCTGTAGCAAGAATAGTAAGACAATTGCTATCTGTTTGAAGGTTACCAATCAGATAAAGCAAGGCATGATTTTACAAATCTACAAAATCTACATTTTAAAAAGGAGGAGCAAAGCTAGCATTGCAAGGCCCAACACATTTTCACATTTTTTTAATTTCATGCATGAGATTGAAGAACCGCTCACAATAATTGCTGGTGGAATGCAAACAATGAGTGCAATGATGGAAATGCAGGCGTAGATATTGGTGTTGTCCATGTCAGTCTGCAACAAACAAGGGGTCAATCTTCATTTGACAGATAGATACATTTTAGAATCCAGATATAAAGAATAGAGAGAGATATTGTCAGACCATGGCTTTCTTGAATAGATGCTCTTGTAAGTGAAGGAGATGTTAGAAATCATGTCACTAATGAAGCTTGTCCAGTTGAATGAAAGCTCAGTTAGAGATGTGTATATTGGACCCAAGACTCCTCTAAACTACATAATGTAGATGAACCACTGCTACTTCTGGGTCGAATATATCTATATTGTTTCTCCCAATCAAGCATCATATAACACCTCTAAAGTAAGAGACAGATCTCGCAATCGAGAAAAAGTTTTTTTTTTGCCACTGAAGTTCTTCCTTCTGTACAAGATTCTAGTGTAGACAGTATGATCTAGAAAGCATGGGAAAAGCATCCATACAGGAATATATACCTTGTCTATTTCAATGTCAAACAGTTGATTTAATCCAACAATGTAAACATTCATGAAAAGTGCAGGCACCAAAGCCTGCAAACATTGATTAACAAGAATCACAACAATATAACCACATGAGATACAATCAAATGTATACATACTCAGAACTGAAAACTGTTCATCACGTTACCTTCCAAAATTGTTCAAACATGTGGTGCAGAACATGGGATCAGCAAATTGGCATAGCTTTTCTTTTAGTCTGCGACAAAAAGTAAACAATGATTTTCTGGTAGATACCAACAGTTAAGGTAAATGCCAAATTAGAAAAGGTCACAGCAAAAGTCATTGCCTGGTTCGAACAGAGAAACCAAAGCCAACCTGCATTTCGCATATGAATTGTCAAAATCTCCATAAATGCTCCTACACCCAAAGAAAAGGAAAAATAAAATAAAATCACTCTCTAACTTCATGAAATTCAACGCAACATAGAGGCATCAATGTAAATGGTGAGTTTGTTACTACTAAGGGAGCCCCATCAAGACATTCACATTATTTTGTTTAAGGCACTACTTCAGTCTCTTCTGACAACATAGCTTCAACGCGAATCTAAGTAAATCCTAACTTCAACGCAAATTTATGAATGTGGCCCCAATGTGGTATAACATTTAATTAGGCCACATGCCACCCTACCTACTTAATAGATCAAACAAGATATGGCTCAATCAAACCTCACCATAATAGGAATTAAGTGCTTACCCTCATCCACAAAATTCACATCTTGGACGGACCACGTTGCATCAGCTGAAAATGAATAAACCATGAAATTGAAACAATTCAGCTCACACCCGAGCCTTCTGAAATGAAACGAAAGATAGGTAATTAGGTTGAGCAAGCCCCAACACATGGCCCATTGCTAGCCCGTATGAAGCTCCAAAAGCAGGATGAATCTCCATTCAAAACCGAAAACTTGCATTGAACTTATATGTGTGTGTGTGTGTGTGTGTGTGTATATATATATATATATATATATATATATATATAAATCAATGTAAACATACTCATAGATCCTAAAAATGAATCATATCTAAATCTAAGGTGTACAACAAAATCAGAAAACAGTAATAATTAAATATCGACAAAATAAGATACAAATATCCTTAAGCTAGAAAATATCATCCAAACATGAAACACACAAATAAATGCTTGGACACTACTAAGGTGTATTTTGAACATGAATTCTCAATAGACAACTCAAAAGAGAAGAAACTCATGAGCATAATACAAATCCTAAAAATGAGTATCAACCTAACAAAAATATCATGATAAGCATAGTTTCCTACTAAAGTTAACTAAATAAAGAAGTAGCACCATTAACCAACCAGATCAAGTCCTAAAAGTTTCCCTTGTCCTCATGTCAACTGGTGTTGACATTATACAGCAATAGATGCCAAGAAAAGGAAAGGGGGAAAACTGAAAATGTACATCCCACAGGATATAATGGTCTTTTTAAATGGCAAAGAATACAACAAGGAGAAAAATGAAAAGAAGAATCACATTTAAATGATTCTGCAAGAGCATTTGGATGATTTAATGAGAAACAGGCTAGTTTCCAATTTATCTATACACAGATGAAAGAAGTACCAGTAGAGAAAATCCTCACTAGACACCATCTTTCCACAAATCCAATCTGGAACCAACTCTTCTAGTAGCTTTAATTGTTCTTCAACTTCTCCTGCAATGCAGTTGCGATGAAGTTCAGTTCTCTTCTAACTCAAATAAAATGCAAACAAGAAGTATAGTCCCAGCAGAAGAGCCTGATTACCTGTCTCAATGATATCACGATTATGCAAGAGTATTTTATGAACAAGCTCCTGTTTTGTAATTGAGGAACAGTTGGCAGATCGAAATATAAGGCAGACAATATTAAAGAGGCTAGGCAAGCAAGAGAGCATATGCTGGCGCTTCACAAAACTAGTTCAACTTATCTTGCAATCCGTAGTAGTGACTCTCACATTCTCTTCTACCTGTAATGTTTAGAATTTTGAGGTCATTTGGGGCAGCAAAAAGTAACAGATAATAAGAAACCGTAAAACTGCAGTTCAATCACTATAACTGATGGGGGGATACTCCAATACATAAGGAACAAATAAGCTAAAATTTTATCACCATTAAAATTAAGTACTATCAATATCAAGATCTGCTTAATTTATAGCCAGTTTGTACATTTATGGCCCATGGTTTGGGATCCTGACCGCTGATCCAAGGAACTTCAATGGATGGGTGATGACTAAAAAATCTCCACAGTCAAACAATTCTAACCCTTAGATCAGTAGCTCACAAAAAAAAAAGGTTAGGGAGGGTCCAAAACAAGAGGGACGGCGAGAATTGTCTGATCTGAAAAGTTTTAAAGGCATACCTCAGCCATGATGCGGCCCTTCGCACCAATTGTCTGGATTGCCAAACATGGGCTCCACTAGTACAAAAGGGATGACCAGGGAACTTCATGTTCTGAACTTTGATAACCAGAATACTTCATATTCCTCACTACCAAATAATACATTGGAGGTTATGATCCTAAAATCAAAATATATGACAAATACTAGAGTTCAAAAAACTCTGTAAGAATGAAAAAGAATTTGCAAGATTGGTACATGTTATGATTTTTTCCTTTAAAAAAAAAAAAAGGATTATAAACACCCAAATACACTTGAATTACCTCAACAATATTAACTGTGAAGTTGAGGAGTGTTGGTATACCCCTTGGACACCTTCCATGCAACTAAGAAACTGCTAAACAAATTTGGTTTGCTAATCCAAATCATAATCATATAAGCCTAATCCCAACCAATTGGGGTCGGCTACACAAATCCTGTTCCACCATTCCACTCTATCAAGGACCATAACCTCAGTTAAATCATACGAGGGTTTGCTAATCCAAATCAAAGCAGAGATTATGCCTGGTGATATTACGCATATGACACAACCCATTAGAAATAGATAATAAGAAGGGCATACAAACATTTTCCTTCACCTTTTACAACCCTGCATTTTCTTTTCTTTAGGATAAAATTCCCTTCTTTTACTTTTTTTCCTTTTTTTTTTTTTTTTGAATTGTTGAATTAGATTCTTGTAATCAATAAAAAGTGAAAAAGAAATATGACAGCACTTATTTGGTTAACAACAGCGAGGAAATGTTTCTCCTTATCATAAATTTATAAATATTAGTTAAGGATCAATAATAGAGCCCACCAGTTGCGTAGCCTAGAATAGCATATTGAACAAACTAACTATTTCTTTCAAATGAAGAGAGACATTAATATAGCTTACAAAGTAGAATCCAAAGTAGGATCCAAAACAAATACCCATGGACAACTAAAGACTGTTTTAACAAATACGCAAGTTTAGAATGGGTCAAATACAATTACAACATATTTTAACAAATTGCTTTGCAGAAAATATTGATTAAATTAAACCAGTACTAGGACGCTAGAAAGCAAAAATACCTGGAGAGCACATAATTGCAGAAGAAACCAGTACAAAAGCAATATAAAAAATACTGATTTTACCTATCCTATGTAGATATGGAGAGCACATAATTGCAGAAGAAGCCAGGTTAGACAAAGCATACCTGACCACATAGGTTGGCATGGTCACTAATGTCCTTGCCTTTACTTTTCGTGGAGATATTGCAACTGGCATGCATTTGCATGTGCACAGTACTGACAGTAGGATTTAGTATGACATGCCCAGGAAGTGGAAGGTTCACATCCCTGGACAATCTTGTTATGCCCATGATTGTTTGAACAAAATGTAGAATCTCATGTGTGCAGTTCATGAGACGCTAGGTTAGAGCCATTTTACTCGGGATAGAAACCTAGTAAAAAAATTTATAAAATACTATTCCATAAACACAATTAAGAGTGAACTTGTTCTTTGACTATTTTCAGGCAAAACGGCTGTCCAGTATACAAGCCAATCCAGGAATCTCATACATACCTCACTGATGACTTCATTGACCAATTGTTTTGCAGATTCAATTTGTTCTTTGGTGCCGTCAATCTGTACGGTTCTCTGTGTTGATGTATCGCCAGGAGGGGGATGCAAGGGTATCAACTGGACAAAAAATGTAGAAGAGAAAGACACAGGTATCAGTATATCACAAGCACAGTATAGTATTATAACTCATATGAAACTAATAAATCAAGTGCCGAAAAATGGGCTGATACAGATGACTCTCATGATCAAATAATGGACCAGTCATGAAGGAAGTTTGCACCTGCTTTTTTTTTTTTTTTTTTTTCAGGTAGGCACCTGGTTGTAATAGTTCCCCAACGATTTGGTCTGGCTCTGTCAAATCTCTTTCAATGACATGCACTCGGCGCCCATCCTGCAATCAGAAGCATGGAATAGGACCGCAATCTTAATTCTTCACACTCACAATCAGAACAGACAAGATATCTTTCAAAAAATAAAAACATATTGAACCAAAGAGCTAACTACTAGTTATTCTTACATGACTCTTTCAAAAGGAAGAGTATTCACTCTCCGGGCTATTGATATTTAAGTGAATCTTGAGGCAAACTGTTCATGATTTTCAACTTCAGTCTAAAACATAAGCCTAATTTTTCGTAGGTGACCAATCACCAAGGCAATGATACTCATATCACATCATTAGGAAAAAAAATGAAATACCTAGCTTAGATTCTCTAATAAGGGGCCCAAATGATGGATCCCCTTCCCCAAGACCTTAGAACTAGATCTATTCAGATCTCTACACCTACTACACCTTTTCAATTGGGCTAAAAGCCTGAATTGAGACAATTGTCAGAAAGAGTTCAGCACTATAATACTTGTGAATTGCAACCATATCTTGAGAAATTGGATCTAGGCACCCTGTTCACAATACCTGTACCTGTATTCCACTAACATTGCCCAGAATACTGAATTCCACATTATCATTTCGATCCACCTGAATATATACTTCCAATAACCATTTCAGTTTATGGTTTTTAATGGTGTAAACAATATACAAATAGAGAAAGATATTTACATAATGTTTACTACTCCAAACAAACAATACCAACTCACCTAAGGCTCTGTTTGGTAGACACCTAAAAAATGAGTTGATCTCATTTTTGGTTAATAGAAACTATGCATTAATCTTGATCTCTAATAGATTATGAGTTCATGTTAAAAGTGATTATGTAATACAGATAAAAATCTCTAATACATAATTATTGTTAACTAAAATGAGATGAACATATTTTTGGATCTACCAAACAGGTACTAAATGTGTCAAATAAAATTGCAGATTCAACCAAATAGAAAATATGAAGTAGAATTGCTTAGTCGATTTGTTCCTAATATAAAGAAGCATGAGAATTAACATCTTTTAAGACTGAGATTATTGCCATTATTAAGCCGGCATTTATTACACGATTAGAAAGCCATAGCATAGATCTAAGAAAAAATTGTAATATTGTAACTTGAAAATAGCTTTTTTCCTTCTAAGTTAAAAGTGAATAAAGAAAAAAAAAAACAAAAAAACTAAAAACAAAAACAAAACAGCACTGAACAGAATTCATATAAAATCTATATAGTCATCCGTAGAAAACAGAATTCATATAAAAAACAAAACAACACTAAACTTTGGCATGCTTTAAGAACTGTTTGGGTATATCCCAAACTCACAACTGCATCTGCTTTTTGGTCGTCCACCAAGCACCAAGCACCTGAGACTGCACAAATAGGAATTGCATTTCACAGGCTCCCATTATCTGTCCCAAACTGATGGTCAAACTGTTTCAAGCCAAGGCAACTGGAAACTATTCGACAATATACTTGGGAACAAAAGCATGCCAACCCTAAAAAGGGTTTCGACAATGCAAATCCCTAAAAAGGGATTCGACAATGCAAATCCCTAATCAGGTATTCTAAATTGCAGAAAGCAACAACAAGAAGGGAAAAAATTTACATCATACCTGAGAATCGGAGATTCATGAGCAGCAGAAGGCCGAACTGCAGCAAAGGGCCAAGGAGATAGATAGATAGAGAGAGAGAGAGAGAGAGAGAGAGAGAGAGAGAGAGAGAGAGAGAGAGAGAGAGAGAGAGAGAGAGAGAGAGAGAGAGAGAGATGAGTAGGATTTTGAGAGAGAGAGAGAGATAGGGATAGAGAGAGTGAGAGGGAGAGGGAAAGGGAGAGGGAGCGGAGAGGGAGAGGGAGATGGAGAGGCAGAGAGCGGGAGGGAGAGGGAGAGGGAGAGGGAGAGCGCGAGAGAGGGAGAGGGAGGAAGAGCGAGCGGAGAGGGAGAGCTTGAGGGACCGACGAGGGAGAGATAAAGAGAGAGAATCGGCGAGCGGCTGGAGATGGGCGGAAATGAGGGTAGGTTTTTATTTTTTAATAAGACCCTTTGCCCGCAGCTGTTACAACCGGCCGCCAGCAAACGGTAGCCACGTCCGTCGACTAAGCTACACTTTCTTGTAGTGAATGTTTGCCATTCTTGGTGCATTAAACATATTTTGTACTTGCTAATAGATTCCCATATTAACGCTTATGTATTACCAGCTTTGCAAACCCTTTTATGTGCAAGTCAGCTAATACACGTGCCAAAACATATTCTAGTGTGGCATGCATGTGAAACATCCAAGCTAGCCATCATATGAACCCCACTGTATAGGTGCTGCTGCTGAAAATATAAAGGTGATCCACTCATGAAGTGTTTCCTGATATTAGAAATAAGTGAATGGGTTAGAAAAGTTGGACTGATTTTTCAAAGCCTTATTTTCTTATGTTGATTGTAGCCCACCTAGTTACTGGACTGACCTGTTGATTCTTGGGATAAGAAGTCTACATGGTGGTATGCTTACCATGGAGGGTTAAGATATTTCACTCGTGTGTCATGCTTTATCTGTGATAGCATGTTCATTTACTAACTTGTACACGAGTGAATATAACCGCAGAGTGACTTTTATATGCACCTATGATGCAGACATCATTGGTGGGTTGATTTAAGGCTGTCAACGGCCGGGCTGGCTCATTGGGCTTCCGGCGGGCTTGGGCTAGAGTTTTTAGCATAAAGGCTGAGCTCGGGTTTAAAACTTAAGCTCATTTAAAAAAAAAAAAAAAAAAAAAGAGAACGGGCTTGGACCACATACAACAAGCCATCAGCCTGGCCTGGCTCAATACCAGTGTAGTTTTTGAAAAATCTCCAAACACCAGCAACCCTAACCCTAAAAATCTTTTTTCCCCCGTTTTGCTTCTCCAATCCAGCGCTAATGGCGGATTCAGATCTGACTTCATCTTCTTCTTCTCTCTCTCTCTCTCTCTCTGGGCTGGGCTCAGGCCTTTGTTAAATATTCTGGGTCTGGCTTTAACAGACGATGGCCCAGCCTGAATATGGCCGTTGACACCCTAATTCCACTTGAGATTTGGCCGAATACAACCTATGTACTGCAATAAGATATATCAAGACTATCCCCATGGATTTTGTTTACTTTTTCGATGACCTTTCTATTCATTTGACTGGGCTTTCTTTGGATGAGGATGTTGAAAGAACTTTTAAAATTGAATATTTTAACACTTTGAGTGTATAAAGGTCATGATAACTATTTGTGTTGATAGCAAAAGTACCTATTTATCAAAGGCTTGAAATAATCTAATTAAGAGCTTTATTTGTTGGCTTCGCATGATAAAAAATGAGGCTTATCATATGAACAGTTTTGATCATTGGAAGATGACATAGGATAATTGATTAGAGCGGGTCACGGACACTTTCATGGCAAAGATGGACCAGAGAAAACTCGATCGGAGGCGGAAGTGATTCGGACTGTCAAAACCTTAAAACAAGCATATTTCACAAACTGAAATGAGTTAATCAATGTACCATATATGATTTTTGGGTAGGATTTGCAAGATTCCATCGTATCGACAGTCGAAATTCCATTTTATTTCCATTTTTTACTATTTATAGTAAGTTTTAGTTCGATCGTAACTTTTGATCCTTTAAGTTTTAGGAGTCGTGCCCAGCATGAAAAGGGCTTAGAAAAATTAGGAGAATAACATGGTTAGGCCAAATTAGACACTATTTTTGGCCGAAAACCATGAAGTCTAGTAAAAATCATGACCGTCTAAATAGTAAATTTACTATTTATAGTTAGTCACGTTTTTTGGGAGTTTTGGTTGGAGTTTGATTCTGAAACTTATTCCTAAGTTTGATATCACTATTTAAAGGGTTGTAAATTCATTTCTATCATTAGAAATTATTTTCTATTTTCTTACCTCGTGGATTTGAGGAATCTCTGTGAGGAGTTTAGAGAAACTCCATGGATTTGGAATAGTTATCCTTGAGGAAGACGGTGATAGACCTCATCACGTCCTTCCCTATGTTAATCATAGGCTATAATTATGACGCACCATATTGTAATAAGTCAGAATGCAGCAAACTTCTTCATTTTCTTCCATGGGCATTAGGGGTGTACATCGAGTCGAACCGAGTCGAGTTGGCCTCAGCTCGACTCGGCTTGGCCACTAGCTGACCTTAGCTTGAACTCGGCTCGGTCCTCAAGCCTGATTGGCCAACTCGGCTCGGTTCGGTCAGTAGCTCAGGCCAGCTCGGGCCGAGTTCGAGTCAAGATCGAGCAAAGTTCGCCATTGAGGCATTTTCACAAACACCTAGACTGCACCTTCAAAATCACCTTGTATGTGAAACAGAAGCAGTGGTTTTACAGGTATTTTATCAAACACCTTCTAGTCAGCATAAATAAATAAATAAATAAAAACCAGAAAAAAAGGGTATCAAACACACTTCGTTAAGTCATTTTATCAAACACTTGGTGAGCAACATCAATGGCAAAGTAATCCAGTCACCGAACTGGTTCGATCCGAGTTCGATTCGAGCTGGATCTGATCCAAGTCGAGTCGAGCTGGGGCCTGCTCGAACTCATTTTCAAGCTAAAACATCAGCTCGAACTCAGCTTTGAACCGAGTCAAATCGAGCTTTTTCGAGTCGAGTCGAGCGAGCTAACCGAGCTAGCTCGGTTCATGTACACCCCTAATGGGCATATATGAAGTTTAGAATTTTATAAAGTAGTTTTAGTTTGTGTATGGATGGAGAGACTAGTCAAGTTGGCCAAAGCGTACAACTAAAATGCATGTCTTGAAAAAACTTTTACAAAACCATCTAATCCCGTTCCAGATAAGTTATCTAGTGATGTAGACTAGGTCGCGGAAACTTTCATGGCAAAGATGAACCAGAGAAGGCCCGATCGGAAGTGAAAGTGATCAGGACCATAAGAACTGTAAGTGTTGTGTTATATAAAGCACCCTTTGTTGTCAAATTTTGATGAGACAATCATTTAGAGAGTGACTTATTCATATGATGGGAAGTTCACTTTCAAGTGAAGCAAGATGGAAAGTTCACCTTCAAGATCATCATTTGAAGTTTGAAAGTGCAAGAAATGAAGATAGTACTACAAGTTTGATATCTTCCTCTACTTCAAGTTCAAGATCAAGCTACTATTTCAAGTTCATTTCAAGTAGAAGATCTACTGAAAACTATTGAAGATTCGAGTAGTATATTTAACGTCCAATATTTCAGGTAAAGTGACCCTAGAAAGACCCTAGGCTTAAGTCCTTTTTTATGCAAATTATTCACGGGTTTTTATAATTTGGTTAGGCTTAAATTCGACTAGTTGAAGCCTGAGTTCGCTAGTCTAGGCTATGGTTCGACCAGTCCAAGAATTGCTTCAACTAGTCCAAGATTCAAACTCAAATTCGAAGCTTTTCTGGTAGTTCATCGACCATTCATAGACACCCACTCGACCAGTCGTGGGGAGCTCGACTTGAACTCCACCAACCTTTTTCATGCTCCCTCGACCAGTAGAAAGCTATGCTCAACTAGTCGAGCAGGCCACCCGACCAGTCGAAGGTCTGTTTTATCCGATCAAGCCAAAAATTTTAAAATTTGGTTAATTCTTAGAGCAGTCGAAGGAGACTGTTCACACCCCAAGTATAGGGTTGTGATGTAGTAATAAACTCGGTGAGACCGAGGTCGAATCCCAAGGGACTGAAACCTGCACGTAATCTGAAACTAAATAGAACTAGAATTAGAAGAAGATGAAATCTAAATCAAATGAAACTTAGGGAATAATGGTGAAATAATTATCTAAATTTTAAAGAATTCAGATGAACAAAACTAGGGATTCAGAGGATCCACTTGTAGAGAACAGGGAGATCTTATGCTTGGTTCAAGAGCACAATTGGGCTTAGAGTCCCATCTTCATCCAGTTGAAGGGTGTAACCATGAAAATTAAAACTGAACTTCCTTTGATCTGTTTTCAAGAGATGAAAGGTATAAGAATTAGAATAGATTCCATCACCAAACCATACCTAGGAGACAAAGTAAACAACCGAATTAAACTAATTAACAACCAATCAACATGATATGAAGGTTAGGAAGGGTACCGTCATCCGACCATGTCCAGGAGATGATGGTGAACAATAGGGCTTCCTGACGCCATAAACATAAAAACGGAAGGAACATGCTCAAAGCTATCGTAGACCTATTGTAATTTTAGTCACAATAGACCATTAAAAACTAAAAACATTCCCTTAATTAAACTAAAATCAACATCAGTTCAGTCTAAACAAAAGGCACAAGCAAGAAGTTCTCTCATCACGCTACAAGGTTCACCTCTTAGCCCTAGCTAAGAGGTTTAGCCACACATAGACATGGTAAGGCTAAAGATCTCTTAAAAAAACATAAAGGAAGGGGAAGAAAAACAAGGAAGAAGAAAAGAAGAAAAGTTTAGCTAATGAGGGCGACCGATCCACGCTTCACATGTCCAAGCTTTGCCTCCACGGTTGCCCCCCCTCTCTCCTCTCTCCTTTCTTCTCCTTTTATAGAGAACAAGGGTGGTGGAATGGCTAGAGTCGGTGGAAAATTCGGATTCGTGCATAAGTCTACGCAGCAGAAGGTGATTGCTGTGCGTAAGGACTTTTGCACCAAGAAAATGGTGCCACATTCCCTTCATTTCCTTTCTTTTTAAAAGGACAACGTCCCCTTGGACTTTTTTGGCAGACCTTCATGATGGACGGTCCAGATCACTGATCGGACTCATGGACAGTGGGCCACGTCAGCTGTGAAAACTGGCAGTAGGGATGTTCTTGGGCGCGTTACAGCGCTAGGCTGAACGGTCAGCCCCATGATCAGCGTCGGTTGAATAATCCACACCGTCCACTGCACTCTCCTCAAAAAATCGGTTGGAGATGGGCGGTTTTTTTTCCCGTCGATGTGGTCATCTGGTTGTTTCTTGATGTTGTTCGTCCTACGTTTGAGCGGTTAGGATCCCATCCTTTTTATTTCTTCAAATTTCGTCACCTAGGCCTTGGTAAGATCGGACCGTCGAATTAAGATGGTGGCCCACTGCAATGAGTCGTAGCTCCCTGTTCACTTGGCTTTACCGCATGAGAGAGTTTTCAAATCCTTATATAATTCTGCGGTCAAACACTGGTTGACTGCAGTTGTTGGTTTAGTGTACTGTGAGTGCACTACCTCTGTGCCCTCCCACTTTTGCAAAGTGGGTTCCACCTTGATGTGTTTGATAAATCTAATCCATCCATTCATTTTATCTCCCCATTCAAGGGGTTGAGACCAAAATTGGAACATATCTAGATATCATGTGGGCCCCAGATTGACAATTCATGGACTGATCTGGCCATTGGGCCACTTCCACAGGGATCTGTGTAATGCCCATGAAAAATCCGTACTTGGGCTCGAGTACCAACTCGACCCGAAATCGCGTAGAATTAAATTCCATGGAAATTAAGCGTAAGTTAGCTAGCGCAACGCTAGAGTAGCTGGGAAATAGTCCCTGATCACTTTAAATACGTTCTACAAGACCCAAATCGAGTAGAACAAACAACTCTACAATACTCTATAACCTCGGATCAAACTCTAAGCAGGTTTGTTCTCTGGACCACTTTGAATTTTTGTATTGGATTTAGACCGCGCGTCGAAGGTCCGATACCTCCTATCTTAGACCGTTAGAACCGCCCAGCTGGACTTGACAATCATTTCGAAAATCAAGTCAAACCGATAATCACAGACTATTTCGTTGAGCTCGGACTGAAGAGACCGCGAATAGGGACAGAATTGGAATTTCAAATTCAAATCTGGCACACGACTTGACGCGTCAGTATTAAGCGTTCTGACCGTCAGAATTCATCCAGATTACACCCTCGGATCAGGAAAAATTTCTATTTATTATCATGAGACTTTCAGCCCTGATCTACGTACGGTGACCGCTGAACTGAAACTGGTCCACCACGTGCGATCTGCGAACCCTGCCAGACTGAAAACTTAATACGTGCTACATCTGGTACGCATGAGCTTAAGTCCGATCGCAATCGACCAGGGGACCACCAGAAAGTAACTTTTGGGCCGAAACAGCCCCGAAATGGATAGGCACCAAGTAAACTTCGTTCCGGAGCCTGTTTCTGGCAATTTTAAGCTTATAAAAGGGGTTGAAACCCTCATTTCCCTCTCCCATCCGAAAATTGCAAACCCTAGGATAAAGGAGAGAGAGTTTGAGAGAAAGAGTAGAAGGAATTTTTTTCGCTTCCGAGCCGCCGATTGCTACTGCTTCAGCAACTCTTCCCAATCACCTGGCTGGTGATTTCTCCTCTTTTTCAGGTATAAAACAACCCTAGAACTTGCTGATTTAGGGTTTACTTAGATTAACGCGTGTTAGCTAACGTAACTTGTGGAATAGGTCCTCCTACTGCCGTAGACGAAGCATACACGCTCCGTTCAAAATCACGCTTTCGTAAGACCTAAGGTGAGGATTTTAGACGCTTTGATTGACGGTTTACAACGCTTTCAATGTCGTTTAATAGTAGATTATCGACGGCATCACCGTTTGACATGTACAACATGCTCTCCGTTTCCTGTTTCGTAAATTAACGAAGAATATGAGATTTGGGGCATTTTAGTCATTTGTAAGAAGTACGGTCTACATTCATATTTTGCTGACGTGATTGACATGGTTTGTTGTCGCATTAGGGAGTTAGGAATGCTTGCATAATTAGTTTGGCGAAGAGATTCGCCTAGTTGCGCACTTTGGGTCGACATACTATATGTAGACTCAAGTGTGTAGTGTATGTGTTTGTATAAATGCTTGTATTAGTATGTATTGAATTAAATGATGTTATGTGGTAGTTTGAGATTGATTTCTTAGTTAATATGCTGACCTAAATGATTTCCTACATGTCGACCATATGCATGATTCCATTACATGCATGGAACGTATGTGTTTGAAGATTTGCTTAAGCTGAATGTTATAACATGTGTTAACATGCTCACATGATTGTATTTCAATTCCAATAGTCTTACATAGATTGCTGATGTGATTCCATAATTGTTTGGGACTAGACTTAGTCCAGGCAGTCGGTAACCGAGCGAATTCGTGGCTGACTGGTCATAACCACGAACGACGCGTCGATGAACGTGATTCGTGTTTGAAGTTGGCGGCAGTGGTTAGGCCACGCGAAGTGTTTTACGCACTTCATGTCGTTCGACTGAGATGCGATCGCGCTAGTCGAGCCCATCAAGCAACCCGACTGGCCGATGTATGTTCACCTTGTATGAGTCATAACTGCTTGAACCTAGGGTACTGAACTTACCATTGCAAACCCTGTTAACCATGGTACCTTGATCCACGAAGACTCATGAGCCGGGCATGGTGGTATGGGACACCGTGGTCGAGCTGTCGGCCTACGCTGGGGCCACAAACCTCCCCGTAGTGACCAGTGAGCACCTAGACTCGTGAGCAGATTATGGTGGTATGGGACACTATATTCTTGCTGTCGGCCTACACTGATCAGGCGACGAGCCCTTTGTAGTGACCACGAGCGTATTCTGAGTCCACGGGAGGCGACGACCCTTCCGTTGCAGTAGAGTACGGTAGGCCTGTATTGATAAGGTGATGGGGGAGCGGTGCAACGAGTGCGAGCAACAGCCCTGGCATCCCTTGCAGTGACCTACGAAATATACATCGTATGAGATTACTAGGAGTGACGACCCTAGACAGGATCTGTGTTGGGATTGATACAAGGGAAGTACCTTAGTTTCCCAATCCTGCTGTTTGAATGGACTAATAACAACTTGGAAATCATATCACCATAGCATTGCATGTGCCTGGAAGATGTGGAGCACTCTAGGGAGTGTGGCATGCCACGGTCGTAAGATGTTGCCGTATGAGGGAGATCGTCGGTGAGGGCATACATCACGTCATATCATCTTGCATTAACAACAGTACTAGGATTGTCTGAATTACTGCTTTATTATTATCGCATGATTGAATTGTGAATATGCTAATCCTTGCTCTATGATTCCACTGAGTTGATCACTCACTCCCACGTTACGGGATGGTGTTTGCAATACCCACCAGACCCTGTTGTAGATGCAGGTGAGGCGGAGATCCAGGAGGTGGAGCCAGACATTGACGAGGATCAGGACGAGTTCTCGTATATGCAGTATCACGACGGCTTCCCGTAGGTGACCTGGATCGTTGGGGTTTCAGTGGGACTATTTGGAACATTACATTTTTGTTCATGTATATGTATATGAGACTCAAAGATGTATTCATACTTTAGAGATGGATGAGGTTTACTTTGTTTTTCCATACAGTGATATACATATTGTTTAGTCTTCCGCTTGCTTTTATCACTGGATCTGAAGTATGAATTGCAGTTTTGGTATACTTTTACTCATGTGAATGATTTAAATCAGACAACATTGAATCATAATCATTTTTTTTGTATAAGTGACGGTCTGAAACTCGGGAGTTGAGTTTATACACGACCCCCGATTTTCAGGGTGTTACAAGTTGGTATCAGAGCATGAATAAGAGTATACTGGGCCTGGGTTATGGTCTCGCGACGTACGCTGTCGCTTCCTTTAACTTAGGTGGGTGGGAGAAGGGTCTAGAAACACTTCTAGGATCGCAGATTCGCCGATAGGCGAAGTCTATTAGAATCGATCGCAAGATCGAGTCTGTAACGCATCTCGGGTCGCGTAAAGCAACCCGAATCGCTTCTAAGCTATAGGAAGTCGGGTTGAGGCGTCCTATGAGCGGTTTTAAACTGCAAAAGTGAATCCTTGGGCCGTGGGATGACCACGACTCCTGTAATCAATCGTCAGGGCTTAAAAACCCCGTTTCACCAAAAATCTTCAAAATTCCTCCTCTAAACACTCCGATCTTTATTTTTTTATTATCCATTTCATGTTAGGTATAAAAAATAATGTGAAAATAACACAAATTAGTACTTTCATAAAATTGTATAGTGAATAGTAAAATTTCATGAAAAATGGCCATAAGGCCATTCTAACTTCACTTTCTTTAGAAACTAAGGATCTATATAGATGTACTAGCTCCTTTTACCCCAAATCCATATGCTGCATCATAGGGTTTGGTATTTGGGATTGTGGAGTGGTCTCGAAAAGCCCCGAACACATATTTGGGCTCATATAGATCAAAATACAATGAACCAGGGGGTGGGCCATATATTTTTAGAGTCCTTGGACCATGGGGGACCAGACCCATGTGGTCCCACCGGCCAACTGGGAGGTTGACTGGCGATGCCATCGCCGGTCCGGCGATGCATCGCCGACCGGTGGGGCCCCTTTGCCATGAATTTTGGGCGCACACCCTTAAATGGGGTGCACATCCTCCCCATATACCTCCCATCCTACGAAAATCTCTAAAACACCCCCCTCCTTTACAAGTAGCCCTCCCCTAAGCCCTATTCTCATTTTTCAGCAGCCATTTCCAAATTTCGGCGTCCCAAATCACTCCTAGGTCCCTCCTTGGCCAAAACCGACCACCACCCATCACTTATTGGGAGTTGGCAGCCCTTCCTCTTGAAGATTTCACCATTTGGAGCTCTAAAAATCTCCAAAAAGAGCTGAAATCGTGAGGTGCTCCATTTCACTTTTTTGTTTGCATTTCTCCTTGAAAATACAGCCTTGGGAAGCTTGAAGCATCCCTCTACGATGCCTAGATTTTCTTTTTCCAGATTGGGCAGCCACTTCTCCCCATTTTTACCATTTTTTATGGCTTTCGTGGAAGCCATTTTAGGCCTTTTATCGCTCTCATCCATCATATCTTTGATGGGTAAGAGGAAAATCACAACAGACGAGGCTGGTCCAAGCCGTCCTGCTCAATCGAGAAGACCGCGGGGTGGTGCCGCAAGTTCAAGCGCTGCCGCAGGTCCAACTGCAGTCCTGGAGTGCCGTACAAAGCGAGATTTGGATCCCCATGCACACCTTGGGCGAGCAATTCTATCGGAGATACCTCATGGCCAATACACTGATCGCAAAGTGTTATTTGAGGCGGACGTAGATGGACGATTGTTCGGCGAGTATCTGTTGTTCGAACGCATTGAAGCTGCGCATTGGGGTCCGATCTTTGAAGCTCGTGCTCGTGCTAATGTGATCACTGTTCGTGCCTTCTACGCTAGTATCCAGAATCCTACCTTAGAGCCTTTGCAGTTCAAAATCCCTTTTGGTAGAGATCGGATGGCTACGATCGATGTTCGGTTGATTGCGCGACTTCTCAACGTGCCTCTAGGTGATGTGCATCCTAGTGAGAAGAATTTGAGGACTAGACGTGAATGAGATCGCCGCACCAGGTTTCTGTGCAGTAAGTTGGTTCCATGGCAGTCTAATAATAGCCTCAAGGCGACGTATATGTCTGAGGATTTGCGCCTGCTGCACCATATCTGCACGTTCAATGTTTATCCCAGGTCGACGAACCGCATTGAATGTACACGCCTTATGGTCGATTTTCTGTATATGGTGGCCCAGGGAGAGAACGTATGCATGGCTACTTTCATCTTACGGCAGATAGTCCTCATAGCCAAGTCAAGAAGGACATCCGAATCACTTCCATTTGGCCGACTGGTTTGCAAAATCGCCCTCGAGTTTGCTTACAGACTTGGGCCGAAAATGCCAGTCTCGATTCATAGTATTGATGAGTCGACAATGGTCAAGATGAAGATTGGGTCACAATACCGTGAAAATCAACTTGAAAGGGAAAGTGAGGATGACTTTGATGATGAGGAAGATCAAAGTGAAGAAGAACCTAGAACAGAGGTTCAGGAAGAAGCTCAGGAAGAGGCAGAAGAGGAGGCTCAGGATACTGATGAGAGCCCTCCTCCTTTTGCGCAGGCTACTATCGACGATGGCATTGCTCGGATGGAGGAGAGTCAGACCGCTTTGCGAAGGGAAGTCCAAGAACTTCGTGCAGAAGTCGCGGATGCCAAGGCCGTTACAAAGAAGAAATTTGGCAAGGTGACTCGCACCTTGAAGGCGATCCTGTGTTGCTTACAGGATAAGGGTGCTCCTCCTCCGTCACCAGACTCTGACTAGCGACGCGATCTTTGATGTTATTATCAGTAGTTAGTCATTTCCTGCTTATGTGTGTAAGCCTGTTAGGGCTAGTGCTTTGCTTATGTTGCTGTTGCTTAACTGTCTTAATTCCCATGTATTTCTCGTCATGATGCTTGTAAGGATATATCCCTTGTATTGTGACAATTTTGATTAATTGAAATGCATGGAATCCTTTGACTCCTTGTGTGAATGATTGTGGTGTATTTGTACAATTGAGACTGATAAGGTTGTGCCCTATTTTGAATATAGGGAATGCTGCCTAAGACTACGCGGAGCACGGCTCGTCTTGCACTAACCGAGCATATGGATCAGACTCCCTCTCAGTCTGGCACCCATTCGGACCCTGCTGTGGGCCCGATTCCTGAGGCGGTCCGATCGTCTCAGCCTGCCGCTGGTCCTACAGATGGACCACCGCCATTTACGCCATCAGTCAGAGAGCCATATCGCGCATCTACTTCCACACAGCATCCGCCACAGCCTGCTCCACCTCTCGACAGATTTGAGCAGATGATGGCTATGATGCTGCAGCAGCAGTAACTTCTGACTACCATCGTGGGGACATTAGCCCAGGGTGGGGGTGCGGCTTCATCTATTCCACCTGCACCACCTGCGCATCTAGCGGAGGATGCCTATACATACGCTCGGGATGAGGACATGGCCAATCCTGCGCCGCCTGCTTACCCTGCGGGAAACGCTGCAGATACACGGAGCCTATTAGAGCGATTTCAGCGCTTGCGGCCTCCTACTTTCACGGGTTCTCACAGACCCGAGGAGGCTGAGTACTGGCTCGACCCGGTGTGGAAGATTTTGCGGATGCTTCATTGTACTGAGGCCGAGCAAGTAGAGCTGGCTACCTTCCTGTTTGAGAGAGAGGCCAGCATGTGGTGGGATAGCGTACTACGGACCGTTGCCGCAGACTTTGTATGGACGTGGGCAGCATTTGAGTTCCGCTTCCATGAGAAGTATTATCCCTAGACTTACAGGCACGACAGGGAGAATGAGTTTCTCCGCTTCAGACAGGCAGCGATGACAGTTACAAAGTATGAGCATCGGTTCACGGAGTTGGGCAGGTACGTCCCGATGATTTTGGCTGATGAGCAGATGCGCATACGGCGCTTTTTGGAGGGTTTGCGACTGGATATTCGGTCGAAGATGTGCTGTGTTAGCATTCCCTCCTATGCGGAGTTGATTCACATGTCCATGCGGGCAGAGCAGGACGTGGATCGACTTGCGCGATCTCGTGGCCCGGTTGCTTCTAGGCCACGACCAGACTTGTCAGATAGGCCCTTCGCGGGCAAGAGGCCTCGCATTGATCCTCCTACTAGGACTACGGCGCCTGTACCACCGTTTCGGCGCCCCGATTTGACGTGCACATACTGTGGGAGGTCAGGCCACTTGGCGCAGAGCTGCTTTTCGAGGATGCGGGACAGTGGGTTCTCGCCGCCGTAGAAGATTGACCGTGTACATCCACAGGCGATATCAGCACCGCCCATATGGTCAGCTCCTGCGCATCCTTCTTTCAGACCTCCGGTATCGCAGATTAGACAGCCTCCACGGCCCTTGACACAGCGGCCGAACCGGCCACAGCAGGCTCGGGTTCATGCATTGACAGCTGAGGCAGCTGCGACGCCGACTTTCCAGCATTCAGCCTTCGAGGTCACGGCCCATATTGGAGGTACTCCCGTTCTTGTCATGGTGGACACTGGTTTCACGATTTCTTTGATATCGCGTGCCGTAGTCAGGCGTCTTGGGTTACAGACTATCACTATGAATAGCGTGCGAGTCTTTGCAGCTCATGGGAATTATTCGGATGTCACCCAGATGTGTGAGGGTTGTTTAGTTGATCTGGGAGGCAGGACGATGACTCTTGATCTTGTCGTCGATCCCTCGCTCGTTTATCTCGACGTCATTCTTGGCATGGACTGGTTGACTGCAGCGAGAGCTGAGATTGACTGCGAGGCTCGTATGGTGACGGTGTACGAGCCTGAGGGCACGCCTTTCACGTTTTCAGTGCGGGTAAATCTTCCTTTCCGTATACTTAGCTACGCCACTTTATTACGCGACGCTGGTGCCCAGGTACTTGAGCACGTGCCAGTCGTTTCTGAGTTCGGGGATCTGTTCAGGAAGATCCCTGGTTTGCCGCCCCGACGTGAGATCGATTTCACTATCGATCTGGTTCCTGGATCTACACCCGTCTCACTGCCGATGTATCGCATGGCACCATGTGAGATGGAGGAGTTGAGGACGCAGATTGATGGTCTGCTAGAGCTTGGCCTTATACGGCCTAGCGTGTCTCCTTGGGGAGCACCGGTCTTGTTCGTGAGGAAGAAAGATGGTTCGATGCGATTTTGTATTGATTATCGCAGGCTGAACCAGCTCACGGTGAAGAACAAGTACCCTTTGCCCAGGATCGATGACTTGTTTGATCAGCTGAGAGGAGCGCAGTACTTCTCGAAGATTGATCTTCAGTCAGGTTATCATCAGCTGCGCGTCAGGGATGAGGACGTGCAGAAGACATCATTCAGGACCAGTTTTGGCCACTACAAGTTCCTCGTGATGTCGTTCGGTCTTACGAACGCACCGGCCGTGTTCATGGATCTGATGAACCGGATATTTCGGCCTTTCCTCTATCGATTCGTCGTTGTATTCATTGACGACATTTTGGTGTACTCTAGTAGTCGAGAGGAGCATGAGGAGCACTTACGTTTGGTCCTGGATACGCTCAGACAGCATCAGTTGTTTGCACAGTACAAGAAGTGCGACTTCTGGAAGCAGGAGGTGAAGTTTCTGGGACACGTGGTGTCCAAGGATGGCATGGCAGTTGACCTGTCTAAGGTAGCTGCGGTGCAGGACTGGGAGCAGCCTGGTTCTGTCACTGAGGTGAGGAGCTTCTTGGGTCTCGCTGGCTACTATCGACGCTTCATTCAAGACTTCTCGAAGATCGCGAGACCCTTATCTTAGTTGACACGGAAGGACGTGAAGTTCACCTGGAATGATAAGGCGGAGTCAGCTTTTCAGGAGCTGAAGGACAGACTTACGTCTGCCCCTGTGCTAGTATTGCCAGAGCAAGGGGTTGGATACACTATATACACTGACGCGTCTAGCGTTGGTTTGGGTTGTGTCCTTATGCAGAGGGACAGGGTAATTTCGTATGCCTCGAGACAATTAAGGAAGCACGAGGAGAATTACTCTACACACGACCTAGAGTTGGCAGCCGTTATATTCGCACTGAGACTCTAGAGACATTACCTCTACGGAGAGGAGTTCGAGCTCTTTTGCGACCACAAGAGCCTCAAGTACATATTCACGCAGCGAGACTTGAATATGAGACAGCGGCGATGGATGGAGACGTTGAAGGACTTCAAGTTTGAAGTCTCTTACCATCCTGGGAAGGCGAACCTTGTGGCTGATGCATTGAGCCGCAAGAAGGCGATAGAGTTTGCGGCTCCGCTGATGGTTGCCGAGTGGGACATGGTTGAGTTTTTGCGAGACTTTGAGCAGAAACTCACCGTAGAGGAGCCGTTTGAGTTCATCGCACTTGTACAGGTGCGATCTCAGATCGATGACCGAGTCATCGAGGCGCAGAGGGACGATGCGCATCTTTCTGAGCTTCGAGAGCAGGTCAGTGATGATGCTGACGCCGACTGGCGAGTTGGTATGGATGGGGGCTTACGTTACCGTGGCCGCCTATGCGTCCCAGATGTCCCTGACTTGAGACGAGAGATTCTCGAGGCTGCGCATTCTACTAGACTCGCGATGCATTCAGGCAGCACAAAGATGTATCGTGACGTGAAGAGAACGTACTGGTGGGAAGGTATGAAGACCCATATAGCTGAGTTCGTGTCCTGTTGTCTCACTTGTCAGCAGGTGAAGGCAGAGCATCGCCGACCACCTGGACTTTTGCAGCCTATGCCGATTGCAGAGTGGAAGTGGGATTTCATTTCCATGGACTTCATTTATGGATTGCCGAAGACGAGGAAGGGACATGATTCCATTTGGGTGATCGTCGACCGATTGACGAAGTCGGCGCACTTCCTACCGATCAGAGTTACGAACTCTGCAGACGAGCTGGCTAGATTGTACATCAGAGAGATCGTGCGTCTGCATGGAGTTCCGTTGGAGATCGTGTCAGACAGAGACACGCGGTTCACTTCTATCTTCTGGACCCGCATTCAGGAGGCTATGGGTGTGAAGTTGAAGTTCAGTACTGCCTTCCATCCACAGACGGACGGACAGACAGAGCGAGTGAACCAGATCCTGGAGGACATGTTGCGAGCTTGCGCATTGGACTTCAAGGACAGTTGAGATGACTGTCTTGCATATGCGGAGTTTGCGTACAACAATAGCTTCTAGGAGAGTATCGGTATGGCACCTTATGAGGCGCTGTATGGGCGACCTTGTCGCGCACCGCATTGCTGGTTAGAGGTCGGTGAGAGTAGCTTGATCGGCCCAGAGTTAGTGCAGGCGACGTCAGAGAAGATTGATACTATTCGACGTCGGCTTCTTACAGCGCAGAGCAGACAGAAGAGCTACGCCGATACGAGATGGAGGCCACTAGAGTTCACAGTTGGGGATCATGTGTTTTTACGAGTTTCCCCAATGAAGGGAGTCCTTCGGTTCGGGAAGAAGGGGAAGCTGGCACCGCGATTCATTGGTCCATTTCAGATCCTCGATCGTGTGGGAGCAGTGGCTTACCGATTGGCTTTACCCACGCCCCTCGCGAGCGTTCACAACGTATTTCATGTTTCTATGCTGAAGAAGTACGTTGCTGATCCTTCCCATATCATCAGATGGGAGCAGGTGCAGTTAGGAGAGGATGTTACTTATATCCTGCGACCGACACGCATCTTAGACAGGAAGGAGCAGGTACTGCGTAGCAAGGTGATTCCCCTTGTGAAGGTATTGTGGACGCATCATTCTGAGGAGGAGGCTACTTGGGAGACAGAAGCCGAGATCAGAAAGAACTACCCACAGCTTCTCGAGGAATACGAAAAGGTACAAATTTCGAGGACGAAATTATTTGTTAAGGGGGGTAGATTGTAACGCCCGTGAAAAATCCGTACTTGGGCTCGAGTACCAACTCGACCCGAAATCGCGTAGAATTAAATTCCATGGAAATTAAGCGTAAGTTAGCTAGCGCAACGCTAGAGTAGCTAGGAAATAGTCCCTGATCACTTTAAATACGTTCTACAAGACCCAAATCGAGTAGAACAAACAACTCTACAATACTCTATAACCTCGGATCAAACTCTAAGCAGGTTTGTTCTCTGGACCACTTTGAATTTTTGTATTGGATTTAGACCGCGCGTCGAAGGTCCGATACCTCCTATCTTAGACCGTTAGAACCGCCCAGCTGGACTTGACAATCATTTCAAAAATCAAGTCAAACCGATAATCACAGACTATTTCGTTGAGCTCGGACTGAAGAGACCGCGAATAGGGACAGAATTGGAATTTCAAATTCAAATCTGGCACATGACTTGACGCGTCAGTATTAAGCGTTCTGACCGTCAGAATTCATCCAGATTACACCCTCGGATCAGGAAAAATTTCTATTTATTATCATGAGACTTTCAGCCCTGATCTACGTACGGTGACCGCTGAACTGAAACTGGTCCACCACGTGCGATCTGCGAACCCTGCCAGACTGAAAACTTAATACGTGCTACATCTGGTACGCATGAGCTTAAGTCCGATCGCAATCGACCAGGGGACCACCAGAAAATAACTTTTGGGCCGAAACAGCCCCGAAATGGATAGGCACCAAGTAAACTTCGTTCCGGAGCCTGTTTCCGGCAATTTTAAGCTTATAAAAGGGGTTGAAACCCTCATTTCCCTCTCGCATCCGAAAATTGCAAACCCTAGGATAAAGGAGAGAGAGTTTGAGAGAAAGAGTAGAAGGAATTTTTCCCGCTTCCGAGCCGCCGATTGCTACTGCTTCAGCAACTCTTCCCAATCACCTGGCTGGTGATTTCTCCTCTTTTTCAGGTATAAAACAACCCTAGAACTTGCTGATTTAGGGTTTACTTAGATTCACGGCGTGTTAGCTAACGTAACTTGTGGAATAGGTCCTCCTACTGCCGTAGACGAAGCATACACGCTCCGTTCAAAATCACGCTTTCGTAAGACCTAAGGTGAGGATTTTAGACGCTTTGATTGAAGGTTTACAACACTTTCAATGTCGTTTAATAGTAGATTATCGACGGCATCGCCGTTTGACATGTACAACATGCTCTCCGTTTCGTAAATTAACGAAGAATATGAGATTTAGGACATTTTAGTCATTTGTAAGAAGTATGGTCTACATTCATATTTTGCTGACGTGATTGACATGGTTTGTTGTCGCATTAGGGAGTTAGGAATGCTTGCATAATTAGTTTGGCGAAGAGATTCGCCTAGTTGCGCACTTTGGGTCGACATACTATATGTAGACTCAAGTGTGTAGTGTATGTGTTTGTATAAATGCTTGTATTAGTATGTATTGAATTAAATGATGTTATGTGGTAGTTTGAGATTGATTTCTTAGTTAATATACTGACCTAAATGATTTCCTACATGTTGACCATATGCATGATTCCATTACATGCATGGAACGTATGTGTTTGAAGATTTGCTTAAGCTGAATATTATAACATGTGTTAACATGCTCACATGATTGTATTTCAATTCCAATAGTCTTACATAGATTGCTGATGTGATTCCATAATTGTTTGGGACTAGACTTAGTCCAGGCAGTCGGTAACCGAGCGAATTCGTGGCTGACTGGTCATAGCCACGAACGACGCGTCGATGAACGTGATTCGTGTTTGAAGTTGGCGGCAGTGGTTAGGCCACGCGAAGTGTTTTACGCACTTCATGTCGTTCGACTGAGATGCGATCGCGCTAGTTGAGCCCGTCAAGCAACCCGACTGGCCGATGTATGTTCACCTTGTATGAGTCATAACTGCTTGAA
This sequence comes from Magnolia kwangsiensis, assembly GCA_037074715.1. NCBI lineage: Eukaryota > Viridiplantae > Streptophyta > Magnoliopsida > Magnoliales > Magnoliaceae > Magnolia > Magnolia kwangsiensis. Next base: position 843,763 of record CM073581.1, read on the forward strand.
CCTAGGGTACTGAACTTACCATTGCAAACCCTGTTAACCATGGTACCTTGATCCATGAAGACTCATGAACCGGGCATGGTGGTATGAGACACCGTGGTCGAGCTGTCGGTCTACGCTGGGGCCACAAACCTCCCCGTAGTGACTAGTGATCACCTAGACTCGTGAGCAGATTATGGTGGTATGGGACACTATATTCTTGCTGTCGGCCTACACTGATCAGGCGACGAGCCCTTTGTAGTGACCACGAGCGTATTCTGAGTCCACGGGAGGCGACGACCCTTCCGTTGCAGTAGAGTACGGTAGGCCTGTATTGATAAGGTGATGGGGGAGCGGTGCAACGAGTGCGAGCAACAGCCCTGGCAGCCCTTGCAGTGACCTACGAAATATACATCGTATGAGATTACTAGGAGTGACGACCCTAGACAGGATCTGTGTTGGGATTGATACAAGGGAAGTACCTTAGTTTCCCAATCCTGCTGTTTGAATGGACTAATAACAACTTGGAAATCATATCACCATAGCATTGCATGTGCCTGGAAGATGTGGAGCACTCTAGGGAGTGTGGCATGCCGCGGTCGTAAGATGTTGCCGTATGAGGGAGATCGTCGGTGAGGGCATACATCACGTCATATCATCTTGCATTAATAACAGTACTAGGATTTTCTGAATTACTGCTTTATTATTATCGCATGATTGAATTGTGAATATGCTAATCCTTGCTCTATGATTCCACTGAGTTAATCACTCACTCCCACGTTACGGGATGGTGTTTGCAACACCCACCAGACCCTGTTGTAGATGCAGGTGAGGCGGAGATCCAGGAGGTGGAGCCAGACATTGACGAGGACCAGGACGAGTTCTCGTATATGCAGTATCACGACGGCTTCCCGTAGGCGACCTGGATCGTTGGGGTTTCAGTGGGACTATTTGGAACATTACATTTTTGTTCATGTATATGTATATGAGACTCAGAGATGTATTCGTACTTTAGAGACGGATGAGGTTTACTTTGTTTTTCCATACAGTGATATACATATTGTTTAGTCTTCCGCTTGCTTTTATCACTGGATCTGAAGTATGAATTGCAGTTTTGGTATACTTTTACTCATGTGAATGCTTTAAATCAGACAACATTGAATCATAATCATTTTTGTTGCATAAGTGACGGTCTGAAACTTGGGAGTTGAGTTTATACACGACCCCCGATTTTCAGGGTGTTACAATCTAGGAGCTGAAATTCGATGTGTACAATTAATTTATGATATTCAGGCCCTGTATGTAGTTTTGAGACAAACGGATAGTGGAAACCCTGTGATCTTGCATTTTGGCTGACTTTCAGGCCACTTGAGATTCAGTTTTTCTATTTTCTCAGATCTTTAGCGTGTAAATCCGTTGATCTTGGTTCCCTGGGGTCCGTCCCATGCTCTGGTAAATTCTGAGCATTAAATATCAGCTTTTAACACCTTATTTTGATCCAAGCTCATAAATATACCCTGTATCACAAACACGATTAAATCGGGCCATTAAATAGTACCATGTTTGTAAATCCATGCAATAACTGGGGGTCTAATATGCAATATTTGATCCTCAACAGAGACCTTAGACTAGTAGAAGGAACCATTTTTTAGCCTATAAATAAAGGTATTTTCTTATTCCAAATCATTCAGAAAAGACACAGAAAGCCTCCAATTTGAGAGAAAAGTCCCCATCATTATCAAGATATAGTCCGATAATTTTAGATCCTTTAATAACTTATTTATTTTTGTAATTCCTTAATCTCTATTTTGTGAATCTAATTTTTTAAAGGGAGTTTTTACTCTACCTTGTGAGATCTAAGGAATTCAAACAAGTAGCCCAAGGTTTGAGATAATTTAAAATCTGTTTATAACCTATAACCCTTGATTATGTTTATTGGACATTGAACATCTACACATCAAGCGAAAAAGTTCTACAGGCTACATCAAACAACGCCTTCAAGAAGAAGATAAGTATTCTTTGTTTATTTGTTTTTGGTTTTGAGATAAGCCAGAAAATCTCTGTATTGGTTTTGACTGAGATAAGCCATAAAATCTCAGTGTGAGGTTTTGATTATAATAGCCCATTTGAAAATATAACTGTATAGGTTTTAAGGTGAACCTGAGAAAACCTTGTTTTATAGTAAACGCCAATATCATGTTGGTTGTGATTATTAGGAGTGGAGTAGGTGTGGCTGTTTGAGAACGGTTGGTGTACACACCGAACCACTATAACTCCTAGTGTTTTGTGGTGGATGATGTATGTGATGGATGTGTTTTCAATGTTTGTAATCTTTTCATGTACATGTGGTGAATGCTTGTAATAGATAACTTCCTTCATTTGCCTCTTATTTTAGTTTGTGATCTTGATCCTTACTGCGTTCAAAAAATTAGGTTATCCTACTTAAAACATTTGTTTTTGGTGTAAGGTTGTCCTTTAAACAAGGTTTGAATCAAGTTCTTAATACTATTACAATTGAGATCTCTAATTGATTCAGTTTTATTTAATATTTTAGTTTATTATTTTTAAATTTGGCATAGTCTTATTCACCCTCCCCCCTCTCTAGGACTGAGAGCTCACCCTTTTCAAGTGGTATCAGAGCTAAGTTGCTCATTTACTTAGATTAAATTCCTTTAGTTTAACGATCTAGAGCTTTTATTATGTCAAATTTTGATAACTTGTCTATTACTAGGCCACCACCCTTTGATGACTCAAATTATGCTTATTTGGAAAGCCAAAATGTGGATTTTCTTGAAATCCATTGATGAAAGCATGTGGCAAGACACGATATCCAAATGGAAACCACTAGTGTCTGAGGTTCTAAGCAGTGATAGAACTAAATCCATTAAAGAAACTCATTTTTATTTATGGACTACACTTCAGAAAAGTGAAAGCAGTGCTAATACTAAGGCTTTAAATGCAATTACATGTGCTCTATCACCTGATGAATTCAAAAGAATCATTTCATGTGATACAACTAAAAAAGCCTGGGACATTCTTGAAATGACACACGAAGGAATGACTATTGTCAAGAAGTCTAAAGTTCAAATCCTCACTACAAGGTTTGAGGAAATTTGTATGGAAAAAAATGAGTCTTTCATGGACTTCTATACGAAATTAATGACATAGTCAATTCTATGTGGGGTCTAAGGGATGAAATCCCAGAAAGCAAAGTCTGTGCTAAAATAATGCGATCTCTTCCCGAGAGGTTTAATTCCAAAGTTACTGTCATTCAAGATCTTAGATACAAGGATCAAATGAAGGTTGAGGAGTTAGTTGGTTTACTTTAAACCTATGAGTTAAATTTTAAAGCTCCCAAAGGTAAATTTATAGCTCTTAAATTATCAAATATATTTCAAAAGATGATGATGTTAATTGTGATTTTGAAGACACAGAGAATGATATGGCTTTACTTACTAAAAAGTGTTACAGGATTTTCAAAAGTAAGAAAAGAGTAGATTTTCAAAAACCTTTTGAGAAGAGAAAGGGAAAATCTAAAAATTAAAAATCTCTAAACTACAGTCAATGTTTCAACTGCCATGAATATGGGCATTTATCAAATAAATCTCCAAAAAGAGATAAGCCAAAAAGAAAAGGCATGTTAGCCATTTGGGATGAATCATCCAGCTTTTAAATTTCTTCTAAGTCGAATGAATCAGAATAAGAAACTTCAAATGAAGTAAAGGTTCTAATGACTATAACAAGAGTCACCTTCTCAGATAGTTACAATTCATCTGATTATGAGAATCTCAGGAGTGACCCTGAAAATGAAAATGAAGATGATCTTCAGAATACCTATAATGTCCTATACAGGAAAAGTTGCGAAAATGCTGTCAAACTAAAGCTTCAAAAAGAAATTTTTTCTTAAATTAAAAGAAGAACTTGAAAACACTGTTTTATAAAAATCTCATCTTTCTGATTGTTATGAAACAGCTAAATATGATTTAAGTTTCAAAAGTTTTGAATTTGAAAAACTCAAAACAGAAAATGAGAAATTAAATCTTGAAGTTTCTTCTCCATCGAGTTCTAAGGATACTTGGAGATATGCCCGTGGAGACCCTAAGCTTGAAAAACTATTAACCGCATCCAGGAAATGTGGCGATAAATCGGGCTTGGGCTATATCAAAGACACGCCTCTGAAAAATAAGGATGTATCTCCTATATTTATTAAAGGAGAATCTTCAAACTCAAAAGGAAATAGCTTAAAAATTAATAACCAAAACAACTTAAAAAAATTTAATACCTTTTCAAGCTTCTAAAGTCAATCCTAATAACATCATCTTTAGAAATCAAAGTTATAACCCCTTAGCTGAAAAAATAGTGGACTTACTTAAAGAGGTTCTCAAATCTAACTCAAATATCAGAGTTGATAGACAGAAAATTTTAATTCTACCAAGCCAAGGAAAACCAATGGTACTCCAAAACCTAGAATAACAATGAAATGGGTTTCTAAAGTTACTTGTCTTGTTGCCCACACCGCCTTCAAGGCTTCTAGCCATTCAAAGTAGTACCTAGATAGTGGTTGTTCAAGACATAGGACGGGTGACAAAAATATGTTCTCCAACTATAAGGAAATGCATGATGGCTCAATTACTTTTGGTGATGGAAGCAACTGCATGATTATTAACCAAGGTACCGTACAAATTTATAACCTTCCTCATTTTGAAAATGCCTTATATGTTGAAGGTCTTAAGCACAATATTTTAAGTATATCTCAAATCTATGATAACAAACATAATGTTAAATTTACTAATCAAGGATGCGAGAATTCCAATGAAAAGGGTTGTGTGATATTAAATGGTCATATGACTTTTGAAAATTGTTATATTATTAATGAGTCTTGCTTGTCTACATTCTCATGTTACATGGTCCAAACAGATGAAATAGAATTATGACATAAACGTCTTGGACATGTTAACTACCGAAATCTCTATAGACTGAGCAAAATCGATCTTATTAGAAGTCTACCTAAACTAAAGAAAATTGATAAAATATGTGACACATGCCAATTTGGCAAACAAACTAGGAGTAGTCACAAGAAAGTGAATTCCTCTGCCACATCCAAATCCCTTGAACTTTTCCATATGGATCTAGTTAGATCAACTAGAACAGAGAGTAGAGGTAGTGAGAAGTATTTTCTGGTTATTGTTGATGACTTTACCAGATTTACTTGGGTAGCATTCATGAGAGAAAATTTGAGACTCTCAATGAAGTAAAAAAGATACTAAAATGAATTCAGACTAAAAAAGAAATAAATGTTATCAAGATCAGCAGTGATCATGGTACTGAATTCGAAAATAGGAATTTTGAGAAATACTGTACTGATCATGGCATATCACATGAGTTTTTCGCTCCTAAAACATCTCAATAAAATAGGGTTGTTGAAAGAAAAAATAAAGTGTTACAAGAGATGGCCAATGTTATGCTAAATAACATGAAGTTACCCAAAAACTTGTGGGTTGAAGCTGTAAGTACTACGTACTATATTAGAAACCGTGCGCACATTAGAAAATTTAGAGATAAAATAACTTATGAGTTGTGGTTTAATAAGAAACCTACTATTAAATACTTTCAAAATTTTAAAAGTAAGTGCTTTATCTTATGTGATAGTGAAAATTTAGGAAAGTTTGAAGTCAAGAGTGATGAAGGGATATTCTTGGATTATGCTCTGAATAGTTGAGCATATCGTGTTCTTAACAAGAGAACAAGAGTAATTCAGGAATCTTTTAATTTTGTAATTGATGATCACCTGAACACGCCCACATCTTATTCAGAAAATGATGAAGTCAATTTAATTGAGAAACCTGACTCCTCATCTAGTCCAGTCAATACTGAACTAAGATCAATCAAAGATCATCTTACCGATCTAATACTAGGCAATCCTCTCACTGGTGTGCATACTAGCAAACAATTAAAGAATATTTACAGTTACATTTGCTTTACTTCTCAAATTGAACTAGCCAACGTAAAAGAAGCTGTAACACCTTGAAAATCGGGGGTCGAGCAGAAGCTCAGCTCCCGAGTTCCAACGCATCACTTATGCAACATAGATAATGATGATTAAATGTTGACCGTATTAGTGCATTAAACATGAGTGGGATTATACCAAATCAGTATATCATACTCCAGAGACAGTTAAATTACGCAAGAGGAAGACTGTGATAAGTATATAAAGCATATAAATAGTTGTGAGTCCACAGGGTATGAACATGATACCAGGTTAAATAATTACATGTTTAGTTCTAAGATATACAAAATGATAAAGTGTATGTCATCTAATCCATATCCCTGTAGCCCCGGTGATGCAACTCCAGGTCTGCATAGACCCGCCAGAGAGTTATAGATAGGAGAACTCCTCGTCATCGTAGAAGTCAGACTCTGCCTCGTAGGCCTCGGCATCACCTGAAACTAAAACAAAGTCTAGTTGGTATTTTAAAATACCATCCCAGAGTGGGAGTGAGTGATCAACTTAGTGGAGTTATAAGGTAAAGGTTAACAAGTTTTCAATTCAGTCAAACAGTAATGATAAAGCAATACAATTAAGCATTTCTAAGTACTCTGGTTAATGCAAGGATGATATGTATTAATGATGTATGCCCTCACTTGTACTCCCTCTGCGACATCATCTCACGATCGCGGCATGCAACACTTCCGTTGTGCTCAACTCCAACACCAAAGGCACATGCAATGCGGTGTATGTGCGTGATTAGCCAAGTTCTTAGTTAGACCTATTCATACAGCATGTTTGGGAAGCTAAGGTACCTCACGTTATATCATTTACTCAAATGATGATCCATGTAGGGTCTTCAGTCCTAGTTAATCACATACGATAGGCAATTCCAAGTTGCTACGGAGAGGCTCGTCACCTCAGCGCAGGCCTAGTTTATACTCGAGGTCACTATGGAAAGGCTTGTCACCTTAGCGTAGTTCTAGTGTATATACAAGGTCACTACGAGAGGCTCATACCTGATCGTAGGCTGATAGCTTGAATACAGTGTCTCATACCACCATATTCAGCTCACGAGTTTGGTTTGCTCATTGGAGACTACGGGGAGATTCGTCACCCCAGTGTAGGCCGATAGCTCGACCATGGTATCCTATACCACCATGCCCGGTTCATGAGTCTTAGCAGATTGTGGTACCAAGGTTAAATGGGTTTTTTCAATGGTAAGTGGTACCTTAGATTCAAACAGTAGCGTTTATACATGGTAAACATACATTGGGTCAATCGGGTTACTTGATAAGCTCGACTGGTACGGACGTACGTTGAATTAATCGACATGGAGCACATACGCACTCTTCGTGGCCTAACCACTATCGATAATCATCATACGACTCAGATTCATTGAACGTATCCGTCGTGGCTAGACTGATTCGACCACTGATCGTAAACTATTACTGATTGCCTGGACTACATCATAGCCCCAATCACATTCCAAACCAATAGCATTCACATATGACAGTCATAACAGTATTAAACAAACAATCTAAGCATACATCTCATTTGAGCATTTTAACAAACACATAGTGTACATGTTATCATACATATGCATTTCAACCATTAAGCAAGTAGTAGTAAGTTAGGTTACATGAAAGAAATTATAACTATAGATAAGTTAGTTGAGAATCTCATCTCAACGCCCTTATTAAATACATTTCATTAAGCATTTTCTGATTCAAGCATTTTATCAAACACTTAGACTACACATATTGCATACATGTAATAAATTAGTTATAACGTGTATTATAGCAAATCCTTTCACAAGGGAGTTGCCACATGTACGAAAATCATGTATTCTCAAAAAATAATCATGGTAAGAATAAATTATAATTCCATATTCATACAAACATTTCAACAAATACGTGGAATGCATTAATCTTAACATAGTTCATATATATATATGTAATATGCGGAAGACATCGTATCTAAGCATGTGAGATAGCAACCAAGTCATTCATAAATTATTATCAGATATTGAAAGCCTTAAAAATCATAACCTAAATATTTATAGTCCGCACCTTTCGTTGGTATACTCATATCGAACTCAGTTTGAATACTAAGTCTTTGTCTATGACACAACGACAGCCTATAACATGAAATAAGTTAGTTATTTCACCATTTACTCTATTTGGATACCTAACACAGGTTAGGGTTAGGATTTCTTACCCAAGGATGGAATCGAAATCACCAGTATAGCAACATGTAATCGGTGATTCAGCACGTGGAGTGGCAGGATCGAATCCTAGGAACGATCTCTCACACACTCTCTCTCTCTCTCTCTTCTCCTCTCTCTCTTTCCTTCTCTTTTCTCTCTTCTCTCTCTTAGGTTTTTGTAAATTCGTATGGAATGAGAGGGGTGGGTTAAGGCCCTTATATAGGCCCAAAACTGATGTCAATGGCCCCAGGGCCATGATATACTTAGGTTATAGCCAAAAGTCGACTGTTTCGGGTTAACGGAGCTCATCTGGAGGTCTGTTTCCTGCATACGGTCTGGAAAAAATCCCTTGACAATGGAGCTATGCCAGACTAAGATTTTGGTCCGATCGGATTTATGAATCAACTGCGGCGAATCAGTTTCAGTTCTACAGTCATCATCACTTGATCAGGACCACAAGTGCACTGACATGTGTTGGGAAATTTTCCTGATCCAAGGGTGTAATTGGATTAGATTCTGACGATCTAAAATCTTAAATTTAGCCTGCAAGCGAATGACCCAATTTACTTAAATCTGAGACCTTTTTCTAAAGATATTCGCGTTTCTCACACACTTCGCTATGGGCTCAAGTTGTGTGCTTCTGGATACTATCTAGACTTGATTTTCGAGATGGTTGTCAAGCCAGTAAGGCAGTCATAACTATATAGTTTCATGGTAATCGGACTTTTGACGCGTGGTCCAGGTCCGATACGGAGTTTCAAGATGCCCCTGAGAGCATCTGGGTTTTGAGATTGATCCTAAGTTTCTAGGTAATGCAGTGCTAGTGATTCTGCTAGTTTTGGGTCTTGCAGTTTATATAGAAAGTGATTCGAACTAATTCGCTAACTAATTCAGATTAGTACTTAATTAAATTTTATCTAATTTCTAAAGGATTTGGTCCTTAGCGATTTCTACCTGAGGTGGTACTCGGGTCTTTGTATGAATTTTTTCGAGATATTACAATCTACCCCCCTTAAAGAAAAATTTTATCCTCGAAATTAGTACCTTTTCGTACTCCTCGACAATCTGAGGGTAGTTCTTGCGGACCTCGGCTTCCGTTTCCCAAGTAGCCTCTTCCTCAGTGTGATGTGTCCACAGTACCTTTACAAGTGGAATCACCTTACTACGCAGCACCTGCACCTTCCTGTCTAGGATACGCGTGGGTCACAGTACATAAGTAGCATCCTCACTCAATTGTACCTGCTCTCACTTGATAACATGAGAAGGATTGGGGATGTGTTTCTTCAGCATCGATACATAAAATACATTGTGCACGCCTACGAGTGGTGTGGACAAAGCAAGGTAGTACGCTACCACACCCACTCTATCTAGAATCTGGAATGGGCCAATGTACTGTGGCATGAGTTTTCCCTTCTTGCCAAACTGAAGGACTCCTTTCATGGGGGAAACCTTTAAGAATACTTGGTCCCCGACCTCAAACTCTAGCGGTCGCCGCCTCGTATCGGCGTAACTCTTCTATCTGCTCTGTGCAGCCAGAAGTCGACGCCTAATAATGTCGATCTTCTTTGAGGTCACCTGCACTAACTCTGGGCCAATCAAACTCTTCTCGCCAACCTCTACCCAGCAATGCGGTGCTCTACACGGATGCCCATACAGTGCTTTGTAGGGGGCCATGCCAATACTTGCCTGAAATATATTGTTATAAGCGAACTCGGCATAAGGAAGACAGTCATCCCAACTATACTTGAAATCTAGCACACAAGCTCGCAGCATGTCTTCCAACACCTGATTCACCTGTTCCGTCTGCCTGTCAGTCTGTGGGTGAAACGCGGTACTGAACTTCAGTTTCACACCCATTGCTTCCTTGATATGAGTCTAGAAGATAGATGTGAATCGCGTGTCTCGGTCCAACATGATCTCCATGCAGATGTATAATCTCCATGATGTACAGTCTGGCCAAATCATCTGCAAAGTTCAAAACTAGAATAGGGAGAAAATGAGCCAATTTTGTCAATCGGTCCACGATCACCCAAATGGAGTCATGTCCCTTCCTCATATTCGCTAATCCTGAAATGAAGTCCATAAAAATGAAATCTCATTTCCATTCTGCTATGGGCATGGGCTGAAGTAACCCATGAGGTCGGCAATGCTCGGCCTTGACCTGCTGACATGTGAGATAATAGGACACATAATCTTCTATGTGTGCCTTCATGTTGTCCCACCAGTACGAGCACTTCATGTCTCGATACATCTTCATACTACCAGGATGCATCGCCATCTTCGAATTATGAGTAGCTTCGAGAACTTCCTTTCTCAAGTCGTGGATATTTGGGACGCATAGGTGGCCACGATAACCTAAACTCCCATCGTACCAACTCTCCATTCCGAGTCTTCACTGTCGTTCACCTGCTCTCTCATTCTTGCCAATAGCTCCTCGTCTTTCTGAGCCATGATAATCCTGTCATCAATGAGTGGCTGCACATGAACGTGTGCGACGCTCTCGAACGGCTCCTCTATCGTAAGTTTTTGCTTAATGTCGCGCAAAAACTTGACCATGTTCCATTCATCGATCATTAGCGGAGCCGCAAATGTTATAGTCTTCTTGTAGCTCAACGCATCTGCCACAAGATTAGCCTTACCAGGATGGTAGGAGACCTCGAACTTGAAATCCTTCAAGGTTTTCATCCATTGCCACTGCCTCATATTCAGGTCCCTCTGCGTGAATATATACCTGAGGCTCTCGTGGTTGCAAAAGAGCTCGAACTCCTCTCCATAGAGGTAATGTCTCCATAGCTTCAATGAAAAGATGACGACTGCTAACTTCAGGTCATGCACAGGGTAGTTTTCCTCGTTTTTTCTCAACTGTCGGGATGCATAGGCAATAACCCTGTCCTTCTGCATCAGAACACAACCCAAACCAACACGAGATGCGTCGGTGTATATCATATACTTGACCCCTTATTCGGACAATACTAGCACAGGGGCAGACATCAACTTGTCCTTCAATTCCTGAAAGGCTGCTTCTGCCTTCTCATTCTAGGCAAACTTAAGGTCCTTCTGAGTCAGCTGAGACAACGGTCTGGCTATCTTGGAAAAGTCCATAATAAATCAATAGTAGTAACCTGCCAGGTCAAGAAAACTCCTCACTTCAGTAACCAAATCAGGTTGCTCCCAGTCCTGAACTGCGATCACCTTAGCAATGTCCACAGCTATTCCTTTCTCGGACACCACATGTCCCAGGAACTTGACTTCTTCCTTCCAGAAGTTGCACTTCTTATACTGTGTAAATAACTGGTTCTTCCTGTGTGTATCAAAGACTGCTCGTAGGTGTTCCTCATGATCCTCCCGACTCTTAGAGTATATCAGGATGTCATCTATAAACACGATGATGAATCGGTACAGATACGGCTGAAAAACCCGGTTCATCAGATCCATGAACACGGTCGGTGCATTCGTGAGTTCAAATGACATCAAAAGGAACTCGTAGTGCCCAAAACTGGTCCTGAAAGCTATCTTCTGCACATCTTTGTCCCTCACGCGTAACTAGTGATACCCTGACTACAAGTCGATCTTAGTGAAGTACCGTGCCCCTTTCAACTGAGCAAACAGATCATCTATCCTGGGTAAAGGATACTTGTTCTTCACTGTCACTTGGTTCAATATGCGATAATCAATATAAATTGTAGTGATCTGTCCTTCTTCTTCACAAACAACATGGGTGCTCCCCAAGGAGATACACTTGGTCGTATGAAGCCTGCATCCAAAAGATCATCGATCTATCTACTTAACTCCTCCATTTCACATGGAGGCATGCGATGAGTCGGTAGTGAAATGGGAGTCGCACCAGGCACTAAATCAATGGTAAAATTGATCTCACGTTAAGGAGGTAATCCAGGTATCTTCCTGAACACGTCTGTAAAATCCTGAACTACTGGCATGTTCCAAAGTGCTGGACCATTATGATCTATCAATAAGGCAGCATAACAATGCATGTGGCAAGCCAAACTGACCTGAACTGGAAAAGTAAAGGTCATGCCCTCAGGTGCACGGGCTATCACACTCTGGTATCGCAGTCAATCTCTTCCTTCATCTCGGTGAACTAATCCATACCGAGGATAACGTCATAATGGTATAGTGGGGCAATGATCAGGTCCACGAGTACTGTCCTGCTTCCTAAGTCTATCGAGCAATCCTTACAAATCTTGGTAATGTCTGAAAAGGTCAGTGTGGCGGTAAGGATTCTCACCCCAGCCATAAGACTAGATTCCAACCCTAGTCGCTTAACTACTGCATATGATATAATAGACATAGTGGGCCCAGTGTCCACCAAAAAGAAGACTGGTGTATCTTGAACATGTGCCATGACTTCAAAAGCCAGTGGTACTGTGGCTGTCATCTCGGATGCCTCAGCTGCAAGTGAGTGTACCCGAGCCTGTTGATCACGGTTTGGCTGTGGTACCATGGTCGTTGAGGTGGCCTAAATTGAGATACAGATGGCCTGTAAGAAGGCTGTGTAGGCGGTGCTGATTGTACAGGTGGAGCCGATATAGCTAGTGGCACCTGACGATTGATCCTCTGAGGAGGCATAAAGCCATTATCCCTCATCCTAGTGAAATAGTAAGTGTCAGCATAGCCTGACCTCCTGTAGTAGGTGCACCATATATCAGGTCACCTCGACTATGTCGGTGGAGCCATAAGCTGAGGGGGAGAATCTGGTCGCGACGTCTTGCCGAGGAACGGCCTACTTGGCAGATCTGGTTGAGGCCTCTGACCCACGGGTGCGCATGAACGGGATAGCATGTCCCCATCTTGCTTAGCCCGAAGAGACATGCTGACTAGCTCAGCATGGTTGGATATGCTAGCGCAACACATCTTTGAGCGGATCTCAGGCTGTAAACCATCTGAAAAATGTCGCATCCTCATCGGCTCGTTCGCCAATATCAAGGGAGCATATCTGGCTAGTTCTGTGAACCCATTCTTGTACTCCACTACAGTCATCCCTCCCTGTCGGAGGCGAAAGAACTCACTCTCCTTCTCGTGACGGTAGGTGAGAGGGAAATACTTCTCGTGGAAGCGTGTCTTAAAAGTTTCTCAGGTCCACATATACACAGTCGGCAATGTCCGTAAGACGCTGTCCCACCAAAGACTAGCCTCCTTCTCAAACATGTTGGTGACTAACTACACCTCCTCTGCCTCAGTGCAGTGCAGCGGCTTCAGCATCTTAGAGATGCGGTCAAGCCAATACTCTGTCTCCTTGGGTCTATGAGTACCCACAAATATAGGAGGTTGAAAGAGTTGGAATTGTTCAAACAAGCCGCTAGCACCCATGTTTCCAGCAGGATACACAGGTGATGCAGGTGGAACCACACTCATGTTCTGGGCAAGGGCCTCAGCAATAGTGGTCCATATCTGCTGCCGCTGCTGTTGCATAAGGAGCATCATCTGCTCCAGCCTATTAGGAGGGGAAGACGCCTGAGATATGTGGGGTGTCGACGAAGATGCACGATTCTGCTCTAGAACCGGTGGTGTAACAGGTGTAGGCCCATTTGTGGGGCCAGTGGCAGGCTGAGAATCTGGCATAGTCTCATAATCCGGGCTCAAACTGGGGTCCGTATGGCTATTGCTAAGGGGAGGTGCCCCGTTAATCGAGTCATCAAGTGTAAGACGTGCCATGCTCCATGTGCTCTTAGTTGGCATTCCCAATATACAACATAGAGTGCAACCCTTGTAAGATTTAGCGTAAGAACATACACTCATCCAATATCATTCACATGTCAAACCAACAGGAACTTCATGCATTTCATTTAACAAAATCGTCACAATACATGAGATACAGTCTTGCATGAATTATGACAGAAGATGCATGTGAGCTAATCTAAATAAGCTTTTAAACACTAAAACATACAAACCACTGTAACGCCCTGAAAATCGGGGGTCGAGTAAGAACTCAACTCTCGAGTTCCAACACATCACTTATGCAACATGGATGATGTAGATTAAATGTTGCCCATTTTAGTATTTAAACATGAATGAGATTTAAACTAAACAGCATATCATATTCCATGAGCGATTAAAAGAAATCAGCGCAAGACTGTGATGAAAATATAAGCTGCATATATCAAGTGTCAAACCTCCAGAATATGATAGCGTACTGAGTCAACCTTACACATTCTTTGTTCCAAAATATATTCAAAAAAAATTTAAATATATAAGTTTTCAAAAAAGAATGGATGTCCCACTGTAGATGAACCCTGAAACCCGTCGGCACGAACGCTATCTACATCGGACCGCTCGACAGTTACAGATAGGAGAACTCATCACAAAAATTAGGCTCGGCCTTAGAAGCGTCACAAATACCTACTAAGGAAGAGTCTGGTTGGTGTTTAAAACACCGTCCCGAAACGTGGGAGTGAGCTCAGTGGAATCATGAAGTATAGGTTAACATGTCAACAGTTCAATCAAGCAGTAATGATAAAGTAATACAACATACAGATCCTAAGTACTCTTGTTAATGCAATGAGGTATGATGAAATGATGCATGCCCTCGCTTGCGCTCCCTCAGCGACTTCCTCTTATGATCGCGTATGACAACCGTCCTCAGTGCTTGCCTTGCAATGCCAAATGCATGCGTAATGCGGTGCATGCACGTGATTACCGAGTTCTTATTAGTCCTTTTCAAACAACAAGATTGGAAAACTAAGGTACCTCCCTTGTATCAATTCCCTAAACAGTGATCCGTTCTAGGGTCGTCAGTCTTAGCCAATCTCATATGAAGATGCGGTTCTAGTTCGCTACAAGGGCTCAACATCGCAATGTAGGTCTAATAATACTCTCGTCGCTGCGTAAAGGCTCGTCGCCTCGACGCAGACTCAGAGTATGCTCGCGGTCACTACAAAAGGCTCGTCACTTGATCAGTGTAGGCCGACAACTCGAATACAGTGTCCCATACCACCGTATTCGGCTCACGAGTCTGGGTTGCTCACTGGTCACTACGGGGAGGCTCGTCGCCCATAGCGGAGCCGTAAACGCTATCATCAGAAGAGCCGTAAACGCTATCGTCTTCTTACGGCTCAACACATCCGCCACAAGGTTGGCCTTGCCAGGATGGTAGGAGACCTCGAAATGAAAGTATTTCAAGGTTTCCATCCATCGTCGTTGCCTCATATTCAAGTCTCTCTACGTGAAATGTAACGAAGGCTCTTGTGGTCGTAAAAAAGCTCAAACTCCTCGCCGTAAAGGTAATGTCTCCAGAACTTTAATGCGAAGATGACAGCTGCCAACTCTAGGTCGTGTGTAGGGTAATTCTCCTCTTGTTTCCTTAATTGTCTCGAGGCGTACGCAATCACCCTATCCTTCTGCATAAGGACACAACCCAGACCAATGCGAGAAGCGTCAGTGTATATCGAATAGCGAACCCCTTGCTCTAGCAATACTAGCACAGGGGCGGACGTCAACTTGTTTTTCAGCTCCTGAAAAGCTGCTTCCGCCTTCTCATTCCAGGCGAACTTCAAATCTTTCCGTGTCAACTACGACAGCGGCCTGGTAATCTTGGAGAAGTCTCGAATGAAGCGGCGATAGTATCCCACCAACCCTAGGAAACTCCTCACCTAAGTAACTGAACCCGGCTGCTTCCAGTCCTGGACAACAGCTACCTTTGCAAGGTCAACTCCTATCCCTTCCTTAGACACTACGTGTCCCAGGAACTTGACTTCTTCTCTCCAGAAGTCGCACTTGTTGTACTGTGCAAACAACTGATTCATCCTCAAAATCTTAAGGACTTCTCGTAGGTGCTCCTCATGTTCTTCTTGACTCCTAGAGTAAATCAAGATGTCATCAATAAACACGATGACGAATCGGAAGAGGAACGGCCGAAACACCCGGTTCATCAAATCTATGAACACAGCTGGTGCATTCGTAAGGCCGAAGGACATCACGAGGAACTCGTAATGTCCAAAATTCATTCTGAAGGCCATCTTCTGCACGTCTTCATCCTTGACGCGCAACTGATGATACCCTGACTGTAGATCGATCTTCGAGAAGAACTGTGCCCCCTTCAACTGATCAAATAGATCATCGATCCGGGGTAAAGGATACTTATTCTTCACCATTACCTGGTTTAACCTATGGTAATCAATACACAACCGCAGGGAACTGTCCTTCTTCTTCACAAACAACACGGGTGCTCCCCAAGGAGAAACACTCGGTCATATGAAACTTGTTTCTAGCAGGCCGTCAATCTGTTTCCTTAACTCCTTCATCTCACATGGAGGCATACGATACGTCGGGAGTGAAATAGGTGTCGCACCAGGCATAAGATCGATCGTAAAGTCGATCTCACACCAAGGAGGTAGTCCCGAAATCTTCTCAAACACGTCTGCAAAGTCCCGTACCACGGGCGTATCTCCCATAACCAAACCCTCAACATGCTCCAACAGTGCAGTGTAACAACGCAACCGAGAAGCGTGGCTTGCCTATACAGGAAAAGTAAATGCCGTGCCCTCCGGTCTATAGGCTGTCACCACCCTCACCTCGCAATTAATCTCTGATCACATCTTGGTGAGCCAATCCATACCGAGAATAACATCATAATGATGCAAAGGGGCGACAATCAGGTGCACTGAGACTGTCCTGGTCCCTAGTTCTATCGGGCAACCCTCACAGATCTAGCTAAGATCGAAAAAGGTACCCGTCGCTGTCAAGAGCCTCACGCCCTTCGTCGGCATTGTACGCAATGCTAACCACTTTACTGCAGCACATAAAATGATGGATGTAGTGGATCCGGTATCCACAATAAAAAGACTGAGTACCTTGAATCTGAGCTGTGGCCTCAAAGGCCACCGGTGCTGTAGCTGCTATCTTTGAGCCCTCGGTTGTAAGTGAGTGAACTCGAGCCTGCTGTGGACGGTTCGGTTGCTACATGATGAGTTGCTACGGTGGCCTAGCTCGGGGTGCCATGGGTCGGAAGGATGGATGTGGTGGTGGTGGCATCGGACGACCAATCTTTTGAGGGGGCGTATAACCGAGATCCCTCATCTTCGTGAACCAATAGGTGTCGGTGTGGCCCTGTCTGCGGTAATAGGCACACCAGAGATCGGGTCGTCGCAGTTGAGACGGTGGAACCGCAAGTCTAGGAGATGACTCCGCATGAGGCCTCTTGCCGAAAAATGGCCAGGGCGGAGGATCAGATCGCGGCCTCGGGGCCATGGGGGAGCACATACGGGACCGGTCCCCATCCTGCTCTGCTCGCAAGGACATGCCCATGAGCTCTGCATGTGTAGATATGCTCGCACAACATATCTTCGACCGCAGGTCAGGCCGTAAGCCCTCGGTGAAACGTCGCGTCCGCATCGACTGGTCATTGAGGATTAACGAAGCATATCTAGCAAGAATCGTGAACCGATTCTCGTACTCTGCAACACTCATACCTCCCTGTCAGAGGCTGAGGAACTCACTCTCCTTCTCGTGCCTGTATGTGAGAGGGAAGTATTTCTCGTGAAAGCGTGTCTCAAATGCTTCCCACATCCAGACATGACCTACAGGGACAGATCGCAACACACTGTCCCACCATAGGCTCGCTTCCTTCTCGAACATGAAGGTCACGAGCTCCACCTGTTCCGCCTCAGTGCAGCGCAGCGGTCGAAGCATCTTTGAGATGCGGTCAAGCCAGTATTAAGCCTCCTCGGGTCTGTGAGTACCCGTAAAAGTAGGAGGCCTCAAGCACTGGAATCGCTCGAATGAGGTGCTCGTATTCCCCGCTGGGAGCAGAGGAGAGGCAAGAGGAGTCGCACCCATGCTCTGGGCGAAGAACCCTGCCATCAAAGTCATAAACTGCTGTTGCTACTGCTGCTGTGCCTGAAACTGCTACTGTTGTGCCTGCTGCTACTGTATCAATAACAGCATCTGCTCGAACCTGACAGTAGGGGGAGCAGACGGAGGCATATGGGGCATCGAGGAAGATGCTCGAGTCGGCTCAGAAGGAACCAAAGAAGTCCCAGGTGCAGGCCCATTCGTAGGGCCAGTCACTGGCTGAGAGCCCGACATAGCATCACAAGTCTGGCTCGACATGGGGCCCATCTGACTCGCACTCGGGGGAGGTGCCCCGGCAGCAGGAGTGTCTACCGCAAGAGGTGCTGTACTCCGTGTAGACTTAGGCGGCATTCCTTACACAACATAGGGCGTAACCCAGGTCAGATTCAGCATACTCATGATCCAAGATAAGCACAACAATAGCCATAAAGTAGACAAAGTCGGAAAGGAAACACATTGCATTTCATTTAACCAAAATTGTCACAATACATGGAGTGCAGCATGGCATGAATTGTAACAGAGAATGCATGTGAGCTAAGGCAATAAAGACACCCACAACAAAAATAACTACCAACCCACTACGCCTCGAAAGGCAACAACTATGCCTCAAAAGGCTACAAACAACAGCAAACACAAAGCAAAATAACGACTATTGTCTATCCACCTATACGTCAGAATCTAGAGATGGAGGAGGGGCACCCTTATCCTGTAGGAAACACAGGACAGTCTTCCACGTGCGGGTCACTTTCTTGAATTTATATTTCACGAGGGCCCGCAGATCCATAATATCCTGTCACAGGGTGGCTTGACCCTCCTCAAGGTGAGTCAAACGAGCGTCCCTCTCAGTCTGCTTAGGATCAGGCTCCCTTGCCACAGGAGGAGAACCCGAGTCCGTATCCTGGGCTTCCTCTTCTTTCTCTTCTTCCTGCTCCTCCTGTATTTCTTCACTGCCCTCTTCATCTTCCTCTTCTTCCTCACTCTCTGTCTCATCCTCGCTCTCCTTGAGGTGGGCTTGTCGCTGTCATGGCCCGATGCGTATCTGATTGAGGGTAGCCTCATTGATGTGATGGATCGGCACTGGCAATTCTGTCCCAAGTCTGTAGCCGAACTCGTGCGTGATCTTACAAATGAGTCGGCCGAATGGGAGCGAGTCGGTCCTTCTCTGGGAACGTGCGATAAGGATAATCTAACGTAGAACATTCATAGACACACACAGGTTCGCTCCTTGCTCCACCTGGTACAAAAAATCTACCATTAGGCGCGTGCATTCACTGCGGTTGCTCCACCTGGGGTAGACATTAAACATGAAGATGTGGTGAAGCAGGCGAAAGTCGGTCGACATGCGAGTCGCTAAAAGACTATTATTTGGCTGCCAATGAACCTGACGACCGTAAAGATACTGTGTGAGACAATCTCTTTCACACGCACTTCTCAGATTAGTCTCGCTTGCATGCACGTCGCCTAGCGGCATATTCATCAATCGAGAGATCAAAGCAACAGTAATAGTAGCCTCTCGATCCTGTGCATACAAAATCTTGAACTGTAAGGGCTCCAACGTCGGGTCTTGGATGTGGACATAGAAAGATCGAACTGTGCTCACATTTACACGGAACTCACCTTCAAACACTGGACCCCACCCAGCTTCTACCAGGTGCTCGAACAGCAGGTACTCCAAAATTACCCGTGGATCCACATGAGCTTCAAAAAGGACCCTACGGCCCTCGTAGATGCCATGTGATAGCTCCGCCAATAATGCCCGTCCCACTGGAGCTCGGGGATCGAGGGCCCGCTTGGTCTGGAATTCTCGCGTGGTGCTCGTACTAGTGGCGGCACCCCTTGGCTTCCTTGCATGAGAGGGGCGACTAGGCCCGGCTTCATCTGTTGGTGCCCGTTTCTTGCCCATGAAAGACAAGATGGTGGAAAGTGAGAATACGACCGTAATTAGCTCAAAGAGAGCCATGGAAAGGGAAAGAAAGGGAGCAAATGGAGAGAAACAGAGGGAAATGGAGGGAGTAAAGGGGTTGCTCACGGATTTGAGACCCAAAGTGGGATGTGGAGTGCTCAACTGCAAGGGGAGGAAGTGGAAAAGAGAGAAATAGGTTGGGGTAGGGGGTTCACATGAACTTGGCTCTCACATGGGGGTTGTGAGAGCACATAGTACATAAAATGAAAGGGATTTTGAGGCTAGGCAGCAAGGGAAAGAGGGTTTTGAGATGGGAAAGATGAGGGTGCACGAAAATGGAAGAGGGAGAGGTTTGGGGGCGATTTTCTTGAAGATTGGAGAGGAAGATGGAAGAAAGGAGAGCTTGGAGGTGGAGTTTGTGAAGGACGGAGGGTTTTAGGGGTGTTTAAACCGATGGGTCCTGGACCAATGAGTCCCACTAAGCACCAAACATAATCGGCCCGAAGGCCCACCCTGACCTGGCCCTCTGGCCGACGAGGCCCTCACCACTCTCTAGATTGATGGGTGAGGGATTGCCTAAGGGGCAAGGTCCTCCTACCCCATGGGTCCCCAATACATGTGTTTTGGCCCCTGGACCCCCCTGGTTTGCATGGTTCGACCCTCGACTTTGTTTCGAGCCATTTCAGGTCGTTTTGGGTGAGTTCTGATGCACATATCCACTTATCGGGTTTAAACTGCTGGGAAGGCATGAAACACGGGGTAAACCCGTCGATTGAAGACCTGAAAATGGTTTAGGGTCGTTTCAGGTGATCACGGGTGCGTACGAACCCGATCTCGACGATCGATTTCAGTGAACTTTTGCCTATTGGCGAACTGGGAACCCTACTTTTGTCTCTGAATGTTTCTTGCACCCTCCTACATCCATTTGGCATTAGTGTACGTCGTGTGAGCATAACTCAGGTCCGGTTTAATCCAAATCATGCTCTGATACCAACTTGTAACGCCCTGAAAATCGAGGGTCAAGTAAGGACTCAACTCCCGAGTTCCAACGCATCACTTATGCAACATGGATGATGTAGATTAAATGTTGCCCATTTTAGTATTTAAACATGAATGAGATTTAAACTAAATAGCATATCATATTCCATGAGCGATTAAAAGAAATCAGCGGAAGACTGCGATGAAAATATAAGCTGCATATATTAAGTGTCAAACCTCCAGAATATGATAGCGTACTGAGTCAACCTTACACATTCTTTGTTCCAAAAAATATTCAGAAAAAAATTAAATATACAAGTTTTCAAAAAAGAATGGATGTCCCACTGTAGATGAACCCTGAAACCCGTCGACATGAACGCGATCTACATCGGACCGCTCGAAAGCTGCAGATAGGAGAACTCCTCCTCCTCGTCACAGAAATCAGGCTCAGCCTCAGAAGCGTCACCAATACCTGCTAAGGAAGAGTCTGGTTGGTGTTTAAAACACCATCCCGTAACGTGGGAGTGAGTGGCCAACTCAGTGGAATCATGAAGCATAGGTTAACATGTCATCAGTTCAATCAAGTAGTAATGATAAAGCAATACAACATACAGATCCTAAGTACTCTTGTTAATGCAATGCGGATTGATGAAATGATGCATGCCCTCGCCTGCGCTCCCTCAGCGACTTCCTCTTACGATCGCGTATGACAACCGTCCTCAGTGCTTGCCCTGCAATGCCAAACAGATGCGTAATGCGGTGCATGCATGTGGTTATCGAGTTCTTATTAGTTCTTTTCAAATAAAAGGATTGGAAAACTAAGGTTCCTCCCTTATATCAATTCCCTAAACAGTGATCCGTTCTAGGGTCGTCAGTCCTAGCCAATCTCATACGAAGATGCGGTTCTAGATCGCTACAAGGGCTCGACACCGCAATGTAGGTCTAATAATACTCTCGTCACTGCGTAAAGGCTCGTCACCTCGACGCAGACTCAGAGTATGCTTGCGGTTACTACAAAGGGCTCATCACCTGATCAGTGTAGGCCGACAGCTCGAATACAGTGTCCCATACCACCGTATTCGGCTCACGAGTCTGGGTTGCTCATTGCTCACTACGGGGAGGCTCGCCACCCCAGTGTAGGCCGACAGCTCGACCACGGTGTCCCATACCACCATGTCCGGCTCATGAGTCTTAGTGGATTGAAGTACCACAGCTAGCGGGAGTTCTGTTGGTAAGTTTGGTACCCTAGGTTCAATTATTCGTGTCTAAATATGGTGAACATACATCGGTAATTCGGGTTCTTTGACGAGCTCGACTAGTAAAAGTGTACATCGAGTTGAACGACCTGAAGTATACAAACACTCCGTGTGGCCTAACCACGACGGACAACCGAGGCATGACTCATGTTCGTCAAACACGTCTCGTGTGACGAACCAATCTCCGCCACTTGTTTCAAACAGTTACCGACTACCTGGACTATACTTAGCCCCAAAACACCGTACAAGTTACTACTAGGCATGTTGTAATCACGGGAAATCATAGAAGCATGTTAACAAACATATAAAGTATACACAGATGGTGTCATTCATAACATGTTATCATTTAAACATTTTCTTAAACACTTAGCCTACACGTACCACGTCTAGGCGACAATCCATATAAACACATATCATAGCACGCCCTTCCACATCGGGAATGCCACACGTACAATCATAGATAACATCAACAGGATTCATAACAAGAATGTCAAGTACATACTGACATTTCAACAAACACTTGAAGGACCTAAAAATAGAACCTAGGTTATAACTAGGCGTAACCTAAGGAAAACAACGTATCTACGCACGTAAGATCACAAACAAGTCAATCATAAATCATTAAAGACATTGACTGACTTGAAAACTATAACCTAGATGATCATAATCCACACCTTTCCCCTGTAGACGTTGATTGAACTCAGTTTCGATAATCGGATGTTGTCTACGAGCAAACGGAAACCTACATCGAGAAATAGGTTAGCTATTTCCACCTGTAACACGATTGGAATGCTACAACAGGTTAGGGTTAGGGTTTCCTACCCAAATACGGCATCGAATACGGCGTAGAAACGATACAGAAATCGTGGTGTAGCACGAGAATCGACAGGGAATTAGGTTCCCACACAAACTCTCTCTCTCTCTCTCTCTTCTCTTTTCTCTTTTCTTTATTTTCTCTCTCTCTTCTCTTTTCTCTTGGGAGTAAAATTCGTATGGGTAGAGAGGGTTAGAGTTTAAGGCCTTATATAGGCTTGGGTGTGATGGAAATGACCCCAGGGTCAAGGTATACCTATATATGAGCCAAAACGGGACTGTTCCTATCCAAAAGAGCATTTCCAGGTGCCCCTCTTCCACGTGCGGTCGGACTTAAGCTCCTTGGCATCGGATCTAGGTCGAGTTAACGTTTCGACCAGAATAGATTCGCAGATCGACCGTGGCGGTCCAGTTTCAGTTCAACGGTCACGGGTATTCGATCAGGGTCACAAGTTCCTAGACAAATATCTAAAATTTTTCCTGATCTGAGGGTGTAATCTGGTTAGATTCTGACAGTCAGAATCCTTAAAAATTAGCCTATAAGTGAATGGCCCAAAAGTCTCAAATCTGAGACTTGATCTGAAAAGAATTCACGTTTCTCACACACTTCGCTCCGGCTCCAAGTTGTGCATTTCTGAACACTGTCCAGACATGATTTCTGAGGTGGTTGTCAAGTCCAGTATTGCGGTCATAATCGTATAGTTTTGGAGTAATCAAACTTTCGACGTGCAGTCCAGATCCGATACAAAGTTTCGCGATGCTCCCGAGAGCAATCGGGCTTAGAGTTTTATCCAAGATTTTTGGGTAAGGTAGCGTCAACTATCCTACACGTTTTGGGTCTTATAGATCGTATTTAAAGCGATCAGGGCTCACTGTGCAGATAATCTAGTTTAACACCAGATTACCCTTCACAAATTTCTAAAGGAAAGTGTCCTAAGTGATTTCTGCTTGAGGTGGAACTCGGGTCTTTATATGGATTTTTCTGAGAAGTTACAACCACTCTATCATATAACTAAGCCTATCAAGGCTACACATAGAAAGCAGGAAAGCAAAGAAAACCCAAAGATGACTACAACATAGGACTAGTCGTCTGAATCTGACAATGGTAAAGGAGCACCCTTGTCATGCAGACAACACATGATAGCCTTCAAGGTGCGAGACACCTTCTTGAATTTCTATTTCATAGAGGCCTGACCCTCTTCAAGCTTGGCCCAGGTCTCGCTAACCTCCTGTCGCAAGGCGACTTGGCCCTCCTCAATCTGAGCCAAGCGAGCCTCTATAGCAGCCCGATCGAGGTGGTGCTCTCGTGTGGTAGGTGGAGAGCCCCCATCAGAATCTTGGGCCTCCTCTTCTTCCTCATCCTTCTCTTTCGCTTCTTTCCTTTTTTCCTCTATTTCATCTCCACCTTCCTCATCGCTCTCTTCCTCTTCACTTCCCCTCTCATCCTTGCTCTCATCGAGTTGGGCCTGACGTCGTCATTACCCAATACCCATATTGTTAAGAGTAGCATCGTTGATGAAATGGATCGGTGTAAGCCTTTCTGAGCCAAGCCTGTAGTTGAACTCACGAGCAAGCTTGCATATAAGTTGGCTGAATGGGAGTGAAATGGTTGTCATAGGAGAGCGTGCGGTCTGAACTATCTGTAGTAGTATATAAGTAGGCAGGCACAACTTGTTTCCTTGCCCATGTCGGTATAGGAAATCTACCATCAGACGCGTGCATTCGCTGCGATTACTCCACCTAGGATACATGTTGTATGTGAAGATGTGGAGTAGGCGGAAGTCATCGGTCATCTTGGTCGCTAGGAGGCAATTGTCTGGATTCCAGTGGACTAGTGGACCACAAAGAAATCGCGTGCGACAATCTTTTTCACGCACACTCTTGAGGTTCTTCTCGCTAGCACGAACCTCTTCGTGTGGAATTTCCATGACTCGGGCTATCAAGTTTACATCGACAACGGCTTCCTGCCTTACCACGGGGATAGAGAACCACATATGCTCTAGTAGTGGCTCTCGTATATGGGCATAGAAGGCTCGGATAATGCTCTCGTTCACATGGGACTTGCCCTCAAATATGGGGCCTCATCTGGCGTCCACCAATAAATTCATCATCGGATAAAGCCTAAATAATTTCTCATCCACGTGTGCTTCAAAGAGAACCCTACGGTCTTGAAATCTTCCATGTGCCATATCTGCCAATAGGGCATGCTCGAGAGGAAGCTGGGGATCGAGATCCCGCTTCCCCCTTATCTCCCGATCGACGCTTATGCTAGCCTAGGTGCCTGACTTCCTCCTGGGATGGGTAGGGCAGCTAGGCCCAACTTCATCCGTGGAAGCCCTCTTCTTCCCCATGAGAGAAAGAAGTGTGGAAAGCGAAAATAGCCTCTACAAGCTCAAAAAGAGCCATGAGAGGGAGAGACAAGATGGAGGGATAGGATGGGTTGTTAGACACTGAAAATTTTGAAATACCAAGTAAAGTTTGTATGCTCAAATGAGAGGGATTAAGGGAGATAAGAGATGGGTTTGAAAGGGATGGTGGGAGGTGTGTATGGAATGAAGAAAATGAAGATGATGTGAGGATAGGGGAGAGATTTGAGAGAGAAAGATGGAATTTTGGGGGTTTTGGAAAGCTTGAAGGGGTGTAGGAAAAGGAAATGAAGCAAATGGGATGGATATAAGGGGTCCCACATAATTTTGTGGGGCCCACAGCCATGTACATGTTCCTACCCGACAGGCCCGGGCGACCCGATCGGCGAGGCCTCGCCGATCTTGGGATGGCATCGCTGGTCGCTAGACAGTGGGACGAGGGACCACCCCAGGGGCGATGCTATCCTCATCCTGAGGTACCGTATGTGTGTGGGGACCACTTTGGTACCCCCCAATTTAGGTCGTTTGGGCCCTCGAGTCCATTTGAGTCGTTTCGGTTCCCATCTCGCGTACATTCACATTTTTTGAGTTTTTTGAGTGTGGAATGGGCTGAATCCTCATCTAAACCCGTCAATGGATGGTCTAGGAAAGAATCAGAATCATCTCGCATGATCACCGATGCCTATGGGTCCGTTTTCAATGGTCAGTTTCACCTGTCGGCAAAATCGAGAATTCTATGACTGTTTCTACGTTTCATCGCTCCCTCCTAAATCAAAGTACGTCAATATGCATCATGTGCTTTGATACCAACTTGTAACGCCCTGAAAATTGGGGGTCGAGCAGAAGCTCAGCTCATGAGTTCCAACGCATCACTTATGCAACATAGATAATGATGATAAAATGTTGATCGTATTAGTGCATTAAACATGAGTGAGATTATACCAAATCAGCATATCATACTCCACAGACAGTTAAATTACGCAAGCGAAAGGCTGTGATAAGTATATAAAGCATATAAGTGGTTGTGAGTCCACAGAGTATGAACAAGATACCAGGTTAAATAATTACATGTTTAGTTCCGAGACATACAAAATGATAAAGTGTATGTCATCTAATCCATATCCCTGTAGCCCCGGTGACACAACTCCAGGTCTACATAGACCCGTCAGAGAGTTGCAGATAGGAGAACTCCTCCTCGTCATCATAGAAGTCAGGCTCCACCTCGTAGTCCTCTGTATCACATGAAACTAAAACAAAGTCTAGTTGGTGTTTTAAGACACCATCCCAGAGTGAGAGTGAGTGATCAACTTAGTAGAGCTATAAGGCAAAGGTTAACATGTTAGCAATTCAGTCAAGTAGTAATGATAAAGCAATACAATCAAGCATTCCTAAGTACTCTGGTTAATGCAAGGATGATATGCATTAATGATGTATGCCCTCGCCTGCACTCCCTCTATGACATCATCTCATGATTGCAGCATGTAACACTCCCACTGTGCTCAACTCCAATACCAAAGGCACATGCAATGCGGTACATGTGTGTGATTAGCCAAGTTCTTAATTAGACCTATTTATACAACAGATTTGGAAAGCTAAGGTACCTCCCTTTATATCATTTACCCAAACGATGTTCTATCTAGGGTCTTCAGTCCTAGTTAATCACATACGATAGGCAATTCCAGGTCATTACAGAGATGCTCGTCACCTCAACGCAGGCCTGGTTTATACTCGAGGTCACTACGGAAAAGCTCATCATCTTAGCATAGTCCTAGTGTATACTCGAGGTTACTACGAGAGGCTCCCGAGAGCAACTGGGTTTTGAGATTGATTCTAGATTTCTAGGTAATGCAATGCTAGCGATTCTGCTAGTTTTGGGTATTGCAGTTCGTATAGAAAGTGATTCGAACTAATTCGCTGACTAATTCAGTTTAGTACTTAATTAAATTTCATCTAATTTCTAAAGGATTTTATCCTTAGTGATTTCTGCTTTAGGTGGTACTTGGGTCTTTGTATGGATTTTTTCAAGATGTTACATAAGCACTTATTGATGAAAACTGGATTTTACCCATGAAAGAAGAATTAAATCAGTTTGTTAGGAATGATGTTTAGTATTTGGTTCTATGACCATCTGATAAATACATAATTAGAACCAAATGTATTTTTAAAAATAAATCTAATTAATTGGGAAATATAATAAAAAACAAGGCTAGACTGGTTGTACAAGGGTACACTCAAATCGAAGGAGTCGATTATGATGAAACCTTTGCTATAGTAGCTCGTCTTGAATCTATCAGATTATTTATATCCATTGTTTGCTTCCGAAAGTTTAAGATATATCAAATGGATATTAAAAGTTCTTTTTTAAATGGTGATCTAGATGAAGATGTCTATGTTGAACAACTTAAGGGCTTTGAGGATCCTAAACACTCAAATCATGTATATCATCTTTAAAAGGCACTTTACAGTCTGAAACAAGCTCCCAGGGCATGGTATGAAAAACTGATTAAGTTCTTACTCAGTCACAACTTTATTATGAAAAGTGTTGATGTAACGCCCCGGATTTCGACGATCGACCAAAGCTCAACTCCCGAGATCTAACGCATTACTTATGTAACATAGATAATGATGTTTAAATGTTGTCCATGTTAGTGCATTCAACATGAGGGAAATTATACTAAAACAACATATCATACTCCAAAGACAACTTAATTTAGCAAGTGGAAGACTGAAACACATATATATATATATAAGTATGTGAGGATGTCGCAACCTCCAGAGTATGAGTATAGTACCGGGCTGAATATAATATGTATTGTTTCAAAATTTACAAAATATCAAATGTACATGTCTGACTAATCCATATAATCCCTGTGATCCCGTTGATCAACGCTTGTTCTACATAGACCCGCCTGATAGCTGTACATAGGAGAACTCCTCGTCAAAGAAGTCCATCTCAGATGTATAGACTCCGTCATCACCTGCATCTACAATAGATTCTGGTTGGTGTTTTAAAACACTGTCCCAGAGTGGGAGTGAGTGATCAACTCAGTGGTATTATAAGGCAAAGGTTAACATGTTATCAATTCAGTCAAGTAGTAATGATAAAGCAGTACAACAATCATATCCTAAGTACTCTTGTTAATGCAGGGATGGTATGCTGTAATGATGCATTCACTCGAATGAAGCTCCCTCACAAGCGATAACATCAGCCATTCGCACATGACAAACTCCCACATCGTGCCCTTCATCGCCAAAGCACATGCAATGCGGTGCATGGTTGTGCTAGCCAAGTACTTAATTAGGCTTATTCGTACAGCAGATTGGGAAGATAAGGCACCTCCTTTATATCACTAACCCCAAACAGAGATCCATATATGGTCGTCAATCCTAGTTAATCACATACGATAGGTAAGTTGTAAGGCATCATCCCTAATGGAATCAGTGGATAGAAAAATTCAAGAGTTTATACTCGAGGTTACTACGGGGAGGCTCATCACCTCAATGCAGGTCGACAGCTTGAACATGGTGTCCCATACACCACCATGTCCAGCTCACGAGTCTGGGTTGCTCATTGTTCACTACGAGGAGGCTTATCACCCCAGCATAGGCCGACAGTTCGACCACGATGTCTCATATACCACCATGCCCGGCTCATGAGTCTTAGTAGATCATGGTAGCATAGTTGAAACGGGTTTTTCATTAGTAAGTGGTACCTTAGATTTAAGCAGTAGTGTCCATACATGGTAAACACACAATAGGCCAATCAGGTTATTTGACAAGTTTGATTGGTACGAGCGCATGCTAAATTAATCGTCATGGAGCACATAAGCACTACACGTGGCCTAACCACTGTTGATAATCGTCGTACGGCTCGGATTCATTGAACGTATCTAATGTGACGAAACTAATTCGACCACTCAATCTGGAACCGTTACAGATTGCCTAGACTACATTGTAGTCCTAATCATACTCAGAGGCATTAAATAGATATATTTGGTAATCATATAAGCATTTAACAAACATTCCCCATATGAATCTCATTCGAGCATTTCATCGAACACATTGCTCATACTATCAGATATTGTATTTTGTCCATAAACTGCATAATTAGAATTTAGGTTACATAAAGGAAACTATTCATATAAATAAGGTAGTTGAGAATCATATCTCAATACCCTTAATAATTAGAATTCACCAACAATTTTCTCATCCAGACATTTTATCAAACATATAGACTGCACATTACCACATACATAGATTAAATTAGTTAGGGCATATATTATGGCAAATCCTTTCATAAGGTGATTGTCATACACACAACAAACATGAATTCTATGTTAATAGTCAGGGCAAACACAAACCATAATTTCAAGTTCATTCAAACATTTTAACAAACACATAGAATGCATGTTTGTTCAACATAGTTCCGACATGTATAATATATGAAAAATGTCATAACTAAGGTCATATGGCAGTAATCAAGTTAGACATAAATCATTAGCTGACATTGAAAGCCTTAAAAATCATAACCTAAATGTTTATAGTCCACACCTTTTGTCGGATTACTCGATTCGAATCCTTTGTTCCCGAATACCGAACAACGGGTACCTAAACATCGAAATAGGTTAGCTATTTTATCGATTATTCTATTTGGATTCCTAAATCAACATTAAGGTTAGGATTTCTTACCTAAATCGTGGTTGAAAATGATGGTGTAGCAAAACGGAGAGTTGATTTGGTGCGTGGAGTAGTGGGAGTGAATCCTAGCAACAAACTCCAATGATCTCTCTTCTTTCCCTCACACTTTTCTCCTTTTTTCTTTCTTCTCTCCCCTAGGGTTAGAGAAATTCGTATGAAATGAAAGAGGGGTGGTTTAAGGGCATTATATAGGCCCAAAACTGGTGTAAATGGCCCCAGGGCCATGGTATACTTAGGTTATAGCCAAAGGGTGTCTGTTTCGGGCAAACGGGACACATCTGGAGGTCCATTACCTGTTTATGTCATAGAGTGAGCTCCCTGACAATGGATCTAGGATAGACTGCGATTTCAATAATTTTGGATAGGCCGATCAACCGTGACAGACCTATATTAGATCAACAGTCGTTGTCACTCGATCAGGGCCACAAGTATACCGATATGTGCAGGAAAATTTTCCTGATCCATGGGTGCATCTGGGTTAGAAACTACCGGTTTGGAGTCTTCAATTTCACCCACAAGCGAATGGTCCAATTCACTTAAGTTTGGATTCATTTTCTAAAGATATTCATATTTCTCACACACTTCGCTCAAGGCCCAAGTTGTGCGTTTCTGGATACTATCTAGGCTCGATTCCCACGATGGTTGTCAAGCCCAATATGACGGTCATAATCCTATAGTTTCATGATCATCAGACTTTCGACGCGTGGTCCAGGTCTAATATGGAGTTTTAATGTGCTCCCGAGAGGGGATTTCCCCGAGGTTTTCATGTAATGTTGAGTTAGCGATTTTAAAGGTTTCGGGTCTTGTACTTTGAAGTTAATCCACCAATTAATTTAGTTTAGTACTTAATTAATTATCATCTAATTTCCACAGTATATGGTCTTTTGGGAACTCTATATGAGGTGGTACTTGGGCCTTTGTACGGATTTTTTTGAGATGTTACAATCTACCCCTCTTAAATAAAAATTTCATCCCTGAAATTAGTACCTTCTCGTACTTCTCGAGGATCTGAGGGTAGTTTTTATAGACTTCAACTTTTGTTTCCCAAGTAGCCTCTTCCTCAGTGTGGTAAGTCCACAATACTTTCACAAGTGGGATAACCTTGCTGTACAGCACTTGTTCCTTCCTATCTAGAATACATGTTGGTCAAATTACATAGGTAGCATCTTCACTCAGTTGTACTTGCTCCCATTTGATAATGTGAGAATGGTCAGGAACGTATTTCTTTAGCATCGATACGTGAAATACGTTGCACACGCCTGCAAGTGGCGTGGGCAAGGTGAGACGGTATGCTACCACACTCACTCGATCTAGAATCTGGAATGAGCCAATGAATCTCGGCGTAAGCTTCCCTTTCTTGCCAAAATAGAGTACTCCCTTTACAGGGGAAACCTTAAGAAATACATGGTCCCCAACTTTGAATTTCAACTGCCACCATCATGTATTGGCAAACTCTTCTATCTGCTTTGGGTTACAAGAAGTCGACATCTAATAATATCAATCTTTTCTAAGGTCGCCTGTACTAAATCTGGGCTAACCAAACTCTTCTCGCCAACTTCTGCCCAATAATGTAGTGCTTGACATGGGCGCCCATATAAGGCTTCGTAAAGAGCCATGCTAATGCTCGCCTTAAAGTGTTATTTTAGGCGAACTCAGTATAGGGAAAGCAGTCATCCCAATTGTCCTTGAAATCAAGTACACACGCTCGCAATATATCTTCTAATACCTGATTTACTCGTTTCGTCTGCCCATCGCTCTATGGGTGGAACGCAGTACTGAACTTTAGTTTCACTCCCATTGCTTCCTGGATATGGGTCCAGAAAATGGACATGAATCGCATGTCTCGATCTAACACAATTTCCATAGGAACTCCATGCAGCCGTACAATCTCTTTGATTTACACCATGGCTAAATCATCTGCTGAGTTTGAAACTCTAATTGGGAATAAATGAGTCAATTTCGTCAATCAGTCCACAATCACCTAAATGGAGTCATGTCCCTTTCTCGTCTTCGACAACCCAAAAATGAAATCCATAGATATGAAATCCCATTTCCATTCAGTTTGGGCATGGGCTGAAGTAAACCAAGAGGTTGGCAATGCTCGGCCTTGACCTGGTGGCACATGAGATAACGGGATACATAATTTACTATCTGGGACTTCATGTTGTCCCACCAGTATGAATTCTTCAAATCACAATACATCTTTGTACTACCAGGATGTATTGCCAATTTTGAATTGTGTGAGGCTTCCAGAACCTCTCTCCTCAAGTCATGGAGATTCGGGATGCATAGGCGGCCATGATACCTCAAACCTCCATCTAAGCCAACTCTCCACTCTTAGTCTTCCCTATCACTTGTTCATTTTCTCATCTTCACCAACAGTTCATCTTCCTTCTGAGCCACAATGATTCAGTTATCAATAAGTGGTTGTACGTGAATGTGTGTGATGTTCTCGAGTAGCTCCTCTATTGTAAGCTTTCGTTCGAAGTCTCGCACAAACTCTACCATGTTCCAATCTTCTATCATCAGCGGAGCTGTAAATTTTTCTTGCGGCTCAACGCATCGGCCATAAGGTTGGCCTTACCAGGATGGTAGGAAACCTTAAACTTGAAGTCTTTTAAGGTTTCCATCCATCGTCGTTGCCTCATATTCATGTCTCTCTGCGTGAATATGTACTTGAGGCTCTTGTGATCAAAAAAGAGCTCGAACTCCTCTCCGTAGAGGTAATGTCTCCAGAGCTTTAATGCAAAGATGACTGCTGCCAATTCTAGGTCGTGCGTGGGGTAGTTTTCTTCGTGTTCCCTCAACGGTCGTGATGCATAGGCAATTACTCTATCCTTTTGCATAAGAACACAACCCAACCTAACACGAGACGCATCGGTATATATAGTATATCTGACCCCTTGCTCTGGTAACACTAGCACGGGTGCGAACGTCAGCTTGTCCTTTAATTCCTGAAAGGCTGCTTCAGCTTTCTCATTCTAAGCAAACTTAAGATCCTTCCGAGTGAGTTGAGACAACGATCCGGCTATCTTAGAAAAGTCTTTAATAAATCAACCATAGTAGCTTGCAAAGCCGAGGAAACTCCTCACTTCAGTAACTGATCCAGGCTGTTCCCAGTCCTGTACTCCGGTCACCTTGGCAAGGTCCACGATAATTCCTTCCTTGGACACCACGTGTCCTAGAAACTTGACTTCTTCCTTCTAGAAGTCGCATTTTCGGTATTGAGCAAACAAATAATTTTTCCTGAGAGTATCGAAGACTGCTCGCACGTGCTCTTCGTGATCCTTTCGGCTCTTGGAGTATATCAAAATGTTATATATAAATACGATGATGAATCGGTATAGATACGGCTGAAACACCTGGTTCATGAGATCCATGAACATAGCCGGTGCATTTGTAAGTCCAAATGACATCACAAGGAATTCATAGTGCCTAAAATTGGTTCTAAATATTATTTTCTACACGCCTTCATCCTTGACGTGCAACTGATGATACCCAGACTGTAGGTCGATCTTAGAGAAATATTGTGCCCCTTGCAACTGGTTAAACAGGTCATCTATCCTGGGCAGAGGATACTTGTTCTTGACCGTGACGTGATTCAGCCTGTGATAATCAATACACAACCGCAGCGATCCGTCTTTCTTCCTTATAAATAACACAGGTGCTCCCCAAAGAGATATGCTAAGTCTAATAAAACCTGAATCCAACAGACCATATATCTGTTTCCTCAACTCCTCCATTTCACATGGAGTCATGAGATACATTGGTAAAGAGACAGGTGTCGAACCCGATACAAGATCAATCGTAAAGTTGATCTCGTGTCGAGGAGGTAGTCCAGGTATTGTTCTGAATACGTCCATGAAATCTTGGACTGCTAGCATGTCCCCAAGCATTGGACCATCAATATTTTCTAATAAGGAAGCGTAACAACTTATACAGTAGGGCCAACTGACCTGAATTGGAAAAGTAAAGGTCATGCCCTCAGGTCCATGGGCTATCACCAATCTGGTATCGCAGTTGATCTCGGCCTTCATTTCAGTGAGCCAATCCATACTAAGGATGACGTCATAATGATATAATGATATTATAATCAGGTCAATAGACACCACTCTACTTCCTAAGTCTATCAGGAGACCCTTACATAGCTTAGTGGCGTCAGTAAAAGTTCTTGCTGCTGCGATAACTCTCACCCCAACCATAGGGGTAGTGTTCAACTCTAACCGCTTAACTGTAGAGCATGATATCATCGAAATAGTGGACCCTGTGTCAACCAATAGGAATACATGTGTACCTTGAATGTGGGCAGGCATAGCTTGTCTCCTTGACCAGCACTATATGAGAAATCCACCAAGAGTAGAGTACATTCCGTGCAGTTACTCCACCTGGGATATACGTTATACATAAATATGTGATGAAGCAGGTGGAAATCATTTATCATTTTGGTTGTTGCAAGGCTATTTCCTCGCCTCCACTGCTCAAGCTGGCCGTAAAGGAAACGTGTGCGGTGATTTCTTTCTCGTTCACTAGCAAGGTTCTTCTCACTGGCGTGTACAACTCCACGCTCAATGCCCATGATTCCAGCCATGACATCCACATCGACTATGGCCTCCTGCCTCCCCAAAGGGATAGTAAACTGGAGAGGCTCCAGTAGTGGGTTCCGTCTATGGGCATAAAAGGCTCTGACAGTGCCTTCACTCGTATGAGACTTGCCTTCAAATATAGGACCCCACCCGGACTTCAACAGGAGGTTCATCACTGGATACAACCTAAATAGCCTTTCATCAACATGTGCTTCAAACACGACTTTACAGCCATGAAACTTACTAAGTCCGATGCCCACCGGTAGAGATCTTTTAGGCAGGATTTGGGGATCGAGATCCCACTTCATTCTTCGCTCTTGCTCTGTGCTTTTAGTAGTTGTGGCACTTGTCTGATTCCTTGAACGGGTAGGACGTGTCACGCCCCAAACCCAAAAATCAGATTCACATGAATCCCGATTACTGAATCTGGTGCCGACAGCCTCCGTAGTGCCCCATCCTCGGCTCCTGGTAATCAAATGCCAGATTCCGATCCTGGGATCCTACAAGGAGGATTTTCAGAATGAATTTTTTTTAATGGAGCATAACCACAAGCATAACCAAGTCACAAAACAACATCACCACATATCCACTATATCAAAAATACAATGCGAAAAGGGAAATACAAGGTGATCAAAAATCTCCAAAAGGTCCTGATACGCACTCCTGTCGCTGCTGTTGTCCAACGCTACCTGCACGCAACTATCGTGCATAAGCTTACAAAAGCTTAGAGGGTGGTATAAGTGTGTGCGTAAGGCAAATGCCAAGTGTACAGTATCAGAACAATGCAAAAGTATGTGGTGAGTCCATAAAATCAACCATGCTAAAGCTATGCGATGAGATATGAATTTCATCGGCCACACCGATACAATGCAAGGCCTATATAGCCGAATATCATATGCGAAATGAAATCCAAGCAAGTCGGTACTCCTCAAGTACATATATCAGTACAGTTCCTCTCTGGATATCACCGGGGTCTAATACACTTCGCAGAGACTGCCACCTCCCTAGCTGCACAGTCAAGTAAGCGGAATAGACCTCACTATCCGCCTGACCAGTAGTCTGCCAATACCTACCCGGCTCGTCGATGGCGGACTCATTTACGAGCTGGTCAAACTCAGCCTAGCTTATAGCCCCCTCACTTAGGCAGATAAGGCCACACCCCTTCCAACCGACCACGACACAGTGGGAGACGTGGCCTACTGGTATTCGACACTCGGGCGCTCATGTATCCACTCGGTCTAGACGTTGGAGCATCTCCTGGTATCAAAAAGGTTCTGGGACTTTCACCCAAGGACATCCTAAGTGTCCACAGTGCTAGAATAAGTATTTCCGGTGTCCAATACGGTTATCCACGATATACCTGTGGAGCCACGACCCTGATGTCGCTAGGGCGTGTAGTGATCAAGTTACACATATGCGAGGTGCATGAATCACATGGTCAAATCATGCAAAAATCCAGCGCGTACTGCGCGATCATGTGGGGCACTCCGTCTCATAACGGGTCCCATAGGTGGTCTGCCTAATGGCATATGCTATAATCAGTCACTACTCAAATCAAGCATACATATGATGCATATGGGCATGAGTCATGGGATTATACTAAGCATGTTATAAAGTAATGAATAGTAACGAGTGTGGGCCTATCAATGGGCCCTAAGGAGAGTTACAATGAGGACATTTAACCAACATTGTACATACAATGTGGGCGTCAAACCAACATTGTTCCCTAGGCTCGACCTGCCATAAATGTCATTATATGAACCATGAGAGATCTCTCATTGCAATGGACCCTAAGGTCATCTCGTTGGGCCTCGACCCATGGGCCTTAGATACATCAAATGGGCCGTATCACACGGGCCTTACATTTATCAAATGGGCTACATTAATGGGCCTCACCAATGAGCCTTATGTACATTGCAATGGTCCATGACCCATGGGCCATGAAACACATCAAAGTGGCCTCACAACTTGGGCCTTAAATATATTAGATGGGACTACACACATGAGCTTTAAATATATCAAATGGGCCACTCCATTTGCGTCCCATGCACATCAAATGAGCTTGATCCCCTGGACTTTAATATGTATCAAATGGGCTTGAATCCCGTGGGCCTTATATAGGATAAATGGGCCGGATCCCATGGGCATTGCATATGTCAAATGGGCCCAAACCCATGGGCATTATACATGCAAGATGAGCTTAATCCCATAGCCCTTATATGTATCAAATGGGCCTGATCATTTGGGCCTCAGATATATACCAAGGTAGGCCTTAATGAATGGCCAAAGTTAAATTACTAAAGGGCCCTATACACATGCCATGATGGGCCCATTTGAACCATAGATCTGGCTCATTTTTAGCTCAAGCCATAAAAATAATTTTTTACAAAATAAATGAACGGTTTAGATGCAACACATGCATCATGGTGGGGGTCCACATGAGTTGAGGATCTAGCTCATTTCTTAACTCTCAAATGGATGGACGGTTAGGATACAACTCATGCACCATGGTGGGTCCCACCATCCACACCTAGATGGTGTGAACAAAACACATACACCACGGTGGGCTTCCACACCGTCCGCTGGATGGTGTGAGCAGAAGACGTACATCAAGGTGGGCTCCACCGTCTGCCTGGACGGTGGAAAGAACACATACATGATTGTGGGTCCCATGTAAGGGGCCCACCATAATGTTTACACACCATCTAAGCCGTTGATAAGGTCAAGGAGACCTGGTTGAAGAGGAAGTACAAATTTCAGCTTGATTAAAAACTTATGTGGGCCCCAAAAAGGGTTTCAGTGGTAGACGTTCAAGCTCACTGTTTCTTACAGTGTGGGCCACCTGAGCTTCGGATGATCCTCATTTTTGGAGAGGGCCCACCTCAGGGGGTGGGCCATCTCATGAATGAGTTAGATGGAAAATTAACATTAAGGTGGGGCCCACGTGCAGGGCCGTGGGTCCCTGCCCACCGTCCGCCCGTCTGCTGGCGCGGCTACACCTAACACAGCAGCAGCAGCGTTCTGCCGCTGCATGTATGATATATATATTTTTTTGGAAACCTGATTTTTTAACATTTTCTGAACGTGGGTCCCGTATTAGTGAAATCCATCCCAGCCATTGGCTTTTACAGCTTGAAATAGTCTGAATGAGTCCCATATTCAATTTTTTTTTTGGGCGTATACAATGACCAAAGCGTATTTCAATGGTAGTAGTACTGTTTTCAACCCTATGGCCCACCGGATACTCCGATCAACTTGAATTTTGGACTCAACGTCTAAAATGAGTCGGGAAAGAGGATGGACGGTATGGATTGGAAACATTCGTCGAGGTGGGGCCTACATGAGCAACCCTTACCCAAGCTTTAAAACAAAGCTTTTATTTGTGTTTCCCTTTTGACGTCCAATGTCCAGGGGACACTGGACGGTTTGTACATTGAGGTGGACCCCGCTGAGGTGGGCCACCACTGATGGATGAACACATTTAAGGTGGGCCCCACTTATAAATGGCTTGGGTAGGATACAAGCCTCATGGTGGGGTCCATTCAAGTGGGCCATATGGCCATTTCATCACACACAAAGAAATAAAATAAATGGAAAGAGAGGGAGAGAGAGATAAGGTGACACGCGTGATGGAGGGACCCCGGCACTATGGGCCCTTCGTTTCAATCATCCAATCATACATCAAAGGGTCCCATTGTATATGGGCCATTCAAATAAAAGATCAACGGTGGAGATCTCACTCCACTAAAATGGATGGTCTAGATGACCTCTTTAATACAAGGAAAGTAAACATCATGATGGGGTCCATGGAGAATGGCCCCATCATGGAATGATTTGATGATCAAGATGGGCCATCGGCCACATCTTAGGGTCCCAAATGAGATCCACACCATTGATCGGTGGGCCTCACTTGGCCCATCATAGAAATATAAAAATCTAGCTTATGGAAACACCCACCACTTGATCTTCTTGGTCCGTCGGAATGCCGGTCTCCTAAAGCTTCACTTTGATGGTGGAGATGGGAGATGGATGGCTAGGATGATGGGTTTTTGGGAGTAGGAAGTGGGCCACCAAAAATCACTTCTTTTCTCATGGAAATCCTTGGACGTGAGAGTGCTTTCTTGGTTGGGTTGGTGTGTTGAGAAATGA
Source organism: Magnolia kwangsiensis (assembly GCA_037074715.1). Taxonomy (NCBI): domain Eukaryota; kingdom Viridiplantae; phylum Streptophyta; class Magnoliopsida; order Magnoliales; family Magnoliaceae; genus Magnolia; species Magnolia kwangsiensis. The sequence continues at coordinate 882,487 of CM073581.1, forward strand.
GAGATGGAGATGGGATGTAAGGAGGAGTGATGGGGTGATGGTTGATGGATGTGAGTGATGGGTGAGGTCATGTGTTAGTTGACTTTGGTGGTTGCTTAACTTGTAGAGAAAGAAAGCATGGGTGTGTGTACTTGACATGAGAGGTGATTGATTGATGGGATTGATTTGACACTTCGTAGAGATTCTCTTGAGATTTACAACGCGCGGTGTTTTTCCTAGAACTGAACGCGGGTCCACATCTCATTGTTTGGGTATCGGATCGGTGCATGAGTTGTGGCGTTGGAACCGCGGTGACGGTGCGGTCGCAATGATACAAGTCTCGGATTAAGCCAGCTCAAATGTATAGGATACGTCTTACAGTCGTGCGCAACGTCGATTACAGGTCGTGAATTACCAAAATTCGACGAGACAGATCGCGGGAAGTGACGGATCAGTACGGATTAGGATACGGGTCTTACAGGACGGCTAGGCCCGGCTTCATCTGAGGATGCCCGCTTCTTCCCCATGAGGGAAAGGAGTGCGGAGACGGAGAAAATAATGGTAACTAGCTCAAAAAGAGCCATGGAAGTGAAGACACTTGGGAATAGGGTGGATTTGGGAACTCTGAGAGTTATGAGACAAAGATGTAGGCTTTGTGCTTAAATAAGTAGGAATAGGGAAGGTAGGGAGTTATAAGAGGTGGGTTTGAGGAAAATGGTGGATGTGGGAGTGAAATGTAGAAGGAGAAGAAGCTTGGTGTGTATAGAAGGGAGATTTAAGAGAGAAAATGTGATTTTGGAGGGGTTTGGAGGGTTTTGAAACTTGAAATGGGGAAATATGAGGCAAAGGCGAAGAAACAGAGTGGTCCCACACGTGGATGAGCCCCACATGAGTGGGTGAAAGGGCGCTGGGCCACCGAAACCGTGGGCCCGCCACGGCTTGCTGAAGGTGCGGGCAGCTCGCCGCAGTCCGGGCAGTGCCGCTGCGGTCCCCTGGATTGTCGGTGGTGCCTCCGCCCTAGGGTGGTGGCCACCCTCTCCCAGGTGCCGGAAACATGCGGGGGACCCACTGGGTCCCATCGAAAATTGGGCTTTGGGCCCCTATGCCCACATGATGTGTTTTCTTTGTCTGACTTACGCGTATTTGCGCCTTCTGATTTGTTTCAGGTTTGGGATTTGTCGAATTATTGTTCAAATACATCGATTGACGACCTAAAAAGGGTTTGAGATCATTTCACATGATCTTAAATGCATACGGATCACATTTCAATGGTCAATTTTGCCCAAAACCTTGGGATCCTACAATCATTTCTACATTTTATCGCCCCCTCCTAAGTCAAAATGTGTTAGTGTGCATCGTGTTACCATAACTAACCTCCAGTCTAATGCAAATCATGCTCTGATACCAACTTATAACGCCTTGAATTTTGAGGGTCGAGCAAAGCTCAACTCTCGAGATCCAATGCATCACTCATGCAACATAGATAATGATGTTTAAATGTTGTCCATGTTAGTGCATTAAACATAAGGGGGATTATACTAAAACAGCATATCATACTCCGGAGACAACTTAATTTAGCAAGCGGAAGACTGAAACACATATAAGTACGTGAGGGCGTCGCAACCTCTAGATTATGAGTATGGTACTAAGGTGAATATAACACGTATTGTTTCAAAATTTATAAAATATCAAATGTACATGTCCGATTAATCCATATAATCCCTGTGATCCCGTCGATCAGTGTATGGTCTACATAAACCCACCTGATAGCAGTACATAGGAGAACTCCTCCTCCTCGTCAAAGAAGTCCATCTCAGATGTATAGACTCTACCATCACCTACATCTACAACAGAGTCTGGTTGGTGTTTTAAAACACCGTCCCAGAGTGAGAGTAAGTAATCAACTTAGTGGTACTATAAGAAAAAGGTTAATATGTTATCAATTCAGTCAAGTAGTAATGATAAAACAGTACAACAATCATATCCTAAGTACTCTTGTTAATGTAGGGATGGTATTCTGTAATGATGCATGGACTCGCACGAAGCTCCCTCACAAGCGACAATATCAGCCATTTTCACATGACAAACACCCACATCGTGCCCTTCATCACCAAAGCACATGTAATGTGGTGTATGGTCGTGTTAGCCAAATACTTAATTAGATTTATTCATAGAGCAGATTGGGAGGCTAAGGCACATCCCTTATATCACTAACCCCATCCATCTAAGGTCGTCAATCCTAGTTAATCAAGTTGTTGGGCATCACCCCTAATGAAATTAGTGGATAGGCAAATTCAAGAATTTATACTCGAGGTCACTACGGGGAGGCTCGTCACCTCAGCGCAGGCCGAAAGCTCAAACACAGTATCCCATACACTACCATGCCCGACTCACGAGTCCGGGTTGCTCATTGGTCACTATGGAGAGGCTTGTTACCCCAGCGTAGGCCAACAGCTTGACCACGGTGTCTCATACTCCACCATGCCCGGCTCATGAGTCTTAGCGAATCGTAGTACCATGGTTGAAACAAGTTTTTCATTGGTAAGCGGTACCTTAAATTCAAGCAGCAGTGTCCATACATGGTAAACACACAATAGGCCAATCAGGTTATTTGACAAGTTCGATTGGTATGAGCGCACACTGAATTAATTCACATGGAGCGTATAAGCACTCCATGTGGCCTAACCACTGTCGACAATCATCGTATGACTCAGATTCATCAAACGTATCCAATGTTGCGAAACTAATTCACCCACTTAATCAGGAACCGTTACCGATTACGTAGATTACATTATAGTCCCAATCATAATTGGAGGCATTAAACAAATATATGTGGTAATCATATAAGCATTTAACAAACATTCCCCATACGAATCTTATTCGAGCATTTCATCGAACACATTACACATACTACCAAATATTACATTTCGTCTATAAACTGCATAATCGAAATTTAGGTTACATAAAGAAAACTATTTATATAAATAAGGTAATTGAGAATCATATCTCAATACCTTTAATAATTATAATTCACCAACAATTTTCTCATTCAGACTTTTATCAAACACTTAGACTACACATTACCACATACATCGACTAAATTAGTTAGGGCATATATTATGGCAAATCCACTCGTAAGGTGATTGTCATACACACAAAAAACATTAATTCTAGGTTAATAGTCAGGGCAAACACAAACCATAATTTCAAGTTCATTTAAACATTTCAACAAACACATATAATGCATGTTTGTCCAACATAGTTTCGACATGTATAATATATGGAAAACATCGTAACTAAGGTTATATGGCAGCAATCAAGTTAGACATAAATGATTAGCTGACATTGAAAGCCTTGAAAATCATAACCTAAATGTTTATAGTCCGCACCTTTTGTCGGATTACTGGTTTCGAACTCGATTCGAATCCTATGTTCCCGAATACCGAACAACGGGTACCTAAACATCGAAATAGGCTAGCTATTTTGTCGATTATTCTATTCGGATCCTAAATCAAGATTAGGGTTAAGATTTCTTACCCAAATCGTAGTTGAAAATGATGGTATAGCAAAACGGGGAGTTGATTCGGTGCGTGGAGTAGTGGGAGAAAATCCCAGCAACAAACTCCAAGGATCTCTCTTCTTTCCCTTTCACTTTTCTCCTCTCCTCTTTTCTCTCTTCTCTCCTAGGGTTAGGAAAATTCGTATAAAATAAAAGAGGGGTAGTTTAAAGGCATTATATAGGCCCAGAACTGGTGTAACTAGCCCAAGGGTCATGGTATACTTAGGTTATAGCTAAAGGGTGTCGGTTTCGGGCAAACGGGACACATCTGGTGGTCCATTACCTATCTATGTCACAAAGTAAGCTCCTTGACAATGGATCTAGCCCAGTCTATGATTTCAGTGCATTTGGATAGGCCGATTAACCGTGACGGACCTGTATCAGATCAACGGTCATTGTCACTCGATCAAGGTCACAAGTATACTTATATGTGCAGGAAAATTTTTCTAATCCATGGGTGCAGTTGGGTCAGAAAATGACGGTCTGAAGTCTTCAATTTCACTCACAAGCAAATAGTCTAACTCACTTAGGTTTGGGTTCATTTTCTAAAGATATTCGCGTTTCTCACACACTTTGCTTAAGGCCCAAGTTGTGGATTTCTGGATACTATCTGGGCTTGATTCTCGTGATGATTGTCAAGCCCAATAAGATGGTCATAAGCCTATAGTTTCGCAGTCATCAGACTTTCGATGCACGGTCCAGGTCCGATACGAAATTTTAATGTGCTCCCGAGAGCAACTGGGTTTTTGGATTTCTCCGAGGTTTTCAAGTAATGTAGAGTTAGAGATTTTAATTATTTTAGGTCTTACAGTTTGTATAGATAATGGTTCAAGCTAATCCAGTAACTAATTTAGTTTAATACTTAATTAATTTTTGTCTAATTTCCACAGTATATGGTCTTTAGGGAACTCTGTCTGAGGTGGTACTTAGGCTTTTGTACAGATTTTTTCGAAACGTTACAGTTGGTAAAACCTTATTTGTTAAAAAATATAATGAACACATACTAATTGTATAGATATATGTTGATGATATTATCTATGGTTCTGCATGCACTAACATGTCCGTTGAGTTTGTAGAGCTTATGAAATATAAGTTCGAGATGAGTATGGTTAGAGAATTGAACTACTTTCTAAGCTTGTAGGTTAAACAATTGGAAGATGTTATCTTCATTTCTCAAACCAAGTATACTTTAAATTTGGTTAAGAAATTTGAATTCGAAAATGGTAAGAAATTTGATACTCCTATGAGTACGATTCTCAAGCTCTCAAATGATGAAACAGGCAAAAGTATAAACTCTCAGTTACATCGTAGCATGATTGATAGTCTCTTATACTTAACTACGAGTAGACCAAATATTTCATTCAGTGTAGGTATCTGTACTAGATATCAATAAGATCCAAAAGAATCACATCTAATTGTTGTTAAACACATTATTAGGTATGTCGCAAGTACTACTAATTTAGGCCTCTAGTATCTGCATGATACAAATGCTCAAGTAGCTGGATATACAGATGTTGACTGGATAGGAAAATCGATGATAGAAAGTTTACCAATAGTAGATTTTTTATTTTAAAAATTGTTTAGTTTCCTGGCACAGTAAGAAACAGAGTTCGGTATTGTTATCCACAGCTGAGGCTGAATACATTGCAGCTGGTAATGCTTGTACTCAACTTATTTGGATGTAAAGAATGCTAAACGATTATAAAATTATGCAAGATATAATGATCTTGTATTGTGATAACTCTAACGCAATTAATATCTCAAAAAATCTCATCCAGCATTCTCATACGAAACATATAGACATTCGTTATTACTATATTCAGGAATTAGTTGAAGATAAAAGCATTTCTTTAGAATATATCCAGACAGAAAGTCAACTTGCTGACATTTTGACTAAACTGCTTGATAGAAATAGATTTTTCAAATTAAAACTTGATATTGGTATGTGTAATTCAAATTAATTAAATCATGTTACTTTTTGCATACTTTAATTTTTATTTTTTTTATATGCAAAATTTTTTAAAAATTTTAAATAAAATTTATTTTTAATTGTGTCACAACCTATCGATCACGTTCTCAACCAGTCGAGCCTCGATGGTCGAGCACGTACTCGACCAATCGAGCCTCGATGGTTGAGCATGTACTCGACCAGTCGTGGAGCCCGGGTGGGTGTCTTAAAAAGGGAAAAACAGTTTATTTCTTCATTTTCTTCATCTTTCTCATCAGGCCCTCTCTCGACTTGTCGAACCCATCATCATAAGATCATTGTAAGTGCTTCATTTTCAATTTCCTTCTAGATTTGGGTTATTATATGCTTCTTTTGTAACATTTTGTAGTTAATTTGGCTTTCCATTCCGTCTCCATCCTGGCCATGGTTATATACCTTTTGCCTATCTAATGACGACATTAGCACTTCATTGTAATGTGGTCATTCCGCCTGGTGAGGCACCGATAGCTGTTCTTTCATTCAATAACTCAAACATCAACAAGATGCACCTGGAGTATTTACCTAGCCAACGTGATGAAGAGGACATAGAACTTGAAGAAGAAGAAACTCTGCCCGCAGACACTACAATGGATGATATTTTTGATGAGTTGGAAATTGATGATGAGGCAGATCCTGATTTTCAGCTGTCTCACTTTGATGAGTGCCTTCGCTCTTTAGAGGAGAAGGTGAGTGAGTTAAAAGTGCCATAAGACAATCCTACTGAAAGTCACAAATCTTCAATGAAATATATGTGAAAATATTTTCATCACATTACTAGGGGACTTTATCAGATTGACCCGTCAATTCCACCTCCTTCTTCCTCTTGTTCTGAGTAGTCTTTATTTTTATGTGTTAGAATGTATAACTTTAACTTTCACTTTCTCTTGGATTGTATGACTTAATCTTGGATGACACTCTATCTGATTACTCTTTTTAAGATACTTTCTTGATGTTACTCTCATGTTTTTCTCTTAAACATACTTGTGCTTCATTTATGATTTTGTCTTCCTTTGTCAAGTTGTGACAAAAAAAAGGGGAGAGACTTGTTAGTTATGAGTTTTTTCTTTCTTAGCTCATTTGCTTGTTATGGTAATGATTAGTTAAATCAAATGTAATGCGCAAGTGAGTGGATTGTGTGGATTGTATATATGTATATTTTGATTGTGTATATGTATATTTGTTAATACAGGTACTCAAAACAAGTCAAAGCTCAGAATGAGGGGGAGTAGATGTTGTGAAAGAGTGTTGTAAATGAATGTGAAGTTGTGAAGTTTGTATATTTATTTTGTCACGAATTTGACAAATGGGGAGATTATAAGTGTTGTGCTATATAAAGCATCATTTGTTGTCAAATTTCGATGAGAGAAAACAATTTAGAGTGTGACTTATTCAGATGATGGAAAGTTCACCTTCAAGATCATCATTTGAAGTTTGAAAGTGAAACACATGAAGATAGTACTACAAGTTTGAGATCTTCCTCTACTTCAAGTTCAAGATCAAGCTACTATTTCAAGTTCACTTCAAGTAGAAGATCTACTGAAAGCTATTGAAGATTCGAGTAGTATCTTCAATGTCCAATATTTCAGGTATAAGTGACCCTAGAAAGACCCTAGGCTTGAATCCTTTCTTATGCAAATTATTCACCGGTTTTTATATTTTAGTTAGGCTTAAATTTGACTAGTCCAAGCCTAAATTCGACTAGTCCAGACTCTAGTTCGACCAGTCCAAGATTCAAACTCAAATTCTAAGTTTTTCTAGTGGTTTCTCGACCAGTCGTGGACACCTGCTCGACCAGTCGTGGGAAGCTTAACTCGAACTCCAGTAACCTTTTTCAAGCTCTCTTGACTAGTCGAGTAGGCCACTCGACCAATCGAAGGTCGATTTTATCCGATCGTGTAAAAATTTTAAAATTTGGTTGATTCTTAGACCAGTCGAAGGAGACCTTAGACTACTTGAAGGAACCATTTTTTTAGTCTATAAATAGAGGTCTTTTCTTATTCCAAATCATTCAGAAAAGCCATAGAAAGCCTCATTATCAAGATATAGTCCAACAATTTTAGATCCTTTAATAGCTTATTTGTTTTTGTAATTCCTTGATCTTTGTTTTGTGAATCCAATTTTTTAAAGGAAGTTTTTTACTCTACCTCTTAATTATGTTTATTGGACATTGAACATTTACACATCAAGTGAAGCAGTTCTACGGGCTTGTTTCGACAAGAATAAAATGCATTTGATTTGGGAAAATTCATTCAATGATAACAAAGAAAGAATGAGAGAACAATGATCATAAGGTATTCTATTCATTCTGAGTTCATTTAAATCCTCAAATTTCCCTTGATTATGAAAACGGAGTACAATGAATCAACATAACGAATGAAAGAGAAGACAGTCTAATGGAAATTTTAGCAGCATTTTGATGCTTTTGATGTTCATTGCAAAGGCAGATGGGTTGTGCATACTTGAAGCCCTTGATTTGGTTATGCGATAGGTATTGATCGTCCTTCCACTCATCCTTTTAGTCATACAGACAAATTCTTCTTTCTCCTGAAGCTCTCTCTTTATGAATCACATTTCCTTTACTTTCCCTGGGTTGTGCGGGTGCGCAACGAGGAAATGACGGAGACTTCTTACACTTGGGTTATGCCATAATTTTATTGTGCGGATCTTCCATCATACTTCACTTTTCTCTCTCCTTTGTGAGCTCCTTGAGACTCTCTAATTTCTGTCTGTTCAAATGAAGACAAGAAAGGGGTATTTATAGACCTCCCACATGTGTGGAGGTCATTTATCTGAAGGTGGGAGTGCACAACCCTCTTGAAGGTGAGAGCGTACAACATTCCTATGAAGGTGGGAGTGTACAACATTCCTATGAAGGTGGGAGTGTACAACCTTTCTCAATATAAAGTGGCACATAAAGCCTCTCTTCAGGACAAGGCTTCCATAAGAAGTGGCGCACAAAGCCTCCTCTTTGGATAAGGATACCATAAGAAGTGGCGCACAAAGCCTCCTCTTTGGGCAAGAGCCCACTCAAAGTGGCGCACAAAGTTGTCCTTAGGATGAGAGCATAAAAAATGACATGCAACTTCTTCTCTTAGGATAAGAGTGTAAGACTCGTATCCTAGCCCGTACTGTTCCTTAGGCTTTCGCGGTCATCCTGGTCGAATTCTAGCGACCCGCGATCTATTATCGGTGTTCAGGAGTGACCCTAAGTCGCATCCCATTTTTTAGAGTTGGCTTAATCCGAGACTTATATCATTGCGACCGCTCCATCTCCGGGGTTCCAACGCCGTGTCTTACGCACCGATTCGATACTCTGGCCAGGAGATGCGGGCACGCGTTCAGTTCGAGGAAAACACCGCGCGTTTGCACTCCCAAGAGAATCTCTACAACATGTCCCATTAATCAATCAATCAATCAATCAATCACCTCATGTCAAGTACAAGAGCAACCCCAAAGTCAACTCTCTCCCCCTCTCTCTTACACACCCATATATGTCAAGTACAACTATCACCTCACATCCATTACTCACATCCATCCCCTCTCTTACAACCACCCTCTCTCTCTCTCTCTCTCTCTCTCTTTCTCTTTCTCTTTCTCTTCACATTTCTAAGCAACTAAAATGGTGCACGTCCAAGCTCTTCCATGAGAGAAAAGTGAGTTGTGTGTGGGCCCACTTTCTATCCCAAGATCCATCATCCTAGCCCTTTATTTCTCATCCTCTTCATCAAAGTGAGACACAAGGAGATCAGCATTCCATCAGACCAAGAAGATCAAACAGTTGATGATTCTATAGGCCTAGATTTCATGTTTTTATGATGGGCCAAGTGAGGCCTACCGGTTGATGGTATGATCTCACTTTGGACCCTAGATGTAGCCGATAGTCCACCTTGATTCCCATGATCATTCTATGATGAGACCATTCTCCATGGACTCCATCATGATGTTTATTTTTCTTGCATGGATAAGGTCATCTAGACCTTACATTTCATTGGAGAAAGGATCTCCACCGTTGATTTTGATCAGTGAGCCCATATGTAATGGGAACCACTTGTTGTATGTTGTAAATCATGGAAGGGAGGGCCCATAGTGTTGGGGTCCCTCCATCACTCAATCTCTCTCTCTCTCTCTCTCTCTCTCTCTCTCTCTCTCTTTTCCCTTGTTGTTGGCCCCATGATGTATGCAATTTATCCAAGTTGTCCACCTTCGTGGGACCCACTTGATGAACGCGTTGGATCTACACCGTCCAAGCCATGTAGGCCCTACCCTTTGGTGATGGAAAACACAAGTATCAGACTGATCCAAATCAAGTGGGCCACGTCCATGTAGGACCCACCTTGATGAAATGCATTCACTGTCCGTCCAGCGTCCTTGGATGCTGGATGTGGGTCGAGTGAAGTGTGAACAGATAGTGGTTTGTACTTACAACAACAGAAAAAAAAAAGAATAATATAAGTTTGGTTTATGATTTTTAGGTGGACCACTCATGCAGGCCCAACCTTGATGTATGGATCCAATCCACGCCGTCCATCCCATTCCCCAGATCATTTTAAGCGTTGAGCTGAAAAATGAAGCCAATCCGATTATCTGGCTAGCCATAACATAGAAAATAATGGTTTTTACCGTTAAAATCCACTTGGATGTTTCTGTACACCAAAACACATCGAATATTGGGCTTAATGGGTCTGTCTTGAGCCATAGAATCCAATGGTTGGTTTGGATTGTCCTGGTGCGGGCCCCACTTATGAAAAACCACAGAAAAATATTTTTAAAAATAATAAATAATAATAATATGAAGCAGCACCAGCTAACGTCCAGAGGACGTGCAGCAGCGTCTTGCTGCGCTGGGCGTGAATGGGCAGGGACCGTTGGGTCCCAGCCATGGGCCCCACCGTGAGGTGTGTTGGACATCAACACCATGCATTCGGTAGGCCCCCTTAGGGCAGTGGGCCACCCCACAAATCAGCCGAACCTAGAACTTAGGTGGCCCACATCACTGGAAATAATGGGATTGAACCGTCTAGCATTGAAATCCTTTTGGATTCACAGAAGTTTTGGATCATTATGAAATTTGTTTTTCCTCTTAAATTTGGGTCTGTGTGACCTTACCAATAGATTGGATGGTAGATAAAGGTTATTGTGGGCCCCATATGGGACCCACTGACTGTAAGACCCGTATCTTGGTCCGTACCTTTCCGTACACTTCCGCGGTCTTACCGGTCAAATTCTGGCAACCTTTGACCCTTAACTGATATCGACGCGCGACCCTGATTCATGCGCCGACAACCCGAGTCGACTCAACCCGAGACCAATACCATAGCGACCGCGCCGTCGTTGCGGTTCCGATACCGCGACTCACGCGCCGAGGCGATACCCTGGTCAAGAGATATGGGCCAACGTTCGATGCGAGAAAACGCCGCGCGTTGCGAAAACTAAGGGAATCTCTACGATGTGTCACATCAATCACATCAATCCCATCAATCAATCACCCATCAATCCATCACATGTTAAGTACACATCACTTCCATCCCTTTTCCCAAGCAACCACAAAAGTCTTCACCACCCATACCTCTCTTACACAAAAAGCCACAAAAGTCTTCACCTCCCATACCTCTCTTACACAAAAGCCACAAAAGTAAAGTTTTTCTTACACAACCATCACTCACCCATCCATCCATCACTCTCTCTCTCTCCCTTTACATCACTCTCTCTCTTTCTCTCTTTCTCATTTCAAAAATTCCAAAGCAACAAGGGACCATAGGTATGGAATTTCTCAAACCCTCTAAGCTCCAAGTGGCCCACCTTCCTACCCCAAAATCTCCCATCTCAACCCTCCATTCTTCATCTTAACCATTGAAGTTGAAGCTAAGGTGCCAAGGAACCCCTAGGAGCGAGAAGATCGGACGGTGGGTGCCTCTATAGGGTAGTTTCTCTTTATTTTTATGATGGGCCAAGTGAGGCCCACCGATCCATGGTGTGGATCTCACTTGGGACCCTAAAATGTGGCCGATGGACCACTTGGATCATCATGATCATTCCATGATGGGACCATTCTCCATGGACCCCATCATGATGTTTATTTTATTTAGGAAGGTCATCTAGACCGTCCATATCGGTGGGGAATGGATCTCCACCGTTGATTTGTATTTTTGATGGTCCCATGTTCAAAGGGATCCGTTTATTGTATGATTCATTGCAAGGGAGGGCCCATAGTGTCGGGGTCCCTCCATCACAAGGTGTGTCCCACTCTCCATGTCTCTCTCTCTCTCTTTTATTTCTTTTATTTTATTTTATTCTATTTTATAGGATAGGATTGTGTGGCCCACTTGGATGGACCCCACCATGAAGCATGTGTTTTACCTAAGCCACCTAGAAGTGGGGCTCACTTTATAGGCGTTGCATCGACACCATCCATCATCTGGTGGCCCACCTGAGCAGGCCCACATCTTTGGCACCTGAGAGCCAAATCGTCCAGCGTCCCTGGACGCTGGACGTCATTTGGAAAGCATAAATATAAGCTTGGTTTGAAGCTTTGTGTGGACTACTCATATGGGCCCTACGTTGACATATGTTGTTAATCCAAGCCGTCCATTCTATTCCTTAGATCATTTTAGGCGTTGAGCCGAAGAATGAGACTGATCCTATTAGTTGGTGGGCCATACCTTAGCAAAGGCGATTTTTACCATTCAAGTTCATTTTGAATTTTTGTATAAGCCTAAAGATGCCTAATATTGGTCTTGATGGATGGGGCATGGACTGAAGATTTCATTGGACGGCGTAGATTCGCTTGAAGCGGGCCCCACATATGAAAAACCGCTGAAAAACTAATTTTTTTTAAAAATCCAATTTTTTTTTAGAGGGTGCAGCGCCTGCTGCTGTTGTGCAGCAGGACGCTGCCAGCGTCCAGGGAGGTGGCGGGCGTGCCTGGGGTCCTGTATGTGGGTCCCATCATAATGTATATTTTGTATCCACGCCATCCATAAGGAGGACCACCCACTGAGGTGGGTCCCCTCCAAGTTTCAGCTGCTTCCAAAGATCAGGTGGCCCACATCATAGGAAACAATGTGGATTGAACTGCTACCTTTGGAGCGTCCAGAAGCTTTGGGCCAGTATGAAATTTATTTTTTTCTTTTCACCCAGGCCCGTGTGACCTTACCAACGGGTTGGATGACAAATAAATGTTATGGTGGGCCCCACGTGGGACCCACCCAATGAAGTATGTGTTTTATCTTTGTGCGCCCGCCACGGTGCAGGTGTGCTGCGTTCGTGCAGCGTGGGACCCACCATAATGCATGTGCTGCATTCAACGTCCATCCATTTGGCAGGAGGGGCCCACCCTGTTATGTGTCTCATCTACCGTCCCTGGACGGTGGGCCTCACCCCACGTGTGGGGCCACCTTGGTGCGCGTCTGTCCAGGCCGTCCAGGGCTTAGACGTGTGATATATTATTAATATAATATTAATATATTATTATATATATATATATGTGATATATGTATATTATATGTTATATATATAGCTGTGGTGGTGGGCCCTACATGGGACCCACCTGCCTTGTTGCAGAACAGTGAAGGAAAAAAAAAAAAAAGGGGCAGCTATGCTACTCGTTAAGGCAGTACGTGGCTGCTCTCTCTCTCTCTCACTCTCTCTCCACGTCAGTAGTAAATGATGTGGGTCCCATACCCACTCTAGGTGTACATGTTTCATCCATACGGTGTGGGCCCCAATGATGTATGTGCCATATCTACACCATCCATCGTTTGAATGGTGAGGCCCATCATGATACACTTAATGCCTCTAAACCGTCCAAACATCTTGACAGCCCATTTAAGGGCTTGAGGCTAAGAATGAGTCAGATCCATAGCCAAGTGGGCCCCAACCTGGTGTGTTTGAGACCCATCTTAATGTAATTGTAGGAGGTCATTGGGACCCACTTTGATGTGAATCTAAGGTCCATGGAATTAGGCCATTTGGCGTAATTTAAGGCCCATGGGAGTGGACCCATTTGATGTGTTTTAAAGCCCATGGGATTAGGCCCATTTGATGAAATCTAAGGCCCATGGGATTGGACCCATTTTGAAGTATTCCAAGGTCCATGGGTTGAGGCTCATTTGATGGTCATAGGGGGTCCAATTGGTGTGGCCCATCTGTTTCATATAAGACCTATAAGTGTAGGCCCATTGGATTTGTATAAGGCCTATGGGTTAGGCCCATTTGATTTGTATAAGGCCTATGAGTTTGGGCCCATTTGATGCAATCTAAGGCCCACGGGTTATGACCCATTGCAATGCACATAAAGCCCATTGGTGCGGCCCATTTATGTGGCCCATTTGATGAATAAAAGGCCCATATGATATGGCCCATCTGTTATATATGTAAAGCCCAATGGGATGAACCTGAAGTCCATTGCAATGTGTAAACCCAACTCGAATTATGTAACGATGTTTACGACGATCGTGCTTGTACTTGTTGAGTATAGGCCGTTTAGGCCCATCTGCATTGTAAGAATGGTTCATCACTCATTTACATGTTTAGTATAGTTTCATGACTCATGATCATACGCATCATATGTATGCTTGACGTGAGAGTTGTCTGATCATAGCATCTGCCTTCGGGCAGGTTGTTTATGGGCTCCACATTGGATGTCCACATTACGACTCTCCCTAGGGCCCCTTTGATAGGCAGTACTTGTTGAGTATAGGCCGTTTAGGCCCATCTGCATTGTAAGAATGGTTCATCACTCATTTACATGTTTAGTATAGTTTCATGACTCATGATCATACGCATCATATGTATGCTTGACGTGAGAGTTGTCTGATCATAGCATCTGCCTTCGGGCAGGTTGTTTATGGGCTCCCGGTTGGCGGTGTTGCCCTACATGAGCACACGGTATGCGCAGGATTGGTTGCATGACTGGATAGCGTGATTCATGCATTCCGTATTTGTGTGACATGGTTATTGTACGCCCTAGCAACATCGGTGCAGTAGCCTCCACAGACAGATCGTGGTTGGCAGGATTGGATACCGAAAATCTTGTTCTACATGGGGTGCTATTGATATCCCTGGGTGAAAGTCCCTAAACCCTTATGGTACCAAGAGGTTGCTCCAACGTCTAGACTGAGTGGGTAGATGAGCGCTGAGTGCCGAATACCAGTTGGCTGTGCTCTCCACTGTGTCGTGGTCGGTTGGAAGGGGGTGTGGCCTTACCCGCCCGAGAGTAGGGGGCAATGCTAGGCTGAGTCTGACCAGCTCGAGGAATGGGTCCGCTATTGACGAGTCACGCCCGATATTGGCAGACGGATAGTGTGGTCTTTTCCACTTACCTTATTGCGCTCGATGTGGCGACAATCTGGTTTAGAGGGTACTAGACCCCGGTGATATTCCATATTTTGAGCTGTATTGATGTATGGACATAGATGAGGACCTGTATGCTTGAGTTGCATTGTACATCGCATGGCCGTGGGATGGCCGATACATTCATGTCTGGCATTGTATAACCTTGGTACGGCTCATGTTATCATGGTTCCATTTGCATATTCCGCATCACTCTGACATTGCATGTACATATTACTACCTTGCGTACACACTTTCACCACCCTCTAAGCTTTCTGTAAGCTTATGCACGACCGTTGCGTGCAGGTGACGTTGGATCGCAGCAGCGCTGAGGCAGGAGCACGTTGCTGATCATTTTGGAGTTTTTGTTCTATACCATTGTATTTCCCTTTATGCTCATTGTACTTGTAAAGTTTTTGATCATAGTGAAAATGTAATGGATTTCTTGATTGTTGTTTGTGGGTTATGCCTTTGGTTATGCTTATTACGAATCAAACTGACATTGAAAATCCTCCTCGTAGCATCCCAGGATCGGCGAATGGGAGCTAAGAGCTGAGAATGGGGTTCTACGGAGGCCGTCGGCGCCTGATTCGGAGATCGAAAATTCTTTGAGCCCGGTTTCTGAGTTTGGGGCGTTACAGAAGTTGGTATTAGAGCATAACTTGGGAATAACCGAGAACAACATTACATGTCTGCTATGAGTATGGAATGACTAAGTCCCGAAGTTCGGATAGCTTCGCGACCCTCCAATACCGATCGTTAACGTGCGTACCTTCGAGAGTTTTGAAGTTGATTGGCGCCTTCGCTCTTTCCTGTAGGACATGGCACCTGGGAGAGTTACCCGATCGACTCCCGCACCACCACCTGAGGATTCTGCTTCACCATCGGAGGCTTCAGCTTTACTCCCTGCGTCTCCCGTTCCACCCTCAGAGATCCCTGCTTCCTCTCATGAGGATGACATTCCTTCACCTGAGGCCGATGAGGAGCCGATCGTGACTGTGAGTGCCTCACAGTTATAGCAGATGTTACAGGCTATGACAGCCGCACTACAGGGATAGGGCAGACGCCCAGCTGTTTCACCAGCTCAGGCAGAGCAGGAGCGCGCGAGCGCCTTACTTCATGAGTTCAGACGGCTTGATCCCCCACGATTCCAGGGTGAGCCAGATCCGACTGCAGCAGAGAGATGACACTCTGATGTGGAGAAGATTTTTAATACCATGTCATGTATAACCGAGCAGCGCGTCCGGCTAGCCATATTTCTCTTCCAGGGTGAGGCCGAGCATTGGTGGACCTCTGTTACCCATGTTGCCGGACCTGATTATGTCTGGAGATGGGAGGATTTTATTGACCGATTCGAGGAGCAGTACTTCCCCGACCATATCCATCGTCAGCAAGCTTTAGAGTTTGAGACTCTGGTGCAGGGAGACATGACTGTGGCACAGTACGCGGCCCGTTTTATGGCACTCTCTAGATTTACACCTTATATGGTTGATGATGAGGGACGGAAGGCCCGCCGTTTGGAGCACGGCTTACGTTACGGCCTTCGAGGTCGTGTTATTAGGCATGAGCTCCCTACTTTTCAGGCTGTAGTGCGGAGAGCTCAGATTTATGAGACTGAGTGGGCCGGTTCTCAGTCTGATCGCGGTCAGAGGGGAGACCGGAAGAGTAGGCTTCTTCCAGTCCTTCCCCGTAGCGTCGACCACAGCAGCAGAGGCGCACAGGTCGCCCAGCCTTCCGTGCACCATCAGCACCAGCAGCACCTCCACCACTACCTCAGAGGCAGTTCACCGGCACTTTCTTCAGGTGCGGTGCGACGGGACACCGTTCATGGGAGTGTCCCAGCCCCCAGCAGCAGCAGAGAGGTCCACAGCAGCAGAGACCTCCACCGCAGCAGCAGGGGACAGCAGCCTCCACCACCGAGGCCACCTCAGCAGCAGCATCAGCATCATCACCAGCCTCAGAGGCCGCAGCAGCAGAGGCAGCAGTTTCGACCGCCTCAGCCACCCCATCAGCAGCAGCAGCACTCTCAGAGGGGACAGGCACCTCCCCAGCCGGCTCAGGCTAGATTTTATGCAGCTCAGCAGGACCCTCAGTCTTCTGGAGGAGTTGTTGAGGGTATACTTTCTAGTTTCTGCATGCATTGCACGAGTGTTGTTTGATTCTGGTGCATCGCACTCCTTTGTGGCAGAGAGCTTCTGTCGATCGGCTGGCTTACCGTTGGAGTCTGCTGATGAGGGCCTATCAGTATCGACTCCCTTGGGGAGGACTGCGGTGTTGGGATGATTTTGATCGTCTTGCCCTGTTCTAGTTGGGGATACCTTCTTGCCCGCTGATTTGTTTGTTTTGCCGATGTCCGAGTTCGACGTCATCTTGGGCATGGATTGGCTCGCCGAGTATTATGCCATATTGGACTGCGCCGAGAGGACCGTCACGTTCTGTATACACGGCGTGCGACAGTTTCAGTTCGTTACAGAGGCCAGAGGAGAGCGGTTGTCTTGTTTGATGTCTTGCGCCATAGAGGAGCCTGTTGCCGTTTGCATCGACCATTTGCCGATAATATGCGATTTTTCCGATGTGTTCCAGGAGATTCCGGGATTACCGCCTCGCCGACTCACCGAGTTCCAGATCGATCTCGTGCCCGGTACCGCACATATTTAGAAGGCCCCGTATCGTATGGCACCGTTAGAGTTACGGGAACTGCAGAAGCAGTTGGACGAGTTACGTGAGTTGGGTTTTATCCGTCCGAGTAGTTCTCCGTGGGGAGCGCCGGTACTCTTCGTAAAGAAGAAGGATGGCTCGTTGAGGCTCTGCGTTGACTATCGCGAGCTCAACAAAGTCACGATCAAGAACAAGTACCCGCTCCCTAGGATTGATGATTTTTTCGATCAGCTGTAGGGTGCACAGTTCTTCTCGAAGATTGACCTGCGTTCCGGTTATCATCAGATTCGGGTCCGAGATGAGGACATTCCGAAGACGGCATTCAGGACGCGTTACGGTCATTTTGAGTTTCAGGTCATGTCTTTCGGACTGACCAATGCACCTGCGGTCTTCATGCAGCTGATGAACGAGATTTTCCGCCCATATCTAGATCAGTTTGTTGTAGTCTTCATCGACGACATTCTAATCTACTCGAGGACCCGTGAGGAGCATGAGCAGCACTTGGAGATTACTCTACAGACCCTCTGCGCACACCAGCTGTATGCGAAGCTGGAGAAGTGCGAGTTCTGGCAAGAGGAGGTGAAGTTCCTTAGTCACGTGGTGACAAGGGAGGGTGTCGCAGTGGACCCCTCGAAGGTCTAGGCAGTATGTCAGTGGGGTCAGCCCACGACTGCGACAGAGATCCGTAGTTTCCTTGGCTTGGGGGGTTATTACCGACGTTTCATTGAGGATTTTTCTCGTATTGCAGCCCCGCTGACCAGGTTAACTCGGAAGGGCGCAGAGTTTATTTGGAGTGACGCCTGCGAGCGAGTATTTACGGAGTTGAAGGACCGTCTGACGTCCGCTCCTGTCCTCACTCTTCCCTCTGGGAGTGACGGCTTTATTGTATTCACCGATGCCTCGCATATCGGTTTGGGTGCTGTCCTGATGCAGCACGGGAGACCAGTGGCCTTTGCGTCTCGTCAACTCAAGGTCCATGAGCTGAACTATCCTACACATGATCTGGAGCTGGCTGCAGTTGTCTTCGCACTGAAGGTGTGAAGGCACTATCTTTACGGAGTTAGGTTCGAGCTCTTCTCTGATCACAAGAGCTTGAAGTACCTCTTCTCGCAGTCTGAGTTGAATATGAGACAGAGGCGCTGGATGGAGCTCCTGCAAGACTATGATTTTGACCTCCAGTACCACCCGGGCAAGGTGAACGTGGTGGCAGATACCCTCAGCCGTCAGCCACGAGGCCTAGTGGCGCACATGATGATTCAGGAGTGGCGGATGCTTGAGGATATTGCTGCGTATGATTTTGAGTTTGGCCTGCAGTCTTCCATTGTATAGTTATCGAGCCTGTCGATTCAACCCTCTCTTGTCGCTAGGGTGATCGAGGCTCAGCAGGTTGATGAGTCGTTGTAGAGTTATATAGCTAAGGTGGCATCTGAGGGTCAGGCTGATTGGCAGATCGGTACAGACGGTGGACTTCGCTTTAGAGGCCGATTATGTGTCCCGGATATTCCAGAGTTATGCAGAGATCTTATGATCGAGGCACATCGATCGCGGTTTTCTATCCAGATGAAGCGCCAGATCGCCAATTTTGTGGCCGAGTATGACACGTGCCAGCGTGTCAAGGCCGATCATCAGAGACCTCCTGGTCTTTTGCAGCCGTTGAGCATCCCGATGTGGAAGTGGGAGCACGTGTCGACTGATTTCATTATGGGTTTGCCGAGGACTCAGCGCGGTCATGACGCCATTTGGGTTGTTGTGGATCGTCTGACGAAGTCGGCACACTTCCTTGCGATGCGTGCGACTTGGTCTATGGACCGGCTTGCGAGACTGTTTATTGAGGAGATTGTGAGACTGCATGGCGTTCCAGTATCGATCGTTTCTGACCGAGACTCGAGGTTCACGTCTCAGTTTTGGGAGAGCTTCCAGCGAGCGATGGGGACTGATTTGCATCTCAGCACCGCGTACCATCCGCAGACCGATGGCCAGACCGAGAGGGTCAATCAGATACTTGAGGATATGATTCGGGCCTGCGCGATTGACTTCGGGGGTAGCTGGGATGAGCATCTGCGATTGGCTGAGTTCGCGTACAATAACAGCTATCAGGTGACCATCGACATGGCTCCTTTTGAGACACTAAATGGCAGACCATGTAAATCACCGAGTTGTTGGACCGAGGTTGGAGAGCGTCGTCTCCTAGGTCCCGAGCTTATGCAGGAGACTTCAGAGGCTATTGACATCATCAGGCAGATGATGCGCACAGCTCAGAGCCGACAGAAGAGTTCTGCTGATCGTCGGCGTCGTCCCTTGGAGTTTGATGTAGGGGACCATGTGTATCTCAAGGTCTCGCCCATGAAGGGCGTAGTCCGATTTGGAGCGAAGGGCAAGCTTGCCCCCGAGATTCATAGGACCTTTTGAGATCACTGGGCGCGTTGGCACTGTGGCCTATCGGCTTGCCTTGCCATCACAGTTGTCTGGTGTCCACGACGTTTTTCACGTCTCTATGTTGAGGAAGTGTGGGTCAGACATAGTTCCCGTTATTGATTGCAGCCGTTGGAGGTTCGTGAGGATGCTTCTTACATTGAGCAGCCAGTCCGTATCCTTGATCGGAAGGAGCAGGTCCTCAGAACCAAGGTCATCCCGTTGGTGAATGTGTAGTGGGGTCACCATTCTGTAGAGGAGGCTTCTTGGGAGCGTGAGGCTGAGATTCGAGATCGTTATCCTCATCTCGTTGATGGTTGATCATGTGATGTATTTTGTATGCTATCTCCGATTTTTTATGATGACGTTTCTTTTTCATGAGTAATACTTAGTTGCGATGCTTGTGTAAATTTCGAGGATGAAATTTTTATAAGGAGGGGAGAACTGTAAGACCCGTATCTTGGTCCGTACCTTTCCGTACACTTCCGCGGTCTTACCGGTCGAATTCTGGCAACCTTCGACCCTTAACTGATATCGAGCCGCGACCCTGATTCATGCGCCGACAACCCGAGTCGACTCAACCCGAGACCAATACCATAGCGATCGCGTCGTCGTTGCGGTTCCGATACCACGACTCGCGCACCGAAGCGATACCCTGGTCAAGAGATATGGGCCAACGTTCGGTGCGAGAAAACGCCGCGCGTTGCAAAAACCAAGGGAATCTCTACGATGTGTCACATCAATCACATCAATCCCATCAATCAATCACCCATCAATCCATCACATGTCAAGTACACATCACTTCCATCCCTTTTCCCAAGCAACCACAAAAGTCTTCACCACCCATACCTCTCTTACACAAAAAGCAACAAAAGTCTTCACCACCCATACCTCTCTTACACAAAAGCCACAAAAGTAAAGTTTTTCTTACACAACCATCACTCACCCATCCATCCATCACTCTCTCTCTCCCTTTACATCACTCTCTCTCTTTCTCTCTTTCTCATTTCAAAAATTCCAAAGCAACAAGGGACCATAGGTATGAAATTTCTCAAACCCTCCTAAGCTCCAAGTGGCCCACCTTCCTACCCCAAAATCTCCCATCTCAACCCTCCATTCTTCATCTTAACCATTGAAGTTGAAGCTAAGGTGCCAAGGAACCCCTAGGAGCGAGAAGATCGGACGGTGGGTGCCTCTATAGGGTAGTTTCTCTTTATTTTTATTATGGGCCAAGTGAGGCCCACTGATCCATGGTGTGGATCTCACTTGGGACCCTAAAATGTGGCCGATGGACCACTTGGATCATCATGATCATTCCATGATAGGGCCATTCTCCATGGACCCCATCATGATATTTATTTTATTTAGGAAGGTCATTTAGACCGTCCCTATCGGTGGGGAATGGATCTCCACCGTTGATTTGCATTTTTGATGGTTCCATGTTCAAAGGGATCTGTTTATTGTATGATTCATTGCAAGGGAGGGCCCATAGTGTCGGGGTCCCTCCATCACAAGGCGTGTCCCACTCTCCATGTCTCTCTCTCTCTCTTTTATTTCTTTTATTTTGTTTTATTCTATTTTATAGGATAGGATTGTGTGGCCCACTTGGATGGACCCCACCATGAAGCATGTGTTTTACTTAAGCCACCTAGAAGTGGGGCTCACTTTATAGGTGTTGCATCGACACCATCCATGATCTGGTGGCCCACCTGAGCAGGCCCACATCTTTGGCACCTGAGAGCCAAATCGTCCAGCGTCCCTGGACGCTGGACGTCATTTGGAAAGCATAAATATAAGCTTGGTTTGAAGCTTTGTGTGGACTACTCATATGGGCCCTACGTTGACATATGTTGTTAATCCAAGCCGTCCATTCTATTCCTTAGATCATTTTAGGCGTTGAGCAGAAGAATGAGACTGATCCGATTAGTTGGTGGGCCATACCGTAGCAAAGGCGATTTTTACCATTCAAGTTCATTTTGAATTTTTGTATAAGCCTAAAGATGCCTAATATTGGTCTTGATGGATGGGGCATGGATTGAAGATTTCATTGGACGGCGTAGATTCGCTTGAAGCGGGCCCCACATATGAAAAACCGCTGAAAAACTAATTTTTTTTAAAAAATCCAATTTTTTTTTAGAGGGTGCAGCGCCTGCTGCTGTTGTGCAGCAGGACGCTGCCAGCGTCCAGGGAGGTGGCGGGCGTGCCTGGGGTCCTGTATGTGGGCCCCATCATAATGTATATTTTGTATCCACGCCATCCATATGGAGGACCACCCACTGAGGTGGGTCCCCTCCAAGTTTCAGCTGCTTCCAAAGATCAGGTGGCCCACATCATAGGAAACAATGTGGATTGAACTGCTGCCTTTGGAGCGTCCAGAAGCTTTGGGCCAATATGAAATTTATTTTTTTCTTTTCACCCAGGCCTGTGTGACCTTACCAACGGGTTGGATGACAAATAAATGTTATGGTGCGCCCCACGTGGGACCCACCCAATGAAGTATGTGTTTTATCTTTGTGCGCCCGCCACAGTGCAGGTGTGCTGCGTTCGTGCAGTGTGGGACTCACCATAATGCATGTGCTGCATTCAACGTCCATCCATTTGGTTGGAGGGGCCCACCCTATTATGTGTCTCATCCACTGTCCCTGGACGGTGGGCCTCACCCCACGTGTGGGGCCACCTTGGTGCGCGTCTGTCCAGGCCGTTCAGGGCTTGGACGTGTGATATATTATTAATATAATATTAATATATTATTTTATATATATATATATATATGATATATGTATATTATATATTATATATATAGCTGTGGTGGTGGGCCCTACGTGGGACCCACCTGCCTTGTTGCAGAACAGTGAAGGAAAAAAAAAGAAAAAAGGGGGCAGCTATGCTACTCGTTAAGGCAGTACGTGGCTGCTCTCTCTCTCTCTCTCTCTCTCTCTCTCTCTCACTCTCTCCACGTCAGTAGTAAATGATGTGGGTCCCATACCCACTCTAGGTGTACGTGTTTCATCCATACGGTGTGGGCCCCAATGATGTATGTGCCATATCTACACCATCCATCGTTTGAATGGTGGGGCCCATCATGATGCACTTAATGCCTCTAAACCGTCCAAACATCTTGACAGCCCATTTAAGGGCTTGAGGCTAAGAATGAGTCAGATCCATAGCCAAGTGGGCCCGAACCTAGTGTGTTTGAGACCCATCTTAATGTAATTGTAGTAGGTCATTGGGACCCACTTTGATGTGAATCTAAGGTCCATGGAATTAGGCCATTTGGCGTAATTTAAGGCCCATGGGAGTGGACCCATTTGATGTGTTTTAAAGCCCATGGGATTAGGCCCATTTGATGAAATCTAAGGCCCATGGGATTGGACCCATTTTGAAGTATTCCAAGGTCCATGGGTTGAGGCTCATTTGATGGTCATAGGGGGTCCAATTGGTGTGGCCCATCTGTTTCATATAAGACCTATAAGTGTAGGCCCATTTGATTTGTATAAGGCCTATGGGTTAGGCCCATTTGATTTGTATAAGGCCTATGAGTTTGGGCCCATTTGATGCAATCTAAGGCCCACGGGTTATGACCCATTGCAATGCACATAAAGCCCATTGGTGCGGCCCATTTATGTGGCCCATTTGATGAATAAAAGGCCCATATGATATGGCCCATCTGTTATATATGTAAAGCCCAATGGGATGAACCTGAAGTCCATTGCAATGTGTAAACCCAACTCGAATTATGTAACGATGTTTACGACGATCGTGCTTTGGGAGTAATGTTGGTTTGACGTCCACATTGTAAGTGTAATGATGGTTGGATGTCCACATTACGACTCTCCCTGGGGCCCCTTTGATAGGCAGTACTTGTTGAGTATAGGCCGTTTAGGCCCATCTGCATTGTAAGAATGATTCATCACTCATTTACATGTTTAGTATCGTTTCATGACTCATGATCATACGCATCATATGTATGCTTGACGTGAGAGTTGTCTGATCATAGCATCTGCCTTCGGGCTGGTTGTTTATGGGCTCCCGGTTAGGCGGTGTTGCCCTACATGAGCGCACGGTATGCGCAGGATTGGTTGCATGACTGGATAACGTGATTTATGCATTCCGCATTTGTGTGACATGGTTATTGTACGCCCTAGCAACATCGGGGCCGTAGCCTCCACAGACAGATCGTGGTTGGCAGGATTGGATACCGAAAATCTTGTTCTACATGGGGTGCTATTGATATCCCTAGGTGAAAGTCCCTAAACCCTTATGGTACCAAAAGGTTGCTCCAACGTCTAGACCGAGTGGGTAGATGAGCGCTGAGTGCCGAATACCAGTTAGCTGTGCTCTCCACTGTGTCGTGGTCGGTTGGAAGGGGGTGTGGCCTTACCCGCCCGAGAGTAGGGGGCAATGCTAGGCTGAGTCTGACCAGCTCGAGGAATGGGTCCGCTATCGACGAGTCGCGCCCGATATTGGCAGACGGATAGTGTGGTCTTTTCCACTTACCTTATTGCGCTCGATGTGGCGGCAATCTGGTTTAGAGTGTACTAGACCCCGGTGATATTTCATATTTTGAGCTGTACTGATGTATGGACATAGATGAGGACCTGTATGCTTGAGTTGCATTGTACATCGCATGGCCGTGGGATGGCCGATACATTCATGTCTGGCATTGTATAGCATTGGTACGGCTCATGTTATCATGGTTCCATTTGCAAATTCCGCATCACTCTGACATTGCATGTATATATTACTACCTTGCGCACACACTTTCACCACCCTCTAAGCTTTCTGTAAGCTTATGCACGACCGTTGCGTGCAGATGACGTTGGATCGCAGTAGCGCTGAGGCAGGAGCACGTTGCTGATCATTTTGGAGTTTTTGTTCTATACCATTGTATTTCCCTTTATGCTCATTGTACTTGTAAAGTTTTTGATCATAGTGGAAATGTAATGGATTTCTTGGTTGTTGTTTATGGGTTATGCCTTTGGTTATGCTTATTACGAATCAAACTGACATTGAAAATCCTCCTCGTAGCATCTCAGGATCGGAACCTGGCGAATGGGAGCTAGGAGCCGAGAATGGGGTTCTACGGAGGCTGTCGGCGCCGGATTCGGCGATCGGGAATTCTGTGAGCCCGGTTTCCGAGTTTGGGGCGTGACACTGACGTTGGGTCAAACCCACACTGTTCCCATTTTTGGGAGTGGGACGGTTGATGCACCTCACTCCAGCTACATAGCTGTTGTAGTGGCTCACCAAGTTCTGTGGGACCCACCTGTTTCATTCACGCCGTCCATGAGACCCACCATGATGCATGTGTTGCATCCAAACCATCCAACCATTTTGGCAAGCTTGTCTTACAGGCTTGAGACTAAGAATGAGTCAGATCTAAAGTTCAAGTGGACCCCACCATCAATGTGGACAGTGATATCCACCGTCCAAACTTCTAAGGGTCACAGTAGTTTTCAATAAAGCCGATATTTGTTTTCACTTCATCTATTACTATGAATAGGTTAGTTCTCAAATAAATCATGGCAGGCCACTCCGTGATGTGTCCAGCCATCAATCAGGTGGACCACACCACAAAAATAGTGGGTATGAATGTCCACCATTAAAACCCTTGGCCTACAGGGTTTGGACCTATATGATATTTGTTTTCCCCTCTTAATCCAGCTCTTTTATGACCTTATGATTAGATTGGTTGGAAAATAAACTTTATAGTGGTCCCTGTGATTTATTTAACCGTGAAAATTATTATCTCCATTGCTATTTGTCGTATGGTCCAAATGATCCTTCAAATATGATTCTTTTTGGGATGTGATGAGGCCCATCTTGATGTAATTGTGGCCCGTCCGATGTGGCCCACCTTGATATATATAAGGCCCATGTGATGAGGCCCATATTGATGTATTTGTGGCTCATCCATTGAGGCCCACCTTGACATATATGAGGCCCATGTGATGCAGCCCATTTGATATATTTAAGCCCATGGGTTGAGGCCTAGTGGGATGTACATAAGGCCTATTGTAATGTGTGATTCCACCATGGTTTGTGTAATGATGTTTATGAAGGGCTATGTCTTGGGAGCAATGATGGTTTGACGTCCACATTGTAAAGATAATGTTAGTTAAACGTTCGCATTGTAACTATCCCTAGGGCCCATTGATAGGCCCATATGTGTTGTGTTGTAACACCTCGTACTCTCTGTACTCGGGTGTTACCATATAACCTAACTAAATATGAGTGCCAACCTAGATTTCTTGAACAGTCGCCATCAATATGTCATATCCGTTGACTTTGACTATGACAACCAGACCTCTAAGATCTAAGTTTAATCTATCATGGATCCCTAATGGCCTTTCAAATATCCGATTTTTGGATTATGAAAACTCATAACGCAATAATAAGACTTGAGATCGATTTGTTCATTTAACTATCACAGTAAGATTTCACTGGTCCTGTACTTAAATAAATAAGTAAATAAATAAAAATCCTATTTTTAGAACCCTGATCATAAGGATATTTTAGCATGCGCCCATTTAGTATAAATAAATCATATGAAGTAAGTTAGAGATCAAAGACACGAGATCCACCGTTCGTCGTGTTCATCACACCCATGTTACACTTTCACTGATCAAGAAGAAGATCCGATCCACCCATTAGGCCCATAACGTATCCATAGACAGAATCCACCATGTGGTCGCATGATTTAGAAACTCCTAGGACCATTAATAGTCGGATGATCAGGGTCGATCCAACCATTTGATTTATATAAGCCAACGGACCATAGGATTTCAAAGACGTGTAATCAACTATTAAGAATTTTAAGTAAATCCTTCGGTGACCCACATGTCCACATGACTACCTAAAAATGAGACCCTAGGAATTTAAAACCAAAAATAATGATAATAGTAACCATAATAATAATAATAATAAAGATACATGTTGAAGTTATTTTAATAATATTATTTAATGTTCTAAATTCATAAAATAGGGGTCTCAGTCATCTAGATAAATTCCTAGGGTCCTTTTAACCGTTGGCATTCAATTTCGGAATGATCCGACCAGTAAATCAACGGAAACCCAACAATATGACCCAAATTAAGTTGTAGGCCCCACCTAAGCCTTAGATCAGCCTCACCGACGGCCCAAAATGAGCCGGTACCTCCAGAAAAGACTCCCAAAGTGTTTGGACGGAATGGATCTAAGGAGACCATTATCATGAACCCCGTACACAGTGCATGAACACCAATAACCTTCCCTGCACGAGGTACATCGGACCACCACTATCGGTCAAAAGTACTTTGACCGACCCATTTGCAAAAACAAAAAAATTCCTCCCGCCCATTTTAAAATTTGAAACTAAGAAACTTGGGGGCCCAAAGTGGGCTATCTGGGGAACTTCCCGGAAGATCCAAACCGCTCATTTTACTCACGTGGATCCCTTGAGTAGAATAGTATAAGATCTTGGGCCCACGCATAGAGGTGAGGGAGATGTGTCGGGGCCGTCCAATACTCACATACGGCTAGGATTTTCAGACAGAGGACCATCCAAGGGACCGCCGTGCAGGACAGCATCGGCTTGTCCAGTGGGTTGCCGCCACCCACTCGCCAGCTAATGGAAGTCCTCTCTCGACCCAAAAATGGCCGGACACGGCCTATACCGTGGGAGCAGGGACTTCCCACTTCCGGAAAAGAAGCTGCGCCAACGGCCGAATGGCAGAAGCAATCCCAGCTGTCGGAAGCTCTCTTCCCTACCTTTAAATGAGGACACAGCCTTCAGAATTTGCACAGAAAGAGGTGGAAAGGAAAGAAAAAGAGAGAAACAGGGAATAAGGATGGTGAGAAGCAGAGTGGTCGTGAGCATCACCGTCCGGCCAGGTAACACCACCCTGCCCTCTCCCTTTTTCTTCTTCATTTGTGGTAAGAAATCAGCTTGCTGCTGAGGTTGAATAGGGCCTGAAGACGAGCTCTGTTTGAGGCCGAACAGGGCCAGAGATCAAGCTCAGTTGAAGGCTGAACATGGCCAGTGGACACGCCCTGTTTTGAGACCAAACGATGGCCTGCAAATGGCCTCAGCAAACAGCTAAAAATCAGCTTAGGATCGGCCTACAAACAGGCTCCTGTTTGAGCCGCAACATGCCACAGAAAAATGGACTGATAGCAGTCCAGAAATCTGGCTAAGGAAACACACCTGGCAGGCCGTTTTTGGGCTGGTGGCGTGCCAGCAAAGTGGGCCACGTTTTGAACTAAAAACGGAGCCGAGAATGGGACCCAAACTTGGACTGAAAACGTCCTTCAGAACTTCCCTCAAACAGCAGATTTTCAGCCTTGGAAGAAGCTGGTTTTCAGCCTAAAATCGGGCTGAAAACGGCCCGAGAGGCAGGGCGGAAACATCCCTACTCAGACCGTCCTTGGGCTGAGGGTAACGCTTGCCGCCATGCCACCACTAGGCGCCGATTCGGGTCGAAAAACTGCCTGGAAAAAGTGCCCCATTTGAGCCAAACATCGGGCCGACAAACGACCTCCAAAACGGCTGCAACAGACACTGTTTCACATTGGTTGCAAGAGGCAGCCAGCACAGGTGGGCTACTTGTGGGCCTCACCAAATGCAGGTGGGCCTCACTAAAAAGCTAGTGGGATGCCCTGGTTAGGGACCCATACAAAGGCTAGTATACCAACCCTGCATCCGCTGATGGCCCCCACCTAGCAGTAGCGGTGGGTCACGTAAGTGGACCCCACCTTGATGACGTGGCTCAGCCAGGCCTACCGTCCACTGTGCAGGCCTGGTTGCCCTTTTGAAATATATATATATATATATATATATATATATATATATATATATATATATATATACTGTGTGATAACAACATGATATGATACACACTCCTACATGCATGGGCCTACACAGTCTACAATCAGGCCTGTCAGGGGATGCCCACTACAAACCATGTTGAGATCCAAGCCGTTCGCCTGTCCAAGCAACTGATGGGGCCACCTGCACATAAAGTCCACCTAGCGGTCCATCCATTTAAAAAAAAAACAGCACTAGACGTGAGGTAGTTGAAATATTACTATACTTATACACGTATTTATAAGTATGTATATATACCATCAGTGGTGGGTACCCATCATGATGTGTGTGTCTTGTTCCACGCCGTCCATCTATAGCCAGCAGAGTCGCTCTGTTGCATGGCTATTACCAAGTCACGTAAATGTGTTATTTAACACTGTCCAACAATTTTTCTTGAAGTGGGACCCCGTCTAGATATATGATATATCTACGCCGTCTACCCTATTTCCTAACTCATTTTAGGCGTTGAGCCAAAAAAATGAAGCCAAACCGAATCTCTATCGGGCCATAATTTAGAAAACATTGATTTTGGGCTATGTAAACTGTTAAAGGGTTTGCTGTGATGTCTTGGGCTGTCAAACATACCCAATACTGGACTCATTAGACCTGTCCTGAGCCCTGGAACCCAACCAGTGGAGTAGATCCTCTTGAAGTGGGCTCCACTATAAAATAAAACATAAAAAAAAATAAAAAAAATAATAACAAGTAACATGCACGCAAACGTCCTCTGCCTCATTATGCATGAGAATTTGGCTAGGATTGTGGGCCCACCACACCCTACCATGTTGAGTGTTGAACATCCACACCGTCCATGTGATGGGTTCCCTTTATATATGGGGTGGCCCCAAAAATTAACCATACACAGAGCTCAGGTGGCCCACACCATCTACAATAGTGTGAAGACACGTGAAACTATATAAAAGCCTTTGCTGGGGACCATTTGAGATTTGGATACACCTGAAACTTGGTTTGACCCCTTAACTTGGTGAGACACATAATGGATGGGTTGGATTTGTGAACCACAACTCGGTGAGCCCAACAAATGATTATGAATGCTTTAATGACAGATTATAGTATCTGTTATCGTAATTAAATCCACTATTAATACTTAATAGCTGTTATTATTATCATTAGTATTACAATAATAATTACGGTTATTAAACACAACTAATTATTAGCAGTTTATCCATGCTAATAGTAATGCTTACAAACAAAATTATTATTATTACATATTTTAATTCTTAGGTGCAATCATTAATAGTAGATTATAACCTCACTAGTGTGATGATGATGACTATTAATAAATCAGCTAAAGTTAACACTAATGTTAACCATTACTTTTCAATTATTAGATTAATATGTTAAATTATCATATGCCAGCTACAATCCAAACCCTAAAAACTTATCCTAGACCTAAACTCTAGGATGAAAATTTAGCTCTACGTCAAAACCTTAAAACCAAGGTAACCCAAACCTTAGATTAAGACCTTGACCAAGAATATCGTATAAAGCGTGAATCTAATGATGTAACTTTACAATTGATGGTAGGATTTGGTTCTAAGGAAACATGCATCCTCTAAACAATGGTAGAAGGTGATCCTAAACATAAGGTGATGATCCTTCCTCTTGAGTTTTTCATCTTCTCATTAGCCTAAGTTATAGTTTTTGTTTAAATTTATAATTGATACCTCTCTCTTATAATCACATGTGTTTGTTGGTCAAAATTAAATTCCTTCCTCACATGCTTAATGTTCATCCTGTATATTTAATTTATGTTATTGGATTATTTATGTGTTGTTTATGGACTTAAATTGGTACACCAGTGAGAAACCCTCACTTATATGTGCGCACCCATACTTGGGATGTAACATGACTGGTTGTGGTAGTAATGGACCTTCGGCTTTGTAGTTATTGAATGGTGGTTTAAATTAACCATTGATGTGGGCCTACCATCCAGAGTTTTTTTGTCTAATGGTTTTTAAGGATGGTCTTTTATCGCATGGTTTTGATACTCGCCCTATATGGGTTATTTTGATATTTGTTTATGCGGCTTGTTTAGATATTGCCCTATGTGGGTTATTTTGATATTTGTCTATGCGGCTTGTTTCGATATCGCCCTATATGGTTTTATTTTGGTATTTGCCCTATATGAGTTTGATGTTTTATATCGTGCAACCATGCCATGGTAAGCCCCATATATTATAATATGATTAGCCACTAGTCGACAGGTTTTCATTAAACATCCTAAGGTGGTAGTCTCATGAGCCGGGGATGGTGGTAATGGGACACTGTGCCCGAGCTGTCGGCCTACGCTGGGCTATACGCTCCCCGTAGTGACCTTGAGCTTACCGAAATTGGCTGATTGTAACTGGACCAATAATGGTTTGGCTAATCATGCATTCATAACATATTGGCGATGACGGGTGACTAATTTGGATGATGTACCACATGCCCTAGAGTTGTTGGGGTATCGTTTCGCTAGCTGCCAGACCACCGACTATCGATCCCTGTCCGACTGGATGATTTTTTCAAGTCGATGATTTGCATGGGCGATGAGCCCAAGTCCGGCAGGATGTGCATCCTCAGGCCGATGTGCATTCATACATCCATGCATCTAATAAGACTGCATCATGTATTGTTTTGATCACCTTGTTGTTTTATAACTATACTTACCTAATGCGGCAGTGTATAATCTTGAGAGAAATTTACACTGAGCTGGTCACTCATTCATCAAAATATAACCGTACAGGTAGCACAGGTGGCTTAAGTGATTTACAGGTTCAGACTGATGAGGTGTCGCCTTGGTGGTCAAGGATACGTGGTTGTACCTGTCAAGGAAGTTGCGTGATCGTGCAGCTTTTGTTTATATATTTTACATGCTTTTAAATTTCTCAAGTGATCATGTAATTGTCAGTATGGGGACATTGGTTTGTATAAGTCATTATGGGCGACCTTTGTATATTCTAAATAAAATGAAAATTTTTCTTTATGCTTATTTGTCCATTCTACGCTCATCTGCTCACTCTGATAATAGAAAATTATTATATATTGAATTTGACCATCCTTTAAAGTTAACACTCGGGTTTTTGGGAAACGAGTCATATACTCGGGTCCCGAAAACACGGGGCGTTACATGTGTGTACACCGTCTAGGACCATCTTTGTTGCAAGGATAGTTCATCACTATATAATATGCTTAGTATAACTCCATGACTCATGCCCATACGCATCATATGTATACTTGATATGAGTAGTGACTGATCATAGCATATGTCATTGGGCAGATTATTTATGGGACTCACTGATAGGAGTTACCCACATGAGCGCATGGTATGCGCAGAATTATTGCATGACTGGATGGTGTGACTCATGCATCTCGCATACGTGTGACATGATCATTATACACCCTTACGACATCAGGTTCGTGGCCTCTACAGGCATGCCGTGGATGGCTAGATGGGACACCAAAAATGTTTAGTTCGAGCATCTGAGCACTTGGGATGTTCGTGGTTGAAAGTCCCTAAACCTCCAAGGCCATGAGACCCCTCAACGTCTAGGCCGAGTAGATACATGAGCGCCCGAGTGCCGAATACCAGTCGGCCGCATCTCCCATTGTGTCGTGGTCTGTTGGGAGGGGGTGTGGCCTTATCCTCCTAAGTGAGGGGGTTGTAGGTTAGGCTGAGTTTGACCAGCTCACAAATAGGTCCCCTATCGACGAGTCGGGTAGGTATTGCGGACTACTGGTCAGGCAGATAGTGTGGTCTCTTCCACCCACTGGGTTATGCGGCTAGGGAGGTGGCTGTCAGTGTGGTGTGTACTAGACCCCGGTGATGATCCTAGTGAGGAACCATACTGATATGTGGACTTATTGAGTAGAAATCGCATACCCATTTATTCATTCATTCACAATCCACTCGGGCTGGTGGCGTGCAACTATTTATTACATGTACCTTCGCATGACCAAGATTTCGGTTAGGCACGCGACTAACCAGAGATAAGGAGTTTACCATATTGCATCTGACTATCCAAATTTAGGTATGAGACTAGTTTGGATAGAAGTCCCTAGTGGTGGACCCCGTAGCCTGCGATACTACGTACTATCATCCTGACTTCACACTTTAGCTTGGTCATTTCATTCGCATCGCATATTACATTACATCCGCAACTATATGACATTTTGGGTTGCTATGTTTCTGTACTTATATGGCCTAGACGGACTTAGTAGGATTTACATATTACATTGCATCATCAGGCATCTGATATTTAGTTTTCTTTGATTCTGCATTTGTATAGTCGATCCGCATTGCTTACTCTGATATCGTATGATTCATGATCTTGCCTGTATTTTCGATATTGTATGATTATGGCATTGTATTGGATACTTGGCATATGCATCGCACACACTTACACCACCCTCTAAGCTTTCTATAAGCTTATGCACGATAGATGCGTGCAAGTGGCGTTAGGTTGCAACAGCGTTGAGCTTGGAGCGTGCAGCGGTCTTTTGGAGCTTTGATTTTTGACATATGTGTTTCCCTTTCAGCATTGTATTCAAATGTTTATATTAATAGATATGTGATGATGATGTTGCCTTTGTGATTTGGGTATACTTGTGGTTATGCTTCTTATGAAACAAATGTACGTTGAAAAATTCTCATTGTAGAATCCCAGGATCGGAACCTGGCGTATGGATGCTAGGAGCCGAGAATGTGGTACTACGGAAGCTATCAGCATCAGATTCGACAATAGAAAATTTTGTAAGCCTAATTCTAAGTTTGGGGCGTGACAAAGAGAGCACAAAGCTCCTCGAGAAGTGGCGCGGGAGGCTTCCTCTTCAGACAAGTGAGAGCAAAGCTCCTTCAAAAGTGGCGCGCAACTCCCTCTCTTAGGACAAGAGAGCACAAAGCTCTTTGAGAAGTGGCACAGGAGGCTTCCTCTTCAGACGAGTGAGCACAAAGCTCCTTCAAAAGTGGCATGCAAATCCCTCTCTTAGGACAAGAGAGTACAAAGCTCCTTGAGAAGTGGCGCAGGAGGCTTCCTCTTCAGACAAGTGAGCATAAAGCTCCTTCAAAAGTGGCGTACAACTCACTCTTTTAGGACAAGAGAGCATAAAGCTCCTTGAGAAGTGGCGTAACTCCTTTCCCTCCATTAAAAGTGGCGCAACACACCTGGCCTCCACTAAAAGTGGCCCAACACACCTGGCACGCAACTCCTAGCGTGCAACTCCATCTCTTTCTCCTGAGGAGGAGCGAACAACACTCTTCTTGCTTCCATCATCCCTCAAATGATGAGTGGGGAGAGGTATTTATAAGCCTCCTAGGCTCCTTCCTCCTTAAATAGTGGTGTTCGATACCATTTCTCCCTTAAGACAATGTCCATCCTTCTTCTTTCAATAGTGGTGTTCAACCACTTCTCCCTTCATAGAAGGCAACGTCCATCCCTTCCTCTTTCCTTAAGACAAGGCTTTCAATGCACCTCCTCTCCTTCATTCCTTAAGACAAGGCATAACCATCCTTCATTCAAGGCAACACCTAACTATTCTTCATTCATGGTGGTGCACAACCACTTCCTCCTTCATACCAGGTGGCACACAAGGCTTTCTTCAAGAGGAGGGGTGCATAACAGAGATGGAGACTGGCATGCTTATCCAAAGGTACACCGCCAGAGGGTTTCAACAGAAGGGCTTCTTCAGTGCTATGAGGATATAACTGAGACAGGGCTTAAGGCGTACCATTGGGATTCATGCAAGAAGCTTTTAACTCTAGGTACTCATCCAATGGTGCACAACAGGAGAATTTCAACTTGTGCAATAGAAAGATAAATTTTTTTTTGTGCCTCAACAAGGCTACATCAAACAACGTCTTTAAGAAGAAGATAAGTATTCTTTGTCTATTTGTTTTTTGTTTTGAGATAAATAAAAAAATCTCTATATTGGTTTTCACTGAGATCAACCAGAAAATCTCGGCGCGGGGTTTTGATTGTGATAGCCCATTTGAAAACACAACCGTATAGGTTTTAAGGTGAACTTGAGAAAACCTTATTTTATAATGAACGCCAATATCATGTGGGTTATGATTATTGGGAGTGGACTAGGTGTGGCTGTTTGAGAACAGTTGGTATACACATTGAACCACTATAACTCGTAGTGTTTTGTGGTGGATGATGTATGTGATGGATGAGTGTTGAATGTTTGTAATCTTTTCATGTACATGTGGTGAATGCTTCTAATAGATAGCTTCCTTCCTTTGCCTCTTATTTTAGTTTGTGATCTTGATCCTTACTACGTTTAAGAAATCAAGTTGTCCTACCTAAAACATTTATTTTTGGTGTAAGGTTGTTCTTTAAATAAGGTTTGAATCAATTTCTCAATACTATTACAATTGAGATCTCTGTTTGATTCAATTTTATTTAATATTTCAGTATATTATTTTTAATTTTACATAGTCCTATTCACCCTCCCCCCCTCTAGGACTGGGAGCTCACCCTTTTCAAGAACCTTAAAACAATTGTATCTCACAAATCAAAATAAGTTTTCGGACAAATTATATATGATTTTGGGTAGGAGAAGATACTTTAGGGTGAAAATGCAGCTTCCAAGAGTCCCTACTCGACCTTATCCTTTGAGTTGGCCCCCTATAACGAGTCCCACGCAAGATTCAGTGCTAGTTAAAGAAAAGGAGCCAGTAGGAGGACGTCATCAACCTCCTACAACCACGAACCATGACATGAGGAGCAGTCCATCTAGTCTTAAACTTGTGGCATCTACAATAGTTAGTCCGAGTGGGAATCCAAATCCTTATGGTCAGCCAAGGCTGAACAATTGTTACCATTGTGGTTAACCAGGCCACTTATCAAATAGTTGCCCTCAACATCCCACAACCCACTTAGCCATTAACGAAGGGAGCACTGAAGGTGATGTAATGGAAGAAGGTCCTGGATTTAATGAGGATGAACAAGACGCTTAGGAAAGAGTTGGTGAAGAAGAATGGTTGGTCGAGGATCATGGAACATTCCATTTCAAAGGGATTCAATAAAACTTAGGTTTCCACCCCCACAATTCCTTGTGGTGCAGCCCACCTAAGATCCGGATCTGCATGAACCTTTAGCTAATGGCCTAACATGGCCTGAAGGAAAGGATGGACAATGCGGATGGCACAAAAACATTAAGGTGGGTCCCACGAGTGGACCCAATGTGTTGCGAAAAATGGGCAACACCACCCTGCCACTATTCCCCTCAGTGCGGTTCGCCTGAGATTCAAATCGATCTGACTTTTTTCGGGCCCATGGCCTAACATGATCTAGAAAAATGGATGAACAGAGTGGATAAGATACATTCATCATGGAGGGTCCCACTAGTGGGCCCCACTCCACACCACGTTGGATGTCCGCCCGCCTAGGGCGTTGGCAATAGTGGTGTGCAAATTTTCTTATATATATATGTTTGATTTGGTTACGCCATCGAAGCAGGCCCCAAGAGGATCTACTCCATCCATTGCATAGGCTAGCTCGAACGGGATCTAATAGGCCCTAAGTTGTACTGGATAGTTCCAGTGTCTCTGATGATGTGAACGTCTAGCATTTGGACTCTCATTCCTATATTTTTTAAAAGGCATGCAAGTGGGGTCCACGTGGGAAATATCATCCGTCCATCAAGTGGACCAACTCATGGTGAGCTAAAAAGCTTTAAATCAACTTGATTTTGCCCTTTCCACCCACTAAATATGCATAAACCCATCAACATGTAGCATTGGAAATAAACATCACGGTGGGCCATACAAGATGGTCCATGTTGTGATAGTGTGCGGGGCACGCTCTCCAACAACGTGGCCCACATATGGGTCCCGTGACACCATAACTAAAAGAAAAGGAGTAGGAGAGAAAGGAAAGGATCCGGCCATTGGGGTGGGACCCCGCCACTATAGGGTCCACCATACACTCCATGCATGATCAAGGTGGCTCCCACCCTTGTGGGCCCACCAAAATAAAAAAAAATCATAAAGAAATGAAGGGTTTTGATCATCCCATACACTCACAATGACAGATGAATGGTTGGATCGGTGATTAGATGGTCTACCAAGTTCCTCTCCACCCCTAATCTCCTATAATCTCTCTTTTCTCCTCTCATTCTCTTAGCCTCTTGAACTCTCCTAATTCTCTCTTAGGTTCTCTCTTTTCTCTTTAAACCATCTCCTTAATCTTTGTTTATTTTCTCTCTTTCTCTCTTAATCTCTCCCTAATTCTCTCTAATCTCTTTCTTTCTCTTAATCTCTTTACTCTTGCTAGAAAATTTAGTAGAAATGAGAGATGGTTAGGGGATTTGTGGTAGAACTTTTAGGATAAGGAGAGAATTAAAAGAAGATGTAGGGTTAGATTGGGGAGAGAAAGAAGGAGAGAGGGATGACTAAGCATGGATTGCATGATGGGAGGCATGGGTTACTTTGACTAATGGGGAGAAAGAGACATGAATAATTGATGGATTGGACAACCTTGGGATTTGTCCAAGTGGGGCCTGTATGTGTTTCACGGCCCACATCTGATTGTGCCAAAATTACAACTTCTAATCTAGGGATAATAATGGGGTGTGTCGTGTGGCGTTGGAATTGTAGCGCCCTCATTGTTGCTATGGTACAAGTCTTGGGGTGTTGCGATACTAAAATAGGGTTGTGATCAAAACTCATCAATTCGGTTCGTGAGGAACATGCCGGTGCTAAAGTTGAACCATATGGAATGTTCCACGAGGTTACGGGTCTTACAGTTCTTATCATAGAACACTTTTATACTCTCCTTCTATATTCTCTCATTGTCATACGCGTCTTTCCTAATTTCTTCCAACTCCACAAGTTGGAGTTTACACCTCGTGCTAGCTTTGTCAATATCAAAATTGAATACTTTATGGCCCAGTATGCCTTATGTTCTAATTCCACTGGTAAGTGACAAGTTTTCATAAATACAAGTTTATAAGGAGACATTCCAATCGGAGTTTTAAAAGCAGTCTTATAAGCCCACAACGCATCAGTTAGCCTTAAAGACTAATCCTTACATTATGGATTCATAGTTTTCTCTAATATACATTTAATCTCCCTATTAGAAACTTTAGCTTGGCCACTTGTCTATGCATAATAGGATGTAGCCACTTTGTGTGTAATACCATATTCCTCATTAAGTTCTCAAATGGTGTATTACAAAAGTGCAAACCACCATCATTGATTATAGATCTCGGCGTTCCAAATCCTGACAAGATATTTTCTTTTAAAACCACAAAACAACTTTGTGATCATTAGTTCTACAAGGAATTGCCTCCACCCACTTGGAAACATAATCCATAGCTACTAGGATATAAAGATGTCCAAAAGATGTGGGAAACGATCCCATGAAATCGATACCCCAGCAATAAAATTTTTTAACAATTAGGACCGGGTATTCGGGCGTCATATTTTAACTTGACATTTTTTCATTTTCTGACATTGCCACATACTTTATAAAACTCATGAGTATCTTTAAACATCGTCGTCCAATAGAAACCACATTAAAAAATCTTAATGGTGGTTTTCTTTGAAAAAAATTACCTTCACAAGCTTATGAGTGACGAAAGCAGATGGCACTAGAGTGTTCAATATTTAGAACACATCTCTTAATGATTTGGTATGGGTAATATTTAAACAAAGAAGGATCGTCCCTAAAAAAGTTACATACCTTGACTAAAAATCTTTTTTTTTTTTTTTTAAATTTTGTGATGTCCAATTGATTGGCAACTTACCTGTCACAAGATAATTTTCTATGTCAGAGTACCAAAGTAATTAGGAGAAAACACATAATTGTACATTTGGAAAAGTGTCTTTAATTGGTGAACTTTCAATAGAATTTGAAAGAACTAGTAGAGACAAATGGTCCGCTACTACGTTCTCTATTCCTTTCTTTTCATGTATGAGGATTCATCTCAAAAGATGGGGCTTAGCATCCTTTTTTTAAAAGAAGATACTTGAGTGCCGCATGATCAATGAAAATTATTATTTTTTTATCCAATCAAGTTTTCAATTTGTCTAGAGCGAATATTATGGCAAGGAGTTCCTTTTCCATGGTAGAGTAATTTCTCTGGGCATCATTCAATGTTCAACTTGCGTAGTAGATAACGCATGGTTTCTTGTCCTTCATTTGGACTAACACGACCCCAATAGCATAGTCACTAGCATCACACATGAAATCAAAAGGAATGCTCCAATCGAGTGGTTGTATGATTGGTGCGGTTGTCAACATACTCTGTAGTTTTGTAAAAGCCACTTAGCATGAATCAATCCACTCAAATGGGACATCCTTTTGAAGGAGGCTACTCAATGGTCTAGAGATGTGGCTAAAGTCCCTAATGAATCTCTTATAAAATCCTATGTGACCTACAAAACAATGAATATCACGCATGTTTTTTGGAGCCAATAAATTAGCAATCAAATCTATTTTGGCCTTATCCACTTAAATTCAATTGGACCATATCACACGTCTAAGGACAATTCCGTTCTGAACTATGAAATGACACTTTTCCCAATTCAAGACAAGGTTCTTCTCTTCATACCTTGTTAAGACCAAATTCAAGTGCTCGAGGCACTCGTCAGACGTTCTTCCAAAAAATAAAGTAGTCATCCACGAACACTTCTTGTCATGCCCAAACTCGGGAACCGAGTTTACAAAATTACCAATTGCCAAATCTGGTGCTGATAGCCTCCGTAGTACCCCATTCTCGGTTCTTAGCGCCCATACACCAGATTCCGATCCTGGTATCCTATAAGGAGAATTTTTAATGTGAAATTTTTTGTAGAGAAGCATAACCACAAGTATACCTAAATCACAAGAGCAACATTATCACCACATATCCACTAATATAAACATTAGATTACAGTGTTGAAAGGGAAATACATAAATAGCAAAATCTCTAAAACGATATGCTACAAACTCCAGCCTTAACGCTCTGCGACCTAACGTCGCCTGCTTGCAATGGTCGTGCATAAGCTTACTAAGAATGTCAGAGGGTGGTGCGTGCGTGCGCAACGCAAGTGCCAAGCATACAAATATTAGAGTAAGTGAAAATACTGGCAAGTCCATGAATACCATCAGTCTAATCCAGAATATGCGATGTAAGACATAATCAAGTGTCATATGCTGAGAATGCAATGCAATATGCAAATCCTAATAAGTCCATAAATACGATTAGTCATATCTAGGCTACGTAATGCAAAAGAAATGACAAGGCTAGTGTGTATAGTCGGGATGATAGTACATAGTATCACAAGCTATGGGGTTCATCATAAGGGGCTTCTATCTAAACTAGTCCCATACATGAATTTGGATAGCTAGACTCCACATGGTAAACTCCTAATCTCAAGTTAGTTGCGCACCTAATTGAAATCATGGCCATTGCGAAGGTACACATAATGATTTAGTTACGTGCCACCAGCCTGAGTGGATAGTGAATGAATGAATGACTTAAATGTTGAACATGTCCACATTTCAATACAGCTCATCTCTAGATATCACCGGGGTCTAGTACACTGCACACTAGCTGCCACCTCACTAGCCGCACAACCGAGTGAAAAAGACCTCACTACCCGCCTGGCCAGTAGTCTTCCAATACCTACCCGGCTTGTCGATAGAGGACCCATTTACGAGCTGGTCAAACTCAACCTAGCTTACAGCCTCCTACGCTTGGGCGGATAAGGCCACACCCCCTTCCAACTGACCACGATCAGTGGAAGATGCTGCTTACTGGTATTCGCACTCGGGTGCTCATGTTATCTACCCGGTCTCGATGTTGGAGCATCCTCTGATACCAAGTGAGTTTAGGGACTTTCACCCACGGACATATTAAATGCCCATATGCGAGAATTAAATATTTTCGGTATCCAATCTGGTCATCCACGATATGCCTGTGGAGGTCCTAGCCCTGATATCGCCAGGGCGTAATGTAACACCCCGTACTTTCTATACTTGGGTGTTACCTTGGATACCTAATTAATATATGCATATGCATGAAGTCATGTAAAAATATACTCTGTACACCATCACCTGACCACCTATTTATCCGCCCATCTCAACTATCCAATTTTAGTTAGTAACGACCTACCATACACCCTCATTTAGCTAGCCGAAAAGCTCTATAGGCTACTTAAAATGAAACTTTATAAAATGAAACTTTAGTGCTATAGGATCATTAACCCTGAATCAAAACAAATCCAGTATGCCTAATTCATATCAATCAAATGAAGTCACCTGTGACAATCTAAATCATACA
Organism: Magnolia kwangsiensis; assembly: GCA_037074715.1. NCBI lineage: Eukaryota > Viridiplantae > Streptophyta > Magnoliopsida > Magnoliales > Magnoliaceae > Magnolia > Magnolia kwangsiensis. The sequence goes on from CM073581.1 coordinate 923,533, forward strand.
AATAGTTAGTCAATAGACCTAGATCTTGGTGTGATTCGCAATCATTCATTCATCTGAGTCCAACATAAAGGTTCGTCACTTAATCATCACACCTAGGCCATTGGACCACTAATTTAACCATTGAATCCCATCTAGGTAGACCCTAGGACCATTACAACCATTGACAACCAGATCAAATGCAATTTGACCGTCGGATCGACAAGAATCTACAACTAGAAGGCCGAAATCTAAACGTATGGCCCATCTAAACATTGGATTCACCTCAACTTTGGTGGGATGGCACAACAAACCTATTCAAGACAAATAGATGGAGTGGATTTCACTAATCAGTTTTGTGGACCATTAGTACCCTTAATATACAAATTAAAACCGATCCAATCGTCAGATCAATGATAATTGGCACTTAATGGCCATGTTTTAGTCATTATGGTCCACCTAAACTATGGATCTGCCTCATCTTCAAACCTCTGCCCTAATATGATCTTGAAAAAATAAACTGATGGACTGGATTTGTCAAAGACATCTATATGGACCCCACACAGGAGTTATGTGCATGATAGCATGTGCACCTATAGCACACTGAACCAGTCAACAGCCTAGACCGGGCGCTGACTCGAGGAATTTGCAAAAAAAAGGGGGAAATACTCCTTTCCATCCCGCTAAACCTGTTTCAAACAGACACAGAGAGATCCAAACCAAGGATCCAAACCGTCCATCGCGTGCGGTCCACGAATCTGACCACACCACGAATTCTTCTACACATATGCATGATCACCTGTCCTTGCAGCCATTTTCGGAAGGATGGAAGCTCCTTTCCCTTTCATTGCTTCACTGGAGCTAATCGTGGCCCACCAACTTCAACGATAAGAAAGATCTGAACCGTCCATCATGCACAGACCTCAGATCTGACTTCACCCTAGGTCTTATTCCATGTTAATATGAAGGCCTGTGCTTGTGATCACTGACACAAAACAGGCGTGTGTACAATGCTTTCTAAAAATGGAAGATTTTCTTTTTGACAAGCTGGCAAATCCGAGAAAAACCCCTTTCGAACCCTAGCCATTGAAATGAATACATCCTAGCCCTCCATTATTGCCGCGTTTTAGGGTTTCCTAGGAAAGAAAAGAGGTGCAGTTAAAGGCACTTTTTCCATCTTCTGCCAAAGACGTTTAAACTGGCTAGCTTGTGCATGATTTGTGGCCCACCTCATTCTCCATTATCAAAATCTAAACTGTTAATCTGGTTCGGAGGGTCGGTTTGACCAAAACCCAACTCGTCCCACACGTGGAAGCACGTGTGCATGTACGCAATCACATGCACAAGACAGGAATGCGTGCCGCATTTTTCAAAAATGGAAAACTCCGTTTCTTCTCCTATTTGCCAGGCTGACGACCCTAACCTCCTACATCCTCAGCCGTTGGATGAACACCATCTAAACCATTCCTCTTAGGGCAACCAACGTTGCTTCTCTCCGCCGTTAGGGAAGCTTCAAGGGAATCTTTTCTATTGGACTACTGGCATTATCCCAGCAGTTAGGATCCTTCTAGAAACGATCTTGGATCATCTCAAGTGTCGAAATTGGGGCGTTAGAATTGCCATGACATTTAACTAAGAGATATCGCGCGAGATCTTGTTGACTCGAGAAATCAGGTAAGGAACGAGAGATGTTTGCTCACCATCTAGGGATATTGATTATCCGTCTAAAACATGGGTCCCACAAGGAGCAGAGTACAAATCCACACCGAACGGACCATCCAGATCATCGGATTTACTTACCTTTTGAGTTTTACCATTATTAAGGGAGTCATCTTCCTCAATCGACTGGGAAAACCACACATCAGCCTTGGGTCCTTAAACCTTGATCAAAGCTAACCTTTAGGTGGGCCAACATCCCAGTAAGTCATTAGTGCAAGTGAATTAATGCGTTGCAAACTGATCAAGATGAAATCAGTGGTTAGAGTCAAATAGAGTTGCCGATTAGTGGATTAAAAATCTATAACTAATCTCTAGATTAGTTGGGCTAGACGATTTTAGAATGAGATTTAGAGTAACTATAAATAGCTATTTTTTTTTTTGGGCAACCTTTCCGAAATAGGGAAAGGAAATGAGAGATAGGGAGATCGTGCTGTCTGCCATACCGCAATGTGTTGAGTCAACTCGGTCCGAGTCTGGACCGAGTTCAGGCATGCTTTGGTTGAGAGAGAGAGAGAGGAGGAAGAAAAGAAGGAGAAAACATAAAGGAAATGGGGAAGAGAAGAGCAAAAAGATGGAATGGAGAGAGGAAGAGGGTGCGCTGCCATCCTAGTTCAAATCGAGCTGAGGCTAGACCAAGTCAGGTGATCGCTGCTAGACATTCTCCAGCTAGGAGAGAGAAAGAAAGGAAAAGAAAGGAAGATGCAAGAAAGAAGAGGAAGAAGCAGATGGAAGAAGAAGCAGAGAAGAAGGGCTTGGAGAGGGAGTGGTGGCCTGTTCGGTTTTGATTCCTAGTCTCCCTGACTCGGTTGCAATGAGTCCAAACGAGTTGGCAGGTGTTAGGTTAAACCAGGACACATTTGATGAATCAGGACTGCGGCCAAGCTCCATGTTGACCAGCTCAGAAAGCAGAGAAATAGAAGTGAGGAAAGAAGAGGGAATGGAAGAAGAAAAAGAAAAGAAGAGGAGAAGAGAGGTGAGTCACTGAGTTGACTTAGTTTAAAACTGAGTCGGGCCTTTGACCCACTATTTGGTTGGGTCTAGACCCTACTGGAAGTTCACAGCAGAGTAGTAAAAGAAGAAAAGAAAAAGGAAGGAAAGGAAGGAGAAAGGAGAGAAAGGAGAAGGAGTGGAGGTCATGTGACTCGCCTGAGTCAAGTCACCAAGTCAACAATCTAGTTTGGTGAGTTCTGATCTCATAAATTTTAGAGTTAAATCTTGTATTAAGCTAACTAGACCTTTAATTGAAATGTAGGGAATGTTAACTCCCAAATGCCCCCTTAGATCGCGAAATTGGTATCGAGTTGTGTTGGAAACCAACTCAAGTGAGTCACCGTGCTTAGGATTCAACATAAACAAGAAAATTTGACTTGAAATGTGAGGATCACCCTTCAAGCTTTTCCACATCTAGATAATTAACCTTGCTCACTTATCTTTGTTCATTTACCTTATTAATTATTTAATGTGGTTCATTGCTCTTATTAATTTTGATTTCCTAAGATAATTGATGAATTGGGTTCGATATGAATTAATTACCTCTAATCTGATTTGAAATGTACACTTTAGATAAGCATGTGTTATCTCGATAATATTTTATATGATTTATTTTGTTATTCATGATCACTTGATAGAATGATTGGAGGTCCTATAACAAGTGGCCGTTTTGTCTAATAAATTAAATGAAACATTTATTGTGAACTTATCATCTTATGGATTGTTTGTTGTCTAAGGGATAATCCTTTTCTATTACATACTTGGGATGGACCGTTTGCCCTATGCGGCTTGATTTAATATTTGCCCTACGTGGCTTTAAGGAACCATCTTCATATAACCTTGCAATGATAAATTTCACTTGTAGAATTATAATTGGCCACTAGTTGAGTAGGTTACCTTTAAAACATCTTATTTGTTAGTCTCATGAGCCAGGGATGGTGGAATGGGACACTATGCCTGAGTTGTCGGCATATGCTGAGTGACCAACCCCTCTTAAAAAATAAATATCCTTTCCTAGTTCGGAACACATCGAGCCATCATTAGTAGTGGAGGTTCACATTTATGTAATAAGTCATTTGCAAACTTAATGAAGAAATATGACATCTCTCACAAGGTGAGAACTCCATATCACCTATAAACAAGTGGGCAAACTGAGATTTTCAACAGGGAGATTAAATACATTCTAGAGAAAATGGTTAACCCTAATTGCAAGGATTGGTCAATCTGCTTAACTAATGCTTTATGGGCTTATCGTACTGCCTTTAAAACCCCCATTGGAATGTCTCCCTATAGACTTGTCTATGGGAAGGCTTGCCACTTGCTTGTGGAGTTGGAACATAGAGCCTACTGGGCCATTAAAATTTTGAACTTTAATTTGGACAACGCTGGCTCACTGCGTAAACTTCAGTTAAATGAACTCAAAGAAATTCGGAATGACGCATATGAGAACTCGAGAATTTATAAGGACAGGATGAAGGTGTTCCATGACAAGAACATCCTTCGAAAAACATTCTTGACTGGTCAAAAAGTCCTTTTGTACAAGTCTCAATTACATCTTTTTCCGGGTAAACTCCGATCTTGTTGGACCGGCCCTTTCATAGTCACTAATGTCTATTCTCATAGGGCCATCGAGATTCAGAATCCAAACAATGACAATTCTTTCAAAGTGAATGGACATCATGTAAATCCATTTATAGAGAAATTTGATTCAGAGGACATGTCCATACCTCTGATTGATCCTGTTTACCTGGATTGACCTCTTAGTCTGACGAAAGTATAATTAGGTTTATTGCTTTCATAGAATTTAGGACTAATATAGTTTTCTTTTCATTTATTTAGTCTTTGTGCTAACCCATCCTCATGCTGAGATCTTTGGAAAAGCCTCAAAACTCCTTCTTCAGGTACTACCTTTCCATCACTTCTCCTTTCTTTTCATTGCCTCTTTTGCATTAACTGCATATGTCTTTTACATTGAGGACAGTGTAGATTTTAGGTTCTGGATGTTGATTAGGTAAAATGATAAGTGTTTTCTTAGTTTTGAGCAAAATTTTTGAAACTTTTTAATGTCTCGAGTTGAATTCTGTTTGGAAAGAGATAAATTGTGTATTTAAGAAGGCTTTGAGTATGATGGTAAGATAGATAGTGAATTTTGAATTGTTGGAGTTTGATAAACTAAGTAATCTATCAATTATAGTTCTTGTACTCAATTGACTAAAGAGGAAGTTTCAATATCATGTTAATCTAAACCACAAGACACATTCAATCTACTTTTTATGAAGTTACACTAGAATTTTTTTTTGTTAGTATGTAAATCATTGATAGATGTTGTGGTCTGGAGAATTTTATCCACCTTAAAAGATGAAAAAACCAGTTAAAAATAGTGAAATCGATAAAAAGGTCATGTATGGTGAAAAGACTGAAAAAGAATGTATAAAAATTGACCGTCGATATAAAATCAAAGACTAGAAAAGAAGGAAAATGGGATAAGTTCGGAATCAGTACTTAAGATTTCAGCTAAATTTGATATTGTGAGCATGACTAAAATTATGAAATGATAGTATTTTTATGAGAAGTAAGTTGAATTTTCACTGCGCACATTAAAAAACTTGATATATGAACTATGCTCTGAGTTAATGGATAAAGAACCTATTTGATTGATTGCTTACATGATTCAGCTCTAAGTCTTCAAAATCTCAGTTTCTCGTCTAAATTCTACTCATTCATACTTGATTACACAAAAGATTAGTTTCTAGAAAAGGTTTGAACATTGAGCATTGAGGTTCACTTCATGCATGTTTTACTCGGGAGTAGCAAAATGCTAGTTGGGGATTGTGTTAAGTGTCAAGTATTGCATATTCTCCCCTATTTATATCTTGGTTTTATGAACATGATAATGCTTAATGTTCTATTTTATACATTTTAGTGTTACAAAGTGAATTTAAGAGCTTGGACTGAAAAGAATGTTAAAAGCATGGATTTGATGCTAAAGAATCACCAAGGCAAAGAATGGATCTTAAGAGACAAAGATTGAAGATTTCAAGACCCCAAGATTCAAGCAAACCAACTGAAGAAGGAAGGAAGTCGAAAGAACAAAGTATTAAAATTTACTTCATTGTTTGTGTCATCAACCACATTTTAATGACATCAAGCCAATGTTCGATGGGATCGAATAATTACATGAAAATCGAGTTGGTCGCTGGAAAAATTGAACACATTTCTCGATGGCTCAAGGACCTGTTTGACGACTCGAAGATTTTCTCAATGGCATCGAAGATAGTTCGATGACATCGATCTTTTTATCGATTTTTAGAGCAACTCACTGGACAAATTGGAGACATTGCTCGATGACATTGAAGATATATCGATGGCATCAATCTTTTATGGATTTTTAGAGCTACTTGCTGGAACTCTCTGAACACATTCTTGATGGCATCGAAGACCGTTCGATGACATCAAAGTCTTGTTTAATGACAGCGAAGGTATGTTCAATGATAAGAAGAGTTACGCAGTTCAAAAGGGGAAAAGGCATGACTTTCGGATTCAAACCCCTTCGATGTCGTCGAAGGCTGTTCGATGACATGGAAGGCGTTATGCAGAGTTACACGGACTGCATAAATTTGATGCGATTTTTCAATTTAACATAGACAGGGCTATAAATATGGGTTTCCAAAATACTTTTAGAGATATCTAGAGTTTTAAGAAGTAAAACAAAAGGGTGGAGCCGTCTCACAAGAGTTTTTCTTCATTTTTTTCCTAGTTTTTAATGCTTTCTTTGAGGATTGTAGATCAAATTAGGTCTATGGTTGGCTAAACCTCTTTGCTAGGGCTAAGGGATGAAACTTATAGTGTTTTTGAGATGTTTTTCTTATTTTGATTCTTGTTCTTATTGAACCTCTTTAATTTCTAGTTGATTTTAAGGAATACTTTTAGTTTTTAATGGTTTATTGTGACTCAAATTATAGTAGATTTGTAATAGCTTTGAGTATTTTCTTTTCCTAATGAAGATTGTGGGATTGGTAAATCCTGTTGTTTGCCATTGTCTCCTGGGCATGGTTGGGTGATGGAATCCCTTCCAAATCTTCAAAATTTTCCTCCATTGAGGCTAGATCAATGAGAGATTCAGAGATTTGATTATCTCTCTCTAACTGGATAAGATAGGACTTTAATTCCAGTTGGGATTCCTAAATCAAGCAAGGTAGCATCTCAATTGCTACAAGTGGATCCTTGGTATCCTAGTTACCACCTTTAATTGATACTTTAAACAATATTCACAATGACTCCTTTATTCCAGATTTCTAATTTAGATCTTGTTCTAATTCTAATTCTAGTTCTAGTTACTTTAAAAAACGTACAAGTTTAGTCCCTGTAGATTCGACCTCGGTCTTACCAAGATTATTACTACATCGCGACCCTACACTTGGGGTTGTGAACATCCTGCACTACCTCCCATAAAGAAGGATAGTATTTTTTCAAGAATCAACCGTTAATTGGAACCTTCACCACTTTTCCATTTATATCCCGTAAGAGATAGACTCCACCTTTGAGGACTTGGATGACAACATATGGTTCATCCCACGTGGGTGACCATTTCTTACATAAGGCATGATCTATGTGCCCTATTGGTAGTACCACTTTCCAAACTTTATCTCCCTCACTGAAGGATTTTTCTTTTACCCTTTTATTATATGCTCGAGCAATAATGGCTTTGTTGGTGATAATGGAATTCAGTGCCTTCATTCAAGTTTTGTCCAGCCCTTCGAACTCGACCAACATTGCTTTTGTAAACTCTGGAGGAGTTAATTTGGCTTGATGCATGACTCTCAAAGATGACATAGTAATTTGCAGAGGCACCACTGCATCGTGTCCGTATGTTAACGCAAATGGGCTCATCCCAGTACTGGTGCGAGGAAAATTTCTATATACACAAAGAGCCTTATACGATTTTGTGTGCCATTCAAGAGAATTTTCTTCAATTATCTTCCTCAAGATATTCTTGAACACTTTATTGCTGCCCTTGGCTTAACCATTAGCCTACGCATAATATGGCGCTGAATGAAGAATCTTAATCACATACTTGTCAGCCATGGCCTCCACTTCTCTCACTGAAAATGTAGCACCTTGGTCCATGGTGATTGATTCTAGAATCTTGAACCAATGGATAATATTGCTTTTAATGAACTTAATGATTTCCTTGTGGTCGATCCCTTTCATGGGTTTTACTTTTACCCATTTTGTGAAATAGTTAGTAGTCGCGATAATGAATATATCCATGTGCGTTGAAGGTAGATGGATTTGACCTATTAGATCGATTGCCCATCCTTGAAAAGGCTAGGGCTTGATGATTGAATGGATTTTAGTTGCAAGCATGTGTTGAATCGACCCATTTTTTGGTAGGCCTCACACCCTTTGACGTATCGAATACAATTAGCCATCACTGTCGATAGAAATACTCATAACACCTAAGTGTGAGACTCATTTTTCTTCCGACTTGGTAAGCCTCAAATAATCATTCTTGATCCCCTGTGTGATATGTAACTACATGGTAGACTCATTACCATATACAGAAGAAGTCTCGAAAGGCTATAAATAAGGTCCCTACCTATAATAGAAGGTATGCACTATTATCCTAATTTGACTAGACCCAAAGTGCTTATTCTGACTTAGGCATCGGAGGGTTCCCAGCTACAACTAGGGCCCCCATTGTCACTTAGTTTTGCAAGTACTCGACAATCTAGCAGGGACGACCAGTTCTCATCATTAACAAGCATTATACTCCATTACCCCAAGTGTTCTTGTAATGCCCTGAAAATCAGGGGTCGAGCAGAAGCTCAGCTCCCGAGTTCCAACGCATTACTTATGCAACATAGATAATGATGATTAAATGTTGACCGTATTAGTGCATTAAACATGAATGAGATTATACCAAAACAACATATCATACTCTAGAGACGGTTAAATTATGCAAGTGAAAGACTGTGATAAATACATAGAGCATATGAGTGATAATAAGTCCCCAGTATATGAACATGATACCAGGTTAAATAATTATATGTTTGGTTCCAAAATATACAACATCTTAAAGTATAATGTCATCTAATCCATAACCTTGTAGCCCCGGTGACGCAACTCCAGGTCTACATAGACCCGCCAGAGAGTTGCAGGTAGGAGAACTCCTCATCATCATAGAAGTCAGGCTCCACCTCGTAAGTCTCGACATCACCTCAAACTACAATAGAATCTGGTTGGTGTTTTAAAACACCATCCCAGAGTGGGAGTGAGCGATCAACTCAGTGGAGCTATAAGGTAAAAGTTAACATGTTATCAAGTCAGTCAAGTAGTAATGATAAAGCAATATAAGAATCATGTCCTAAGTACTCTGGTTAATGTAAGGATGGTATGTATTAATGATATATGCCCTCGTCTGCACTCCCTCTGCGACATCATCTCACGATCGTAGCATGCAACACTCCCACTGTGCTCAACTCCAACGCCAAAGACACATGCAATGTGGTGCATGTGCATGATTAGCCAAGTTCTTAATTAAACCTATTCACACAGCAGGTTTGGGAAGCCAAAGTACCTCCCTTTATATCATATACCCAAACAATGATATATCTAGAGTCATCAATCCTAGCTAATCACATACGATAGTCAAGTTCGCGAGTTTACACCTAGGTCGCCACTGGAGGCTGTCACCTCAGCGTGGACTTAAATCACACTCAAGGTCACTACAAGGGGTTCGTCACCCGATCGTAGGCCTATTTATACTCGAGGTCACTACGAGAAAGTCTCGTCACCTTAATATAGGTCGACAGCTTGAATACAGTGTCTCATACCACCGTATTCGGCTCACGAGTTTGGTTTACTCACTGGACAATACGGGGAGGCTCGTCATCCCAGCGTAGGTCGAAAGCTCAACCACGGTGTCCCATACCACCATGCCTGGCTCATGAGTCTTAGTGGATCATGGTACCAAGGTTAAATGAGATTTTCAATGGTAAGTGGTACCTTAGATTCAAACAGTAGCGTCCATACATGGTGAACATACATTAGGTTAATCAAGTTACTTAACAAGCTCGACTGGTACGAGTGTACATTGAATTAATCGATATAGAGCGCATACGCACTCCTCGTGGCCTAACCACTGTTGTTAATCATCATACGACTCGGATTCATCAAACATGTCCGTGGTAGTGAAACTGATTCAGCCACTTGATCGGAAGTCGTTACCGATTGCCTGGACTACATCGTAGCCCCAATCACATTCTAAAATAGTAACATTCACATATGGTAGTCATAATAGTATTGAACAAACAATCCAAGCATTTCAACCATTTGAGCATTTAACAAACATAAAATGCACATGTTATCATACGTATGCGTTTCATACATAAATCACGTAGCAGTAAGATATGTTACATAAAGAAAACTACAAACATAGATAAAGAAATTGAGAATCCTATCTCAACACCCTCATTAAATACATTTCAATAGGCATTTTCTCATTCAGGCATTTCATTAAACACTTAGACTACATATATCAACATACATGTAATAAATTAGTTATAACGTATATTATAGCAAACCCCTTTACAAGGGAGTTGCCACACGTACAACAATCATGTATCTCCAAGCAACAATCATAGCAAGAAAAAATCATAATTTCATATTCATACAGACATTTCAACTAACACATGGAATGCGTTAAAATCAACATAGTTTACATATATGTGTAATAGACGGAAGACATCGTATCTAAGCACATGTGACAACAATCAAATTAGTCATAAATCATTAACTGACATTGAAAGCCTTGAAACCATAACCTAAATGTTTATAGTCCGTACCTTTCGCTGATATACCCGTATCGAACTTAGTTTGTATACGGAGTCTTTGACTACAGCACAACGACAACCTGAATCAATGAAATAGGTTAACTATTTCACCGATCTACCTATTTGGACACCTAACACAGATGAGGGTTAGGATTTCTTACCCAAAAGTGGATTCAGAATTGCCGGTATAACGACATAGAAGAGGTGATTCAGCACGTGGAGTGGCAGGATCGAATCCCGGAAACTATCTCACACACTCTCTCTCTTCTCCTCTCTCTTTCCTTCTCTTTTCTCTCTTCTCTCTCTAAGGTTAGGAAATTCGTATGGAATGAGAGAGGGGTGGGTTAAGGCCCTTATATAGGTCTAGAACTGATGTCAATGGCCTCAGGGCCATGGTATACTTAGGTTATAGCTAAAAGTCGTTTGTTTCGATCCAATGGATTTCATTTGGAGGTCCATTTCTGTAACACCCTGAAAATCGGGGGTCGTGTATAAACTCAACTCCCGAGTTCCAGACCGTCACTTATGCAAAAAAAATGATTATGATTCAATATTGTCTGATTTAAAGCATTCACATGAGTAAAAGTATACCAAAACTGTAATTCATACCTCAGATCCAGTGATAAAAGCAAGCGGAAGACTGAACAATATATATATCACTGTATGGAAAACAAAGTAAATCTCATCTGTCTCTAAGTATGAATACATCACTGAGTCTCATATACATATACATGAACAAAATTAAATGTCCAAAACAGTCCCACTGAAGTCCCATCGATCCAGGTCGCCTACGCGAAGCCATCGTGATACTGCATGTACGAGAACTCGTCGTGGTCCTCGTCAAAGTCTGGCTCCACCTCCTGGATCTCAGCCTCACCTGCATCTACAACAGGGTCTGGTGGGTGTTGCAAACACCATCCCGTAACGTGGGTGTGAGTGATCAACTCAGTGGATCATAGAGCAAGGATTAGCATGTTCACAATTCAATCATACGATAATAGTAAAGCAGTAAATCAGACAATCCTAATACTGTTGTTAATGCAAGATGATATGACGTGATGTATGCCCTCACCGACGATCTCCCTCATACGACAACATCTTACGACCGCGGCATGCCACACTCCCTAGAGTGCTCCACATCTTTCAGGCACATGCAATGCTATGGTGATATGATTTTCAAGTAATTATTAGTCCATTCAAACAGCAGGATTGGGAAACTAAGGTACTTCCCTTGTATCAATCCCAACACAAATCCTGTCTAGGGTCGTCACTCCTAGTAATCTCATACGATGTATATTTCGTAGGTCACTGCAAGGGCTGTTGCTCGCACTCGTTGCACCGCTCCCCCATCACCTTATCAATACAGGCCTACTGTACTCTACTGCAACGGAAGGGTCGTCCCCTCCCGTGGACTCAGAATACATCAAAATGACAAGTGCCGTTTTTGGAAGTCGGTCGTGGGTCAGCGGGTCTAGTGCATGGCATGCACTCACGTACTCTATGCACACGCCGTGTATACAGGGCCCACTGTGATATTTTTTAAAAATCCACACCGTCCATACTTTTCCTCATATTATTTAAATCGTCAAAACTAATTTTGAAGTATATCCGGGTAGCAGGTGGGCCCTAAATTAGAGATTTATGAGCTGATCTGTCTGTTGTCCCACTTCTCGAGATCTTCAATGGCTGAAATTTTATGTGTATGGTTAATTTATGGCCCTCATCCCATGTATGAAGTCTCGAGTCAATCGGATGGCGGGAAACATTTGATCTTGCATTCTGGACCATTTTTGGGCCTCTTTAACGCGAACAGCTTGATTTTATCGGATCCCTGGCGTGTAAATCTATTGACCTTGGTCCTCTGGAGTGCGTCCCTTGCTCTGGTGACTTCGGAGCATCAGATCTAGGCTTTTGATAACACTTTTTAATCCACGCTCTTGATTTCATCCTGCAATAAAAATACAATTAAAATATGGCATTAATCATTATCTTATACGTAAAATTAGGCAGTAATCGAGGTCTGATATGCAATATTTGACCCTCATCACAATCCCAAACCAACATTTTTCTAGTCCCGAGCAAAACATGCGAAAAATAATTTCATAAATAGAAGGCAATTCCCATAAACCCAAGTGACTTGTGAACAAATAGTCGAGATGTGAGAATTCTAAGATTCATGAATGGTGAGAAAATTTTTCTCCTGGAATCAAGCTAACAGTAAACTTCATAATCAAGTTCAGAATATTAATCCATCAATTGGAACATTCTAAACATTGAGTTTCATGAGTGAATAGTGTAATCTCAGCTCGCAATCATTACGAGATCCAATTGTCAATTTCATGATATCATTGGTAATTAACAACAGAATTCATGACAACCACAACTAAAACCAACACTTGCCTTATAGATTAACTTTTATTTTACTAGGCCTTGATTTTTTTTCATGAACAGTAACACCAATGAAGGGAATGAAGTCCTCACCTATAGGGAGCGAACTTATGGTAAAGATTGTACACCCAACCTTTTTAAATGTCAACCATGGGGAATCGAATCTATACCTATAAGGAGCAAACCTATGGTGAAGATTATACGACTTACCAATTCTTCCAATTCTTCTTTATAGACAGAAGCAAAAAAATAATTTCAGGCTGGTTCCTTCCATGCTTAGTGATTACCAAGTTAATCATTCAGTGTCGAACCGGAACCTTAATGTGTAAGCGAGATGTGATATGTGAGATCATGACTCAATCAATGTTTAAAAGTTCTAATCATGGGTTAACAATTCAAACTTAACTGTGAAATCTAACAGATGGCTGAATCCAGAGTCATAAATTACCAACATTCTGTGTCTTGTAATTTTAAAATCACAACTATCCTTCAAAATTACTTCGAATTCACAAGAAATGTTAAAAAAATTTTAGAATAATATAAAAATTTTCACCAATTTTTGCTCAAGACCAAGAAAATACTGATTATGTAACCTAATCGCCCACCTCCAGCTTAAAATCCACATTGTCCTCAATGTAAAAGAGAGAAGCATGCGATGCACATGAGACAATGAAAGTAAAATAAGAGTGATGGAAAGATAGTACCTGGATGAAAGAATCAAGAGGCTTTCTAAAGACATCAGTTTAAAAACGGGTCAACACAAGAGAGAAATCAACTTAAGAAAAATAAAAAAATAAGATCCTATCTATACTACTTTCGCAGATGCTCTCGATTGCATTTAGCATATGCAATAAGCCTTTAAACCCCTAGGTTGCCCCTAGTGGACGAGTTGTAGTCTGGTGAGAGTTTGTAGCAATGGTACCCACAAACATTGAACTGACTAACTAGGAAAAAGAAATGAAAAGAAAAAGCTGGGTTGTCTCTCAGGAGCGCTAAGTTTAACATCTTCTTCCAGACAAGCTACACCTTGATTAACCAATCCTAGACTTTTTGGGAACACTTTGAACCGTGCTATTTGAAATGGGGTAAACATCCAACAATTTAAGTACCTCCACTCGAATGACTTCTTTCAAGTCTAACAACCTAAGCACTTTCGCTGGAATGATACCAACGTCTAACAATCTAAGCACCTTCGTTCGAACATCCTCTTTTATGTTAGGGTTAAGCTCCTTTTGCATTACACGTGATGTTTTCATATTTTCATCAAGATCATAATGATGCATACACATAGTGAGGCTTACTCCATTCATGTCCACTATTGTCCACCCCATAACTGCATTATATTCTTTAAGAACTTTAAGCAACTTGCTCTCCTGTTCCTTCCCGAGGTTAGAAGCTATGATGACAGGTAGGGTCTCAGAAGGACCTAAAAATACATACTCGAGATTTTCAGGTAATTGTTCAAGGTCAGGATCAAGTGGTTTCTCAACAAACGGAACCGGTTTAGACTTAGAGGGTAGAAGAGGTTCCACTTTAGCTTTCCATTTTGAAGTCTCCATTATAGGAGTAGAGTCGAGCAATGCATTGACTTCTTGGATGGAGCTTTCTATGTCAAAATCCATGCCAAAATGCGCTAGATAAGTCTCAAGTGCGTCTTCGGAAGATTGAAGGAAAGATTCCTGCACTAGACTCTCAATCATGTCTACTTCAAATATATCTTCCGAGTCTGCTGGTTGTTGTCCCGCATTGAAAACATTGAGTTTGATCTTCATATTACCAAAAGACAACTTCATGACTCCATTCCTACAATTTATGATAGCATTGGATGTGGCCAAGAATGGACGTCCTAAGATAACCGGGATTTGACTTGTAAGATTCTGGACAGGCTGAGTCTTTAGAATAATGAAATCCACTGGAAAATAAAACTTATCAACATGAATTAATACATCCTCAATAACACTAGGAGGCACCTTGATAGATCTATCAGCTAGTTATAGTGTTATTTTGGTTGGTTTCAGCTCACCAAGTCCTAGTTGCTCATAAATAGAATATGGTAACAGATTAATGCTCGCCCCTAAGTCAAGCAATGCCTTCTTAATTTTGTGATCTTCTATGACGCACGAAATGGTAGGAGCTCTTGGATCCCTAAATTTAGGAGGGGTGTTATTTTGAATCATGGAGCTGAGTTGCTCTGCAAGGAAGACCTTCTTGTGAACATGCAACTTACGCTTTTGAGTGCATAAATCTTTAAGAAACTTACCGTAAGCAGGGACTTGCTTGATAGCATCAAGCAATGAAATGTTAATTTGAACTTGCTTAAACATGTCCAATATCTCATTGAAATTGTTTCCCTTCTTAACTGGTGCCAGACGTTGAGGAAAAGGTGCTTTAGGCACATAGGATGACACATGAGATGTTCCTGGAGAGTCAGAGTGTTGTTGGGCTTTAGGTGCACTAGTTTGTCTCTCCCTTTCATTTCGATCTTCTGCATTCGACTTTGATTCTACTCTAGGCATCTCTACTTCGTTCTCGATTTGTTTACCGGACCTAAGGGAAATGATTGATTCGGCTTGCTCATGATATTGTTCTTGATGTGAATGAGAGCCAATCTCATACTGCCCTTTTGGATTCGCCACAGGTTGGCTAAGAAACTTGCCCTTCTCTCTCTCACTCAATGTGGTAGCAAGTTGACCCAACTGTACTTCCAGCTTGGCAATGGATTGCGCATTTGCATGCAGACTTTGCTGGTTGGCTAGTAGAGTTTGTTGGGTGTCTTTTTGAAATTGAAGAGAAGTCTGCATAAAGAGATTGAGTGTATCTTCAAGAGATGGTTTCCTAGATTGTGGAGGAAGTTGTTGATACTGCGGAAACTGCTGAGGTTGTTGACTACCAACTTGGGGGGTAAGGTTGTATAGGAAGATTTTCAGATGGTCCTCCTTGTTGTGGTCCTTTTGCCTAAGAAAATTTTGGATGTCTAGCCCACCCTGGGTTGTAGGTGTTTGAGTAAGGATCATTTTTAGTTCTCCTAAAGGTGTTCATAGCGTTCACTTGTTTAGAGAGAAATTCTGAGAATGCTGCACCAGATGGGCAAGACTGCGTAGGATGGGCAGGACTGGAACATATGGCACATGACTCAATTTGAGTTGTTTGTGGAGGTCCATTATTTAACATCAAAGCATTCACTTTCTGTGTTAGGCTATTAATCTTAGCATAAAGATCTGGCGTGACTCCTATCTCATATATGCCACATTTTTTCTGTGGTTGGGGACTTCTTTCACCTTTATTTGAATAATCCCATTGCTGGAAGTTCTCACACAGGGTTTCAAAGAAATTCCATACTTCAACATCACTTTTTGTCATGAATGACCCTCCACTTGTGGCATCAATTATGCGACTGTTTTGAGGTGTCAAACCGTCATAGAAGTATTGAACCTGTTGCCACTTTTCAAAGCCATGGTGTGGACATTTAAGAAGTAAGTCCTTCCATCTTTCTCAGCATTCATGAAAGTGTTCTCCCTCTTTTTGTGTGAAGTTCGTTATTTCCCTACGGAGAGCATTGGTTTTATGAACAGGGAAGAATTTGTTTAAGAACTTCTTAGACAGTTGATCCCATGTTGTGATAGACCCAACCCCTAGAGAGTTCAACCATGCTTTTGCCTTATCCTTTAAAGAGAAAGGAAAAAGACACAAACGGATTGAATCATCTGAAAAGTTTTGGAACCTAAAAGTAGAGCAGATGTCTAGGAATTCTTTCACATGATGATATGGATCCTCCTTGTCTAAACCATAGAAGGAGGGAAACAACTGTATGACCCCTAGTTTAAGCTCAAAGTGTGTTGCCATAGTGGCTGGCAACATTATGCATGAAGGTGCATTGAATTGGATAGGAGCTGAATAATCTCTAAGAGCTTTTTTCTCATTCTCGTCCGCCATTTCAAATAGGACGTTTCTAACTCTTTTATAAAAGGTTCTTTCTATTTCAGGATCAAAGGATGCTAGTTCTATGTTAAGCGATCTACGTCCTAGCATAAACTATGTTATTGCAATATGGGAAAGCAAGCTAAACTATGATGCAACCTAAGAGAAATAAAACTAGAAATAAAAATTGTGAATTACTACGAACAAGTTAAAACTGTGTAAATAAGAATGGGAAGAAAGAACTCGGAAAAGGAGATGATTAATGTTTGAAGATTTTGGGAAGCTCCTCCTTTTGAAGAAAATCTTGTTTTAACAGCTTCCTTCCTCAATTCCTGTAAAAGGAAAAAAAAATAAAAAATAAAAAAAATTAAGTTTCCTAAAATAATGCTAGAAAATTCCTAAGGCTACGAATTATGATAAGAGAGAATCCTAAATTCAATTTGGACTGAAACAGTCCTCGGCAACAGCGTAAAAAACTTGATGTTTTATTTTAAACCAATCAGATTTAAATAAATTTTAAACTCGCAAGTATACAAATCAGATGTAGATATGATACGTATTACGAGATCGTTCCCACGAGGACTGGTGGTTTCAATTCGAAATTTAAGACCCTTCTTAACTAATCTAACAAATAGTGTAGCAAGCAATTAAGAAAAATAATCTAAAAGGATAACCAAGAGTAATGAGTAAAATCCAAACAAGGAGAAGACTAGGACTTTCGAATCCACCCCTAATTATCTTAACCCTTGTTTTACTTGTTGATTCATCCCAATTCAGATTGATATAAATAAAATAAACAAAGCACACCCTATGTCCTTGGTCGGGTACACAGAATGTATAATCCTCTAAAGCATATGGATCATATCTTTCCATCCATGATCAGGCATGGAGAGATGTAGATTTTTATTTTTTCCTTTATAGGAAACCTGTTCATGGTCATACACAACACATAGAATAATATTCCAAACAACATCCACATCTAGACTTTGGTCGAGCTCATAGAATGGAGAAGCATGAAAATTACAGTTAAGCACACTAGAGAGAGAAACAAATCAATCAGATTAAGATAAATTCAACATAAACAAAAGTTATTCAAATTAGGGGCTTCATCTCAGCCCTAGCTACAAGATTAGCAATCCATAAAATTAATTAGAAAAGAAAAAATAAATTTAAACACTAAAAACATCTCTCTTCTTCCTCTCTGTCTTCTCTCTCTTCTCTCTCTTCTCTCTCTTCTCTTTCTGTCTCTCCCCAAGCTCTGAATGATGGCTCCCCACATCCAAAACCTCCTTATATAGCTTCTCGAGTGGTGAAAATCGGATATGGACAGCTGTCGCACGCGCAGCGAAAGCTTTTTTGCAGCTAAGTTTGGGGCTTAAAAAATTGCCACTTTCCTCACTCAAATTTCAAAGAAACACTGTCCCTTAGGACTTTCTTGGGTCCTCTACATGATGGACGGTTCAGATCTACCATATGATCAAAGATGGTGGACCACAACCGCTTGGAAAATCAGATTTCCTAATATATGCGAAACCTTTCGCACCCTTTCGCTGTTGTGATCGGTGGGCCCCACAGAGGTGTTTTCTGGGAAATCCACCCCATCCATTGCATTCGGAATGAAATTTCAGTCAAGAATGCATGGTTTTGAATGTCCATTGACACGGCCGAGAGAAGAAATCACAAAAAGATCAATTTTGAACGTTACAGGGCAGTCCACTTGTGGCCCTTGTATTGCACACATGTGCATGTATGGGTGTAAAGTAAAAGCTAGGTTTTGTAGTGCTTGAGGGCATCTACAAGATGGACGACTCAGATTGGCCATACGGGCCATGGGTGGGGCCCACAAGCAAGCTCAAAATCAGCCAGCGGCCGGTTACCCTACATCAAAACGGCAAGTGCCGTTTTATACAGGGCCCACTGTGATATTTTTCAGAAATCCACACCGTCCATCCTTTTTCCTCGTATTATTTAAATCATCAAAACTAATTTTAAAGTATATCCAGGTAGCAGGTGGTCCCCAAATTAGAGATTTATGAGCTGATCTATCTGTTGGCCCACTTTCCGAGATCTTCAATGGTTAAAATTTTACGTGTACGGTTAATTTATGGCCCTCATCCTATGTATGAAGTCTCGAGTCAATCGGATGGCGGGAAACAAGTGATCTTGCATTTTGGACCATTTTCGGGCCTCTTTAATGTGAACGACTTGATTTTATCGGATCCCTGGCATGTAACCTTGGTCCTCTGGAGTGCATCCCTTGCTGTGGTGACTTTGGAGCGTCAGATCTACGCTTCTAATATCACTTTTTAATCCACGCTCTTGATTTCATCTTGCAATAAAAATACAATTAAAATATGGCATTAAGCATTATCTTATACATAAAATTAGGCAGTAATCGGGGTCTGATACGCAATATTTGACCCTCATGATAGAGAATTTGACATAGTCTCGGGATTCGAACCCAAACTGGGGTCCGTCTGGCTATCGCTTAGGGGAGGTGCCCCGTCAATCAAATCGCCAAGTGTAAGATGTGTCGTACTCCGTGTGGCCTCAGGTGGCATTCCCTATATACAACATAGGGTACAATCCGTGTAAGATTCAGAGCAAATAATACTAAATTTATCAAGCATTCTACACATTCCATAACAAAAGGAGCCGCTTATATTTTATTTAACCAAAATTGTCACAATACATGAAATGCAGTCTTACATGGATCATGACAGAAGATGCATGTGAGCTAACTTAAACAAAGCTTTAAACACTAAACATACTAACAACTCTACCATACTGTTAAGCCTACCAAGGCTTCAATATAGAAAGCAGGAAAGCAAAGGAAACCCAGAGATGACTAAAACATAGGACTAGTCGTCTGAATTTGGTGATGGTGGAGGAGCACTCCTATCCTGCAGGCAACACAGGAGAGCCTTCAAGGTGCGAGATACCTTCTTAATTTTTCACTTCACGAAGGCCTGATTCTCTTCAAGCTTGGCCCGGGTCTCACTGACTTCCTGTCGCAGGGTGACCTGGCCCTCCTCGATCTGATCCAAGCGGGCTTTTACCGCAGCCCGATCGCGGTGGTGTTTATGTGAGGCAGGTGAAGAGCCCCCATCAGAATCTTGGGCCTCCTCTTCTTCCTTATTATGCTCTTCCTCTTCTTCCCTTTCTTCTTCTATCTCATCTCCGCCTTCCTCATCGCTCTCATCCTCTTCACTTCCCGTCTCATCCTCGCTCTCATCGAGTTGGGCCTGACGCTGTCATTGTCCAATACCCATGTTGTTGAGAGTAGCATCGTTGATGAAATGGATCGGTGCAAGCCTTTTTGAGACAAGCCTGTAGCCGAACTCACGAGCAAGTGTGCATATAAGTTGGTCGAATGGGAGTGAAATGGTTGTCCAAGGAGAGCGTGAGGTCTGAACTATTG
Organism: Magnolia kwangsiensis; assembly: GCA_037074715.1. Classification (NCBI taxonomy): domain Eukaryota; kingdom Viridiplantae; phylum Streptophyta; class Magnoliopsida; order Magnoliales; family Magnoliaceae; genus Magnolia; species Magnolia kwangsiensis. The sequence goes on from CM073581.1 coordinate 943,780, forward strand.
TAGCAGTATATACGTAGGCAGGCACAACTTGTCTCCTTGCCCAGCTCAGTATACGAAATCTACCATCAGAAGCGTGCATTCACTGCAACTGCTTCACCTAGGATACACGTTGTGTGTGAGATGTGGTGGAGTAGGCGGTAGTCATCGGTCATCTTTGACGCAAGGAGGCAATTGCCTGGATTCTAGTGGACTAGTCGACCACAAAGAAATCGTGTGCGACGATCTTTTTCATGCACGCACCTGAGGTTCTTCTCACTAGCATGAACCTCTCCACGTAGAATTCCGATCACTCGGGCTATCAAGCCTACGTCGACAACAGCTTCCCACCTTCCCACAGAGATATAGAACTGTAGAGGCACCAGCAGCGACTCTCGTATATGGGTGTAGAAGGTTCGGACAGTGCTCTCATTTGCACGGGATTTGCCCTCAAATATGGGACCCCACCCAGTGTCCAACAAGAGATCCATCGTTGGATAAAACCCAAATAATTTCTTGTCCACGTGTGCTTCAAAGAGTACTTTACGGTCTTAAAATCTTCCATGTGCCACATCCGCCAATAGGGCCCTTTCGAGAGGAGCCTAGGGATCCAGATCTCGCTTCATCCTTATCTCCCGATCGCCGCTTATGCTAGCCTGGGCGCCTGACTTCCTCTTGGGACGGGTAGGGCGGCTAGGCCCGGATTCATCTGTAGAAGACCTCTTCTTCTCCATGAGAGAAAGAAGTGTGGAAAGAAAAAATATGGCCACTACGAGCTCAAAAAGAGCCATGAAAGTGAAATAAAATGGAGGGATACGATGGGTTGTTGGACCTTGAGAATTTTGAGACACCAAGTAGAGGTTGTGTGCTCAAATGAGAGGGATTAAGGGATATAGGTGGTTTTAGAAGATGGGTTTGAGAGAAGGGTGGAGGTGGTGCAAGAAAAAGGAAGAAGGTGAGATTGGAGGGGTGATTTGAGAGAGAAAAATTAGAATTTGGAGAGATTGGAAAGCTTAGAGGTGTGAAAATGAAGGAAAGGAAGAAAATGAGGGGATTATAGGGGTCCCCACACAATTTTGTGGGCCCCACTAGAATGTATGTGTGTCGGCCCTACCGGCCCGGCGCGGCCCGATAGGCCCGCTGTCTGCGGACGGCGAGGCCTCGCCGATGAGACGATGACATCATCACTCACTGGACAGTGGGGCGATGGCTCACCCCAGGGGCAATGCTATCCCCCTAGGGTGTGGTATGTGTGCGGGGACCACTTTGGTACCCCCGATTTGCATCGTTTAGGCCCCCGAGTCCGTTTGTGGCATTTTCAGGTCCCATCTTGCATATATTCAAGCATTTTGGGTTATTTGAGCATGAAATACGTTAATTTATCATCTAAAACTGTCGATTAACGGTCTAGAAAGGAACTGAGATCACCTCACATGATCACAGATGCATACGGGTCCTGTTTCAATGGTCATATGATCACCGACGGGCGAAACTAGGGCTCATATGATCATTTCTATATTTTATCTCTCCCTCCTAAGTCAAAGTATGTTAGTGTATATTGTGTATCCATAATCCAGGTCCAGTTTAATCCAAATCATGCTCTAATACTAACTTGTAATGCCTTAAAAATTGGAGGTCGAGTAGAAGCTCAGCTCCCGAGTCCAACACATCACTTATGTAACATAGATAATGAAGATTAAATGTTGACCATATTAGTGCATTAAACATAAATGAGATTATACCAAAAAAACATATCATACTCTAGAGATGGTTAAATTATGTAAGCGGAAGACTGTGATAAATATATAGAACGTATGAGTGATAGTAAGTCCCCAGAGTATGAACATGATACCAGGTTAAAAAATTACATGTTTGGTTTCAAAATATACAAAATGTCAAAGTGTAATGTCATCTAATCCATAACCCTGTAGCCCCGGTGACGCAACACGTAACTCCAGGTCTACATAGACCCGCCAGAGAGTTGCAGGTAGGACAACTCCTCGTCATCGTAGAAGTCAGGCACCGCCTCGTAAGTCTCGACATCACCTCAAACTACAACAGAGTCTGGTTGGTGTTTTAAAACACTGTCCCAGAGTGGGAGTGAGTGATCAACTCAGTGGAACTATAAGGCAAAGGTCAACACGTTATCAATTCAGTCAAGTAGTAATGATAAAGCAATACAACAATCATGTCTTAAGTACTCTAGTTAATACAAGGATATTAATGATGCATGCCCTCACCTGCACTCCATCTGTGACATCATCTCATGATCACGACGTGTAATACTCTCGCTATTCTCAACTCCAACGCCAAAGGCACATGTAATGCGGTGCATATGCGTGATTAGCTAAGTTCTTAATTAAACCTATTCATACAGCAGGTTTGGGAAGCTAAGGTACCTCCTTTTATATCATATACCTAAATAATGATCCATCTAGGATCGTCAATCCTAGCTAATCACATACGATAGTCAAGTTCACGAGTTTACACCATACGTCGCTACAGGAGGCTCATCACCTCAGCGTAGACTTAAATCACACTCGAGGTCACTACGAGGGGCTCGTCACCCGATCGTAGGACTATTTATACTTGATGTCACTATGGTAAAGGCTTGTCACCTTAGCGCAGGCCGATAGCTTGAATACAGTGTCCCATACCACCGTATTCGGTTCACGAGTTTGGTTTGCTCACTGGACACTACGGGGAGGTTCGTCATCCCAGCGTAGGTCGACAGCTCGACCACGGTGTCCCATACCACCATGCTTGGCTCATGAGTCTTAACAGATCGTGTTACTAAGGTTAAACATAATTTTTAATGGTAAGCGGTACCTTAGATTCAAACAGTAACATCCATAATGATGAACATACATTGAGTTAATTGGGTTACTTCACATGCTTGACTGGTATGAGTGTACATTAAATTAATCAACATGGAGTACATATTCACTCCTCATGGCCTAACCACTGTCGTTAATCATCGTACGACTTGGATTCATCGAACGTGTCTGTAGTGGTGAAACTGATTTAGCCACTCGATCGGAAGTTGTTACCGATTACCTGGACTACATCGTATCCCCAATCACATTCTAAAACAGTAACATTCATATATGAAAGTCATAATAGTATTGAACAAATAATCGAAGCATTTCATCCATTTGAGCATTTAACAAACATAAAATGCACATGTTATCATACGTATGCGTTTCATACATAAATCACGTAGTAGTAAGATATGTTACATAAAGAAAACTACAAACATAGATAAAGAAATTGAGAATCCTATCTCAACACCCTCATTAAATACATTTCAATAGGCATTTTCTCATTCAGTCATTTCATCAAACACTTAGACTACATATATCAACATACATGTAATAAATTAGTTATAACGTATATTATAGGAAACCCCTTCACACAGGAGTTGTCACACGTACAACAATCATGTATCCCCAAGCGACAATCATAACAAGAACAATCATAATTTCATATTCATACAGACATTTCAACAAACACATGGAATGCGTTAAAATCAACATAGTTTACATATATGTGTAATAGACGGAAGGCATCGTATCTAAGCACATCTGATAGCAATTAAGTCAGTAATAAATCATTAACTAACATTGAAAGCCTTGAAAACCATAACCTAAACATTTATAGTCCGTACCTTTCATCGATATACCCATATCAAACTCAGTCTGTATACTAAGTCTTTGACTACGGCACGACAACCTGAATCAATGAAATAGGTTAGCTATTTCACCGATCTACCTATTCGGACACCTAACACAGATCAGGGTTAGGATTTCTTACTCAAAAATGGATTCAGAATCATAGGTATAGCGACATGGAAGAGGTGATTCAGCACGTGGAGTGGCGGGATCGAATCCCGGCAACTATCTCGTACACTCTCTCTCTTTCCTTCTCTTTTCTCTCTTCTCTCTCCTAGGGTTAGAAAATTCGTATGGAATGAGAGAGGGGTAGATTAAGGCCCTTATATAGGCCTAGAACTGATGTCAATGGCCCCAGGGCCATGATATACTTAGGTTATAGCCAAAAGTCATCTGTTTCGGTCCAACGGAGCTCATTTGGAGGTCCGTTTCTTGCATACGGTCTGGGAAAAGTTTCCTGGCAATGGATCTATGCCAGGTTAAGATTTTGGTTCGATTGAATTTATGGATCGACCATGGAGGACCAGTTTTAGTTCAACGGTCATCGTCACTCGATCAGGGCCACAAGCGCACTGACGTGTGTTGGGAAATTTTCCCGATCCAAGGGTGTAGTTGGGTCAGAATTTGACGGTTCGAAACCTTAAATTTGGCCTGCAAGTGAATGACTCAATTCACTTAAGTTTGAGTCTATTTTCTAAAGATATTCGCGTTTCTCACACACTTCACTCCGGGCTCAAGTTGTGCATTTCTAGATACTATTTAGACTTGATTCCCACGATGGTTGTCAAGCCCAGTAAGGTGGTTGTATGCATATAGTTTCACGGTAATCGGACTTTTGACACCCGGTCCAGGTTCGATACGGAGTTTCAAGATGCTCCCGAGAGCAACTGGGTTTTAAGATTGATCCTAGGATTTTAGGCAATGTAGTGTTAGCGATTCTGCTAGTTTTGGGTCTTGTAGTTCGTATAGAAAGTGATTCGAACTAATTCACTGATTAATTCAGTTTAATACTTAATTAATTTTCATCTAATTTCTAAAGGATTTGGTCCTTAGTGATTTCTGCCTGAGGTGGTACTCAGGTCTTTGTACGGATTTTTCTGAGATGTTACAGTTCTTCGGCCATCATAGCCATCAATAGATGCATGGCTCTGTCTGGCTAGCCATGTACTTGTCAGTGTTCTTAGTTTGAATATAGAATTGCTTGACCTGGGCCCTTCCGTATTCTTGAACATGTTGGATACCTAGTTGTACATCTCGTAGTGCGACCATTATCTCTTCGGGAGAAACAATTTGAAAGGTGAAAGCCCCTTCTTGATTCCCGGTACTGAGTGTCAAACTACTATTCAAATTCAAAACTTCGACAGCCGCTTCAACCGGCACGTCACCACTTGCGACCCCCGAGAATAGAGGGTCTGTTATGGAAGACATGGTGGTTAAACCCCTTTGCGAGATCGACCCGACACACACGGTGTCGGTCGACTCGTTACTAACCCCAATTAGCAAGAGGAGATCATCAGCCTACTGAAGTGGTACGCCGACGTCTTCGCATGGTCACACTAGGACTTTCCTGACATCAACCTAGAGGTGATTGTTCATAGACCGAATGTCGATCTCGACCACTGACCAGTGAGGCAAAAGTGACTAGAGTTCGAACCAGAGCGATACACAATCATTAGCGAAGAGGTCGATAAGCTTCTTGAGGCAGGGTTCATCGAGGAGATCTGAATAAAGCGAGTTTTGTGCTGGTGAAGAAATCGAATGGAAAGTGGCGAGTGTGAATTGATTACACAGACCTGAATAGAGCATGCCCAAAAGATAGTTTATCCCTCCCCAGGATTGACTAGTTGGTCGACAATATAGCTGGGCACGAGGTCCTCAGCTTCATAGATGCCTACTCAAGTTATAACCAGACCACCATGTACACACACGAAAAGAAAAAGATGACATTCGTCATCGACAAAGGGCTCTTTTGCTATAAGGTCATGCCTTTTGGGTTGAAGAACGCCGGAGTAGCGTATCAACGCCTCGTCAACAAAATGTTCGCTAAGCAGATCAAACACACTAGTCAAGAGCATCAGGGCCGCAGACCACGTGGTTGATCTTGAAGAGATGTTCACCATCCTAAAGAAGTACCAGATGAAACTCAACCCAAACAAATGTGCCTTCAGGGTAAGCTTAGGTAAATTCCTTGGCTTCTTGGTCAACCAGAGGGGAATTGAAGAAAATCCCAATAAAATCCAGGCACTGTTGAACATGAGGTCGCCCAAGACTACGAAGGAAATTCAATGCCTCATGGGCAAAGTTGTGGCCCTTAATAGGTTTGTCTCTAGATCAACAAATAAGTTCTTGCCATTCTTCTAGCAATTAAAGGGTAAGACAAAGTTGACATGGGATGACCACTGTGAACAAGCCTTCCAACAACTCAAGCAATATCTGGGGATGTCCCCTATACTTTCCAAACCCGAGTATGGAGAGCCGCTGTTTCTCTACTTGGTTGTCTCAACCGCAACGGTTAGCTCGGCCCTGATATGAGAGGTCAGAGGCAAGTAACTTCTTATCTATTACGTCAGTAAGGCACTGGTTCAAGTTGAGACCAGTTACCATGATATTGAAAAGCTCATGCTAACCTTGATCTTGTCATCGCGACACCTCCATCCCTACTTCCAGGCCCACACCATTATGGTCGACCAATCAACCTCTCCACCATGTGCTCCAAAAGCATGAGGTTTCAGGAAGACTGATGAAGTGGGCAATTGAGCTTAGAGAGTTGGACATCAAATACCTACCCCAAACTACTATCAAGGGCAGACTTTATTACCAAGTTCACCGGTGACGAGCCCACTGAAGAAGCCAAAGATGAGGATGAAACTGACCTATAAGAGTGGACCCTTCACGTTCATGGGTCTTCCAATTCAAAGGGTAGTGGAGCATGAATAATCCTTATCGCACTTGAACAGACTCGTATACAGTGTGCCTTAAGGTTTGGGTTCTAGACTTCCAACAATGAGGCAGAGTATGAAGTACTCCTCACCAGGCTCAGGCTAGCGAAGACCATGGGAGCCCAAGCCCTAAGGATCCAAAGAGACTCTCTCATCGTTAACAAAGTCGTTGATGAGTACCAGGTAAAGGGAGAGAAAATGATTGGCTATCTCAGGAAGGCGAAAGAGCTTATCAACAAGTTCAAAAAGTATGAAGTCATCTTGGTCCCCCTAAGTATAAAATTCTCGAGCAGACGCTCTAGTAAAAATGGCCACAACGGCTGACGATGATATTGTCAAAACAGTCCCGATCAAGTTATTGCCCAAGCCCAGCATCGGACGACCTGAGCCAGAGAAAGAATTTCCCATCATCTCGATGCTGAGTTGGATGGACCCGATCATAGGCTACCTCTAGCAGAACAAGCTACCCGACGACAAGCTCGAAGCACGGAGAATTCCAAACAAAGCAACTCAGTAGTTCACTGTGATAGGAGGCATTCTCTACAAAAGAGGATTTTCCCTACCATACTTGAGGTGCATTCGACCCGAGGAAGCCAAGTATGTTTTGAGGGAGATCTAAGAAGGAGTCTGTGGTAATCACTTGGGGGAAGAGCACTCACCCACAAAGTGATTCGACAAGGGTACTACTTGCCGACCATCCATGAGGATGCCAAACTGTATGCAAGTAAATGCGATAAATGCCAATGATTCGCTGCGATACATCGACAACCTTTCGAACAGCTGACCCCGATGGGGGATTCACATCATAGGGCCACTATTGATGGGTAAAGGTTAGATCAAGTTCGCTGTCATAGCCGCTGACTACTTCACCAAGTGGGCCAGTGCCGAGCCACTGACCAAGATTACTAAATAGAAGATCACAGACTTCGTCTGAAAGAACATCGTCTGTAGGTACAACATCTCGCACACGATTGTTACTGACAACGACAAACAATTTGACAACGCGCACTTTCGAGGACTGTACGAGAGACTCGACATCAACAATGCTTTCTCCTCACCTCGACGTCCCCAAGCCAATGGGTAGGTAAAGGCAGTTAATAAGATCATAACGAATCATCTCAAAACCAAGCTTGAGAAGTCCAAAGGAGCCTGAGTCGAGGAGCTACCACGTGTCCCTTAGGCATACCGAACGACTGCTCGAACTTCGATTGGAGAGACTTCTTTCTCTTTGGCCTATGGTTTATAAGTCATAATGCTAGTCGAAATAAGCATTCCTACGACATGCATAGAATCATTTGATGAAAGTCAAAATACTGAACAAATGGCTCTGAGTCTATATCTCCTCGAAGTAGAAAGGGGACGAGTACCGTTGAAGATCATCACATACAAATAACGGGTCACCCAATACTACAACTCCCTGGTCAAGGTGTGAAGATTTCGTGTAGGAGATCTAATCCTTCGTGAAACATTCCAAAGCACCAAAGAGCCTGACTCGGGGACATTGGTACCAAGCTGGGAAGGACCCTACAGGGTGATGAGCACAACCCAACCAGCTGCATATCAACTTGAAGACATGGATGGTTAGCTCCTGCCTCATCCATGGAATGCCGAGCACCTGAAGATCTACTATTCATGAAAAGAAAATTGAAGTTTCTATGGATATGCCGACCATGTTAGTCGACTCGGCGATTACTCGGTCAATGAAGAGTGACCTCCCATTTTTTAAAGGGAAAACAATGCTCGTGATATTACTATTATTTCCTCTCTACTATAAATTTTACAATAAAAGAACTCTGGGTCAGGGGAATAAAATTCCTTTTAACATTATTACCTCGACTACCCGAGCTATATGACTGACCACAGGGACTCCCTCAATTTAAGGGAAGAAAGTCCTTTTGAGTGATCAACCTACTATTATGTGGTCGACCTATCGACTATATCGTGCATGACCTACCATTACATAGTTAGCCTATCGGCCTAACATTGCTCAACCTACTAATTCTACTAACTTAAGAAAATCATATACATAACATTCATGCTCAATCATCTCAAAAATATGTCCTTACATTGATAAATGCAAAGTCATTAAAAAGAAAATTTTAATTTTTTTACAAGTCTTAGAGGGGGTGAGGATTAGTCTACTCTCGGAGGAGGCTGCATGGCTTCAGCTTCATCAGGGGCCAGGGCTTCAGGAGACTCATCGACCAAGCGGTCTAGGTCAAGCTTCGGATACTTTTGCTTGACATGCTCCTAGCACTACCCGTAGTTGATGCTGAAGTACTCCAACTCCTTAAAGGCCTTGTGCGCCTCCACTACTGTAGCCTGCACCACTGGGATGGAAGCCTGAACCTCTTCTAACATGGTTGCAACCTCTACCGACTTAGCTGCCACCTCATCCAACTCGACCTCCATCCTCGCAGATTTAGCTTCTGCCTCTGCCCGCTCAGCCTCGGAGATGGATTAACATGACTTTAACCCCTCTGATTTGGCCCACAACGCGACCCTCTTCTGCCGAGCTTCATCCATATGGATCCCAAGAGCAACCCACTCCTCCCAAATGATCCGTAGGACCTCTTGGAGAGACTCGGCCTGAGCTACAGCTGTGTCCCTAGCACCTGTGAAGGCTTCAAGCTCGGCATCCTTGGCTTGGAGGTCTGTCCTCGTCTCCTCGAGGCTGTGTCCCACCTCCCAGAACACTCGGTGTGCATCTCTCCAAAAGGATGACTAGTCAGAGAAAGGATGAGAACTACTTTAAGAAAGGAGGCGGCCATCTCTCCAAAGAGGGTCATCGGGTGGAGTGTCAACAGCCCTGAGACGTCCTCCTCAGACACATGTTGGGTCCCCCACTAGGCTAGGAGGCCCACATTCTTACTGACGAGGAGAGACCCTGACCCACTGGCAGTAGGCTCGAATGCTTAATGCCCTGAGGCACCGCTTGCTTCAGGCTGTTGGTCGTAAGCAGCTATAGCCCCCTCAGCCTGGCGAGCCTCGTCCCGAGCTAGGGAGGACTCTAGATCCATAACCTCCACCGCGGCTGCTCCCAAGGAGGAGACCCTAGTTGTTGGGGCATCCAGAGGACCCTCTTAGACAGTCATGGTCCCCTCGCTTGCAGCCGCCAAGGATGGCTGCTCGGCAATGACCCCTCGAGGATGGGCTCAGGTTTACCCTCCACGACCATAGAGGACTCCCCTCTAGGAACCGAGGGACGGGAAGGAACCTTCTTGAACATCCTCTTCAGCTGCTCCAACTCAACTGCAAAGGGACGTTTGATCTTCTTCGAAGGGTGGGGATGATCAACCATTTCTACAAAAGAAAATAACAAAGTTAGACATGAAGAATTGACATCCAAACACAAAATCTTAAAGAAAATTCAACCAACTACAATATACATGTCGTCTTGACCAAAGACAAGTTGGATTGGTTCAAAGACTAAGGAGTGATCAACCTCCTCTAATTCCTCTCAGCAGCTCTCTGCTTAACTTATCGAAGTTGTAGCTAAGAGAGCTTGGGTCATTGCCGAGGAAGAGCTGCAAAGAGGCACAACTAAGATTAGCAAACAGAGCTACAAAATGATTACAAAAAAATATCTGACTATAGCTCAGAAACTTCCAACCTAAGGAATGCAAATTTGGTGGGAACCTGAGAGCGCAGTCAGCCCACCTCAGCCGCTGGGGCCTCCCACTCTCCTAATGGAAAGAACCACTTATCGTTCCAGCCCTTGTTGGAGGATGGGTTTTCAGTGATGAGTGCCTGACCCTTGTTCTCCCAAGCAGAGAAATAGTACTAACCCCAATGACTAGGGCCGACCTTCGCTCTGTACAAGTATAAATCCTCATCTATGGACAACTCGACATACCCGAGCTGATTTCGCATGAGAAAGGTCCCAAACATGGCCCTCTTGGCATTCAAGATCAGTTGGCATGGAGTCAGCCTCAGGCGATAGGCGACCTCCCGTACAATAGGGTGGAAAGGAAGTTGGAGGCTGCATTGAAGCCCCACGACATAAATGGTTACCTCACCCCCTCGAGGCTGACCTGTGACTTCCTCTATTTTAGGAGCTCGAAGCACCACAGACTCAGGGATGTGGTACTTCAACCTGAACCGGACTAGGTTAGCATCCTGCAACTTCAACCCAAAGGGACCGACATCCAGAGATAGTCCCTGTAACATCCCGAAAATCGAGGGGTCGAGCAAAAACCCAACTCCCGAGTTCCAAAATGTTATTTATGCAACATAGATATGTATGATTGAATGTTGTCTGTGATAATGTATTAAACATGAGTGAGATTAAGCCAGAACAGCATATCATACTCCAGAGACAGTTAAATTTTGCAAGCGGAAGACTGTAATAGTATGTATAACGTATATAAACTGTTGTATGTCTCCAGAGTGTGAATATATTACCAGGTTATACACATACATGTATACTTCAAAAGTAAACAAAATGAATATACATGAGGGCGCTAAAAATATAAAATGACAAGTGTCAATGTATCTAATCAACCTCCCTGTAATCCCGTCAATCAGATCATGCATAAAGGAGAGATCCTCCTCCTCATCATCAAGTCCAGCACCGCCTCGCAGGCCGCGCCATCATCTGCAATCACAATAGGGACTGGTGGGTGTCCAGAAATACCATCCCGTAACGTGGGAGTGAGTGATCAACTCAGTGGGATGAGAGAGTAGAGATTAACATGTTATCAAATCAATCATGCAATAATAGTAAAGCAGTAAATCAAACAATCCTAATACTGTTGTTAATGCAATATGACATGACGTGATGTATGCCCTCACCGACGATCTCTCTCATACGGCAACATCTTACGACCGTGACATGCCACACTCCCTAGAGTGCTCCACATCTTCCAGGCACATGCAATGCTATGGTGATATGATTTTCGAGTTATTATTAGTCCATTCAAATAGCAGGATTGGGAAACTAAGGTACCTCCCTTATATCAATCCCAACACAGATCCTGTCTAGGGTCGTCACTCCTAGTAATCTCATACGATGTATATTTTGTACGTCGCTGCAAGGGCTGCCAGGGCTGTTGCACGCACTCGTTGCACTGCTCCCCCATCACCTTATCAATACAGGCCTACTGTACTCTACTGCTACGGAAGGGTCGTCGCCTCCCGTAGACTCAGAATATGCTCGCGGTCACTACAAAGGGCTGCCAGGGCTGTTGCTCGTACTCGTTGCACCGCTCCTCCATCACCTTATCAATGTAGGCCGACAGCAAGAATATAGTGTCCCATACCACCATAATCTGCTCACGAGTCTAGGTGCTCACTGGTCACTACGGGGAGGTTTGTGGCCCCAGCGTAGGCCGATAGCTTGACCACGGTGTCCCATACCACCATGCCCGGCTCATGAGTCTTCGTGGATCAAGGTACCATGGTTAACAGGGTTTACAATGGTAAGTTCAGTACCCTAGGTTCAAGAAGTTATGACTCATGCAGGGTGAACATATAATGACCAGTTGGGTTACTTGACGGGCTCGACTAGCGCGATCGCATCTCAAGTTGACGACATGAAGTGCATAAAACACTTCGCGTGGCCTAACCACTGCCGCCAACTCTAGAACACGGCTCGCGTTCATCGACGCGTCGTTCGTGGCGAAGACAAGCTAACCACGAATTCGCTCGGTTACCGACTACCTAGACTACGTATAGTCCCAAACACATATGAATTCACGTCAGCGATCACGTGAGAGTATTGGAAATGAAACACAACCATGTGAGCATGTTAACACATGTTATATCGTACAACTTAAGTAAATCATCTAACACATGCCTTTCGTACATATAATGAACTTATGCATATCGCCAACATATAGGAAATCATTTCCATCAGCATATTAATTGAGAATTCAATCTCAAACTAAATGAAAATGAAATCATCAAGCACATGTTATAACATACAGCTTAAGCGAATCGTCAAGCACATGCATTTCATTCATATCATGAAATCATGCATATGGCTAACATGTAGGAAACCATTTACACCAGCATATTAATTGAGAAATCAATCTTAAACTAATTCATAACACCATTTAATTCAATACATACTAATACAAGTATTTATACAAACACTTACACTACACACTTAAGTCTACATATAGTATGTCGACCCGAAGTGTGCATTTAGGCGAACCTCTTCGCCAAACTAATTATGCACGTATTCCTAACATTCTAATGCGACAATAAACCATGTTAATCACATCAGCAAAATATGAGTAAAAACAGTACTTCCTACAAATGACTAAAATGCCCTAAATCTCATATTCTTCGTTGGTTTACGAAACAGGAAACGAACAGCATGTTGTACATGTCAAACGGCGTTGCCGTCAAGAATCTACTATTAAATGACATTGAAAGCTTTGGAAACAGTCAATCAAAGCGTCTAAAATCCGCACCTTTTTCCTTATAGGTGAAGTGATTCGAACGGAGCGTATACACTTCGTCTACGCGATCAGACAACCTGATACACATGTACATCAGCTACTATTCTATTTGAATCGAAGAAATCCCCAAATCAGCATGTGGTTAGGGTTTTCCTTACCTAGAAGTGCATTGGAATCGCCGGGAAAGTGATTGGAGTGCGTCGCCTAAGCACGTGTAGCAGCAGTAGCAGGTGGCAGGAAAATCACTCCCACTCTCTCTCACAAACTCTCACCTTTTCTCTCTCCCAATCTAGGGCTTTTTGTAATTTCGGATGGGAGAGAGGAGTGAGGGTTTCAACCCCTTTTATAAGCTTAAAAACGCCCGAAATAGGCTCGGGAACGAAGTTTACTTGGTGCCTAACCAATTCGGGGCTGTTTCGGTTCAAAAAATGTTTTCTGGTGGTCCCCTGGTTGAATGCAATCTGACTTAAGCTCATGCGTACCAGATCTAGCACGTATTAAGTTTTCAGTCCGGCAGGGTTCGCAGATCGCACGTGGCGGGCCAGTTTCAGTTCAGCGGTCACCGCACGTAGATCAGGGCTGAAAGTCTCATGATATAAAATAGAAATTTCTCCTGATCCGAGGGTGTAATCTGGATGAATTCTGATGGTCAGAATGCTCAATACTGACGCGTCAAGTCGTGTGCTAGATTTGAATTTGAAATTTCAACTATGTCCCTATTCGCACTCTCTTCGGTCCGGGCTCAATGAAATAGCCTGTGATTATCGGTTTGACTTGATTTTCGGAATGAGTGTCAAGTCCAGCTAGGTGGTTCTAACAGTCTAAGATAGGAGGTATCGGACTTTCGACGAGCGGTCTAGATCCAATACAAAGATTCAAAGTGGTCCAGAGAATAAACCTGCTCAGAGTTTGGTCTGAAGTTATAGAATATTATAGAGTCGTCGGTTCTACTCGATTTGGGTCTTGTAGAACGTATTTAAAGTGATCAGGGACTATTTCCCAGCTACTCCAGTGTCGCGCTAGCTAACTTACACTTATTTTTCAAAGGAATTAATCCTACGTGATTTCTTTGGCTATGGAATTGGGTTCTGAGCGATTTCTCAGGTGTTTTAGTTAACCCATTACCTAAGGACGTCTAATCCCAGATTAGCCAAAATCCGGGGTGTTACAATCTACCCCACTTAAAACACAATGTCGTCCCCGACATTGGCGAAGGGTAAGGAATACTTTTCTACGGGAGGTTCAATCCTACTTAATAACTTAATCGTATGTATATCCGAACTCAAAGGTTTCGATCTTGGGCCAGTGGGGAAGAGGCCGGCTATGCTTCCGCTGCGCCACTCTGATCGAACGGGAGTATTGACTAACCTAACCGGATTGGACTCCATACGTTCTACCCCCCTTAAAACTTGATTTTACTTAAGTTCAAGAATCTATGCGTCGCTCCGTACATCAGAACGAGGTGCAACTTAAGACCTATCCTTGACATAAATTGGGAAACAACTTCTCTACATGGCTTTCCTTGCTAATGATGCGTTCTATGGCATTGGTACCTATGATCATAGAGATGAGCCTAATCTCTATTGTGGTTAAGTTCAGGGGTAGGTATGACTTGGTGGCAAGATGTCGAATTCTCTACTGGCTTTAAGTCCTCGCCATTTTCCAAAGACACTGTGATCCCGTTCGGTTGTATGTGGTCGAGCCAACACGGAAGAAAAGTAGTATAGTGGGTCTAAGCCGGATACATAGACTTTCTGTCTAGCTAGGACAGAAGATTTATTGTATCAATTCTTAATCCGAGTCGATGCCGATCTTCTGCTTGATTAGAGCATTGGATTTATTGGTAACCACTAGGATTAGGAAGTCGATTCAAACCGCGAATACATCGCTTACATGTAGTTCCTTTATTCCGCGTTTCTAAATGTAATAAGCCCTTGGGGAAGGCAATTCTAAGGGGCGTGCTAGTACATTCTAAGTTCAATCTGAGGGATTTATAAATGTTCCCTGAGAGTGAATGGTTCCTTCCTATGGGCAACAATAGCAGTCTATAAGTCATAAGGGGATCTATCCAAGAAATAAGGTTCTACTTCAACCAAATCTAACCTACAATTCCTTAGCATATACAGGCCTTACACTGCCTAAGTCAACTAGTAGCCTAGTCTGTAACTCAGTACTTAGAATCCAAAGCCTAAGTTTATACGTTAAATGGTTCCATACCATTTCTACTACAGGGAGTTGTTCTATCGCTTAGGGTCAAGATTGTCTAAATGGAATTGGATTTCTTATGTTGTCAGACCCTTCAAATCTAGGAGTGCTAACACTAGATCCAAAACGCCTAGGGCCTATGTGGCCGGTAGCGCTTAGTTGTATTAAATGGAACCGCATTTCTAGTCCCATAGCGGGATCGGAAGTGGCATGCTTGGTAGGAGGGTGGGGTGGGATAAAAATTCATTTGTAGACTGAATCCCGGGAGTTACTATACTCCCAATCTAGGGACAATACCTTACAGCGAAATGAAACGGCATGTATTCCATCTAACCAAATTTTGTCACAATATATGGAATAAAGTTCCACATGGATTATGACAGAGATGCATTCGGCTATGCTAAGCCCAAACCACTGACGCAACACATTGTCTACCAGTGACATCACTAGACCCAATAACAACAAAACACAGAAATCCTTAAAAAAAAAATCAAACAATCTACAGGGCAAAGGCATAGATGCCTAACTCTACCAAAGGACTTTACCACAGTCCCGACTTACCTTCTTTATCCCTGTCAAGTCTAATACTGTCTATTGCTCACTAGAGCTCTCTCGGCCATATATTTTCAGTATCCCTTAAGCAAAGAAAATGGAGAAATAGGATTGAGAGGGAGGATGGTGAAAAGAGAGAAAAAGGCTAAAACAGCTTAATAATAGCCATGAAAAATGGAGGAAATGCAAGGAAATGGCTAACCAAACTAGAAAAGGGAGATCTAGGCGTTGTAGAGGGATGCTTCAAGCTCCCCTATGATGTATTTTCAGAAAGAAAAGAGAATGAAAAAGGGGAATGGAGCACCTCACGATTTCAGCTCGATTTGGGCGTTGTAAGAGCTCCAAACGATGAAATCTTCAAGAGGAAGGGCTGCAAATCGAAATAGAATGGTGGAGAGTGGTTGTTTTCAACCAAGGATGGATTTGGGAGTGATTTAAAATCACAGTTTTTGGAATAGGGCAGCAAAAACGAAAATGGAGCTTGGAATGGGGGCTGTTTGTGAAGGAAGTACATCTTTTAGGGGGTTTTAAGGTACGGACCGCATACCAGGGGGCTAACCTAGCCCCCAAACTCCTCCAGCCTAAAGGCCAGACCCATCTGATGAGTTTGATCGGCGATACATCGCCGAATCGGCGATGGCATCGCCGGTGAACTTTCAAATTGACCAATGAGGCCATATGGGATGGGTTCCCCTTACCCTAGGGATTCCAAAAAGGTATGGTTCCCAACTTGGTTCATTGTAGATTGCCCTAGGGAGGCCCAAACATCTATTCGAGGCTTTTCAGGGCCAATCTACAATCCCGAATACAAAACCCTATCATGCAGCATATGATTTTAGGGTATAAGGAGTTAGTACATCCATCTACCCTATTATTTACTAAATAAAGTGAAGTTAGAATGGTCTTATGGCTATTTTTCATGAAATTTTACTATTCATTGTAAATGTTTGTGAAAGTATGATTTTACGTTATTTTCACATTAGTATTGATGCCTAACATGAAAAAGATAAGAGAAAATTGAAGATTGGAGTGGTGAGAGGAAGAATTTTGAAGATTTTCGGTGAAACGGGGTTTTTAAGCCCTAACGATTGAATATAGGGGTCGTGGTTGTCCCACGGCCCAAAAATTCACATTTACGGGTTTAGAATCATTCAAAGAACGTTTCAACCCACTTACCTACAATCTAGGAGCTATTCGGGTTGCTTCACGTGACCCTAGATGCGCTACGGATTCGATCACGCGATTGAAATGAATAGACTTCGCCTATTGGCGAATCTGGGATCCTAGAAGTGTTTCTAGACCCTTCTCGCACCCACCTAAGTCAAAGGAAGCGACAGCGTACGTCACGTGACCATAACCCAGGCCCGGTTTAATCCAAATCATGCTCTGATACCATCTGTAACATCTCAAAAATCGGGGGGTCGAGCAAAAACCCAACTCCCGAGTTCCAAAATGTTATTTATGCAACATAGATATGTATGATTGAATGTTGTCTGTGATAATGTATTAAACATGAGTGAGATTAAGCCATAACAGCATATCATACTCCAGAGACAGTTAAATTTTACAAGCGGAAGACTGTAATAGTATGTATAACATATATAAACTGTTGTATGTCTCCAGAGTGTGAATATATTACCAGGTTATACATATACATGTATACTTCAAAAGTAAACAAAATGAATATACATGAGGGCGCTAAAAATATAAAATGACAAGTGTCAATGTATCTAATCAACCTCCCTGTAATCCCGTCAATCAGATCATGCATAAAGGAGAGATCCACCTCATCATCATCAAGTCCAGCACCGCCTCGCAGGCCGCGCCATCATCTGCAATCACAATAGGGATTGGTGGGTGTCCGAAAACACCATCCCGTAACGTGGGAGTGAGTGATCAACTCAGTGGGATGAGAGAGCAGAGATTAACATGTTATCAAATCAATCATGCGATAATAGTAAAGCAGTAAATCAAACAATCCTAATACTGTCGTTAATGCAATATGACATGACGTGATGTATGCCCTCACCGACGATCTCCCTCATACGGTAATATTTTACGACTGCGACATGCCACACTCCCTAGAGTGCTCCACATCTTCCAGGCACATGCAATGCTATGGTGATATGATTTCCGAGTTATTATTAGTCCATTCAAACAGCAGGATTGGGAAACTAAGGTACCTCCCTTATATCAATCCCAACACAGATCCTGTCTAGGGTCGTCACTCCTAGTAATCTCATACGATGTATATTTTGTAGGTCGCTGCAAGGGCTGCCAGGGCTGTTGCACGCACTCGTTGCACCGCTCCCCCATCACCTTATCAATACAGGCCTACTGTACTATACTGCTACGGAAGGGTCGTCGCCTCCCGTAGACTCAGAATACGCTCGCGGTCACTATAAAGGGCTGTCAGGGCTGTTGCTTGCACTCGTTGCACCGCTCCCCCATCACCTTATCAATGTAGGCCGACAGCAAGAATATAGTGTCGCATACCACCATAATCTGCTCACGAGTCTAGGTGCTCACTAGTCACTAAAGGGAGGTTTGTGGCCCCAGCGTAGGCCGACAGCTCGACCACGGTGTCCCATACCACCATGCCCGGATCATGAGTCTTCGTGGATCAAGGTACCATGGTTAACAGGGTTTACAATGGTAAGTTCAGTACCCTAGGTTCAAGCAGTTATGACTCATGCAGGGTGAACATACAATGGCTAGTAGGGTTACTTGACGGGCTCGACTAGCGCGATCGCATCTCAAGTTGACGACATGAAGTGCGTAAAACACTTCGGGTGGCCTAACCACTGCTGCCAACTCCAGAACACGGATCGCGTTCATCGACGCGTCGTTCGTGGCGAAGACAAGCTAACCACGAATTCGCTCAGTTACCGACTACCTGGACTACGTATAGTCCCAAACACATATGAATCCACGTCAGCGATCATGTGAGAGTATTGGAAATGAAACACAACCATGTGAGCATGTTAACACATGTTATATCGTACAACTTAAGTAAATCATCTAACACATGCCTTTCGTACATATAATGAACTTATGCATATCGCCAACATATAGGAAATCATTTCCATCAGTATATTAATTGAGAATTCAATCTCAAACTAAATGAAAATGAAATCATCAAGCACATGTTATAACATACAGCTTAAGCGAATCGTCAAGCACATGCATTTCATTCATATCATGAAATCATGCATATGGCTAACATGTAGGAAACCATTTACACCAGCATATTAATTGAGAAATCAATTTCAAACTAATTCATGACACCATTTAATTCAATACATACTAATACAAGCATTTATACAAACACTTACACTACACACTTAAGTCTACATATAGTATGTCGACCCGAAGTGTGCATTTAGGCGAACCTCTTCGCCAAACTAATTATACACGTATTCCTAACATTCTAATGCGACAATAAACCATGTCAATCACATCAGCAAAATATGAGTAAAAACAGTACTTCCTACAAATGACTAAAATGCCCTAAATCTCATAGTCTTCGTTGGTTTACGAAACAGGAAACGGACAACATGTTGTACATGTCAAACGGTGTTGCCGTCAAGAATCTACTATTAAACGACATTGAAAGCTTTGGAGACAGTCAATCAAAGCGTCTAAAATTCGCACCTTTTTCCTTATAGGTGAAGTGATTCGAACGGAGCGTATACGCTTCGTCTACGGCGATCAGACAACCTGATACACATGTATATCAGCTACTATTCTATTTGAATCAAAGAAATCCCCAAATCAGCATGTGGTTAGAGTTTTCCTTACCTAGAAGTGCGTTGGAATCGCCGGGAAAGTGATTGGAGTGCGTCGCCTAAGCACGTGCAGCAGCAGCAGCAGGTGGCAGGAAAATCACTCCCACTCTCTCTCACAAACTCTCACCTTTTCTCTCTCCCAATCTAGGACTTTTTGCAATTTCGTATGGGAGAGAGGAGTGAGGGTTTCAACCCCTTTTATAAGCTTAAAAATGCCCGAAATAGGCTCGGGAACGAAGTTTACTTGGTGCCTAACCAATTCGGGGCTGTTTCGGTTCAAAAGATATTTTCTGGTGGTCCCCTGGTCGAATGCGATCGGACTTAAGCTCATGCATACCAGATCTAGCACGTATTAAGTTTTCAGTCCGGCAGGGTTCACAGATCGCACGTGGCGGGCCAGTTTCAGTTCAGCGGTCACCGCACGTAGATCAGGGCTGAAAGTCTCATGATATAAAATAGAAATTTCTCCTGATCCGAGGGTGTAATCTGGATGAATTCTGACGGTCAGAACACTCAATACTGACGCGTCAAGTCATGTGCCAGATTTGAATTTGAAATTCCAACTGTCCCTATTCGCACTCTCTTCGGTCCGGGCTCAATGAAATAGCCTGTGATTATCGGTTTGACTTGATTTTCGGAATGAGTGTCAAGTCCAGCTAGGCGGTTCTAACGGTCTAAGATAGGAGGTATCGGACTTTCGACGAGTGGTCTAGATCCAATACAAAGATTCAAAGTGGTCCAGAGAACAAACCTGCTCAGAGTTTGGTCCGAAGTTATAGAGTATTATAGAGTCGTCGGTTCTACTCGATTTGGGTCTTGTAGAACGTATTTAAAGTGATCAGGGCTATTTCCCAGCTACTCCCGCGTCGCGCTAGCTAACTTACACTTATTTTTCAAAGGAATTAATCCTACGTGATTTCTTTGGCTATGGAATTAGGTTCTGAGCGATTTCTCAGGTGTTTTAGTTAACCCATTGCCTAAGGACGTCTAATCCCAGATTAGCCAAAATCTCGGGTGTTACAGTCCCACAACAGACTGAGCCACCAACCTCAACGGAGCAGACGTTACTACTTCCTCCCGGCCTTCCATCATCGGAGACGATACGCCTGAGGGTGCACCCAACCGAGAGTCCACACTTTCTAGGATGGACTCCCCGTGAAATGCCCTGGACACAGACATCCTGTTGGAACCATTCGACATTTCGTGATGAGTAAAAAAAAAAAAGAGGAAAAGAGAGACAGGAAAGGAAAGAGGACCAGAGAAGAATAAGTTGGCTAGAGAAGCAGAAAGTTTAGGAATTCTGACTTACTGGAAATTGCCTAAGTTCGGCAGTAGGAAGATCGTAAAGAGGGAAAATGGAGCAAATAAAAGGGACTAGGGCATTCCCCTCCCCTATTTATAGCCTCTTTGGCTACAACATTGAATGCAGACATTTAATGCTACACCCTAAAGAGGCGCTTAGTGCATGCCTCCGTCCACGTGGCCACTACTAATTCGCGAACAGGCTCCACTATCAAGGCAAGAGACATGTGTCCTCACATTATTCACCCAAAGAAGAATAGGCCCCACTCCATGCATGCCTCCTCGTACGACTCATCGATATCATTACTAAATTCTCCTCGATTCCCTCACTTGCCACGTTTCTTTCTTCCATCATAATGACAAGCGATCCGATCTCCCGACCTCCTCCTTGTGAGGCCTCATGCTCAAATGTCAATCTAAGTCCATTTACTTCCCGAGCTCCTGAAGAGCTCTCAGAAGTAAGGGGCTATTATTATGGGTAAAATTGGATTGACTAAACTAGACTGACCAATAACGAGTATTCGATGAAAACAACAAAGGCAAGTAACTCGGATGAGAGATTAGGTAAGATCTTGGCCTCGACTACCGAGCATGACTTCTGCAACTAACCTGAGCACCAACCATAAGCAATGACTTCAGTCGCTTATGTAAAATATCATTATCACGACTAAGGAACGACTATAAGAACTGACCTTACCCTGATTAGAGGCCTTAACCTCGAAGCCCGCCCCCAACCACGATCGACAATTAAGCTCATTTTGCAGGACCTCGGCCAACATGACTTAGAGGTCAGCATCAGCTATCGACCATGACCTCCTTGAATGCCGACCACCGGGAGATATCTCCCTCATATACGGAAAGGATTACCTCCTGAAAATCTTCGTTGAGAATTACGCCGAGGATAACGCCATATACCAAGGGGAAGATCCATTGTGTGATACGTATCTACATGGCAGACTCATTACATATATGGAAGAAGTCTCGAAAGGCTATAATTAAGGTCCCTGCCTATGGTAGAAGGTATTCACTATTACCCTAATTTGACTAGACTCAAAGTGCTTATTCTGACATAGGCATCGGAGGGTCCCCGACTACAAACGGGGCCTACATTGTTACTTGGTGTTGCAGGTACTCGACAGTCTAGTAGGGACGACCAGTTCCCAGCATCAACAGGAATTATACTCCATTTCCCCGGGTGTTCTCTTGGCCATCATAGCTATCAATAGATGTATGGCCTTAGTCTGGCTAAGCATGTACATGTTAGTATTCTCAGTTAGAATATATAATTGCTCAACCTAAGCCCTTTCATATTCTTGAACATGTTGGATACCTAGTTGTACATCTCATTGTGTGACCATTATCTCTTTGGGAGAAACAATTTAAGAGGTCGAAGCCCCTTCTTGATTCTCGGTGTAGAGTGTCGGACTACTATTCAAATTTAAAACTCCGGGGGCTTCTTGAACTGACACGTCCTTGGTTAGAGGTAGTGCGGTCAGTGTGGAAGTTCTACCCCAACAATTTGATTACTCCTATTCATAATTTCGATTAGCAATGTTATGCCAGTAACTTAGAAATAGTGTCCCACCAGGCATGCCAAACTGTTGTTGTGGTTGCTTTTCAAATTTGGTTACGTGATAAGTGAAAGTGTGTTAGAATTGAATTTGTGGTTTAATTAAAACCAAACAACTATGACCCCAAGCGCCAAGATAGGCACATACGTAGTATATGACCGAGCTCGAATTATATTGACTGCCTATTCAACCACTCACTCAGTATATTAATTGTATCAAGCAATATTCAAATGGTGGGGTTTGTCCTCTAATGATGGGTTACACCTTTGCCTTTCCTACGAAATGACTTTTTGTATAAATAAAAGATCGAGAAAGGAGTTCTTACGGTCGGTCATGGAGAGAAGCTATAAAACACCTTCCTGGATAGAGAACTGAATCCAACGTATGAGCATAAACTAGGATTATAGCTAAGATTACTAACTACTTGATTAACACTAAAGATTACACTATGAAATGTAATCAGCGGGCCAAAAGTAAAGGATTACACTAAGAAATGTAATTGAATTGCATAAATGTAGAGTGATTATACTAAGGAATGTAAATGATGGGTAATTGAAAGGATAATTGAAAGATATATTGGGTTGGTATGATACAACTCTTTCTGCTGAATTCATTCGCTATTTGTAGCCTTAACCCAACCATCTGGATGCTTTCCACATCCTAACAGTTGCTATAACCATATCACACATTTTGACTCTTCTTGCCTATATCCAGTCATCTGTCCTGATCATTCTTCAATCGACCACTTAATGGATGACGTGTCATTGCTCGATGCGCTCTAGCTGAACTATTGTAAAATCCTCATCGCATATCCCCACAGATCTCCAAATGCACCACGTAAATCCATTCAGATCACATGTAACTCACTCTGATTACCTTTTGCAGGAATTGACGATAATGGGGATGAAAAAGTATAAGGCTAATAGTTTTGTGTCTTCACTTCATCACAGTGGGAATGAACTTATAACTAGGTTAGATGGCATAGAAACATTTAAATGGAGCCTATGAAGGTTTCAATGGTGGAAAAAACTCTTTCTTTAGTTTTCCTTCTGATATTGCCACCTTGAGTTGTGGATCCACCTTATTTTTGGTTTCATTTCCTAATGGCCTGTTTGATTTTCCATGTTACACGTAAATCTATGGTAAATAAGTAATTGTTACTTTTTCACTTGGTTTGAAAATGGGTGAGTAATTCCACATTGAAAATTGGTCCAAAAATATTGACTTAAATTTGTAAGCCCCATTGTGATGTATATGATATATTTATGTTGTCCATATGGTTTATCATAACATTTTGTGGCATGAATCAAAAAATGAGGTAGATCCAACGCTCAAGTGGCCCACACTAAAGGAAACATTGGCCTTAATTCATCCACCGTTAAAAGTTATTTCCTTAACTAGGCTCACATTGTGATTTATTTGTCATCTCACCGGTTCATAAGGTCACATAGACATTGTTAACGGGAAAACACAAATATCAAATTGATCCAAAACTTCTAGGGGCCCCAAGAAGTTTTTAATGGTAAGTGTTCGATTCCCACTATTTCCTGTGATGTGGTCCACTTGATCTTTGGATCTGCCTCATTTTTAGGCTCATGTCCTAAATTCAGCTGGCAAATGAATGGATGGTGTGGATAAGACACATATATCATGATGGGTCCCATATTTATTTCACAAATATCTCAATTTTAGTGTTAAAAAAGTAGGTTGTCATTGTCTACACTGGGAAAGATGCATTATTTACCTAAGTAAATCATCATTAATCATTTACTGGTAATAAAATTTTAGGAAAAATATCAAACATACCCTAAGATGATATGCTAAAATGGATGAATGGGGTGGATTTCTCATAAACATCATGGTGGCCCCACATAGCATCCCAATGCAATAACTTCCTACGAAAAGCTTTGGCAGGAAATCTCATCTAGTAAAAATAAGGTAGATCCAAAACTAATGTGGGCCATACCACAAGAAAAAAAGGGAATTGAACACTCACCATTGGAAACTTTGTGGAGGCCACAGAAGTTTTGTATCACATGTAAAGTTTATTTGAGTGGTAATAACCCTATTAACGGTTTAGATGACATATAAACATCATGGTTAGCTCTAAGAAGGTTTCAACGATGGTCATTTTCATTCTCCACATCTCTTTTAGTGCATCCTACCTAAGTTTTGTATCTACCTGATTTTTAGATTCCTATCATGTAGTGGTCCTACAAATTGATGGAAGGAGTGGATCTATCATGGGAATCTCTGTGGGGCCCACACAACAACAGACACATGAATATATCAATATATTGGGTTGCTGTGTTAGGGATTTTTAAAACAATGGCCCGAGGTAAGTAAAATTTCAAATTCTCAACCTTTTTTTTTTTTTTTTTTGCCTTGAGAGGACTTTTGCATTTTTTTTAAATAATGAAATTGCCCTTTTACCCGCCTGCTGCACTGTATGGTTGTGGCTTGTAAATATCTTTTCAAAGAGGAGATTGTGGATCCCACGAAGCCATGAATAGGCCCATTACTTGGGAGATCTAATTCATTCATTCACTTTGGGACATGCTGGGACATTAGAGGGTGTCGATTTTGTCTTCATACAAGGCCTCTATGACCCCCTAATAGAGATAACAATGGCCTTTCTCTTGCAGATCCTTCCTCTAGTGTGTTCCATCCCTAATGTCTTTTTTTCCAATTCTTGGCCATGCATTGAAATTATTTCCCTAAGCTAATGTTCAGAATGGATTTCAATGGAGACGCACAGTGGCCCCCACAACATAATTATGTAAACATATATGTGGGGTCATACCCACGTTCCGACCCATTTGAGGGTTTTCATAGGTTTATTTTTTAAAGAGAGGGGACCACCACCACCATCGATACAAGAGAGGGGACTGCCACCCCTACCAATATGAGAGAGAGAGAGAGGACAACCACCAGCAAATCAAGAGAGGGGGGGGGGGGGGGGGGTACCATCGATATGAGAGAGAGCGACCACCACCACCACCACTGAAGAAGGCAATTAATATCGTTTCTTCCACCTTCGTGGGACCCACTCCGACAATCTTCCAATGCGTTTACAATGACAATACCTTCATTCTATGACGATACCTTCATTCTATGACGATACCTTCATTCTGTCAATTGATTTTAAGTTTTTGAAGTTTTTCTTCAAGGGAGTACGACTGAAATGGCAGATAGAGGTAAGAATATGTAGTGAGAATGTTTTTTTAAGGGTGGCTACTGTGGATCGCACGTGGGCACTATGGATCCCCCAGCCAATGTTGATCCCACTTGGGCACTATGAATCTCACTTGGCCCACTATGGATCCCACTTGGTGACTGTGGATTCCACCTAGGCACTCTTTTTTTAAATGTTGAATGAATGAATGTACATGAATGTGGTTGTGGGTTGTGATCGTTAAATTGTATGATTGCAAATGTATATGTGGTTATTAATGTAGAAGTTGATGTGAATTTTAAATTGAATGAATGAGATGTAAAAGTGCATGTGGATATGAAAGTAGATGTGAATGTTGAGTTGCATGGATGGAAATGTGAAAGTGGATGTAATAGTAAATGTGGAAGTGGATATGGAGGTGAATTTGTATAAATGTGGATGTGGAAGTGTATTGATTGTGAATTTTGAATTATATGGTATAAAAATGTGGAAGTGGATATGAATGTGGAGTTGTATGAATGAAAATTTGAAAGTAAAAGTGGATGTGGATATGTATGAATGTGGACATGGATTGTATGGTGTAAAAATGTGGAAGTATATGTGAATATGGAAGTGGATATGAATATTATTTTCTATGGTGTGCATGTGGATGTAGTTGTCAATGTTGAATTATACTAATGCACATGTGAAAGTGTATGTGAATGTGGTTGTAAATTGTATGAATCCCCCCTAAGCATTGTGGATCTCATCGAGGGGTGGAGGATCCCCCCCAGGTGAGATCCATAGTGCTCAAGGGGGATTCACCCCCCAGATGAGATCCATAGTGCTTAGGAGGGGTCCACCCACACTTATATCCTCATACACATCCACATCCACATTCACATTCATATTCACATTTTCATCTTCATCCACATCCACATCTTCAATTCAACATCCGCATTCACCTCTACATTCACATTCACATACAAATCCATACCTACATTTACATTTTGTCAATTACAATCCCACATCCACATCCACATCCACATTAATATTTTCATTCATTCATATTCAACATTCACACCCACTTCATGCATTCCACATCCACATTTACTTTTTGATTAATTCAATTCAACATTCATATACACATAATCATCCATTTTATTCAACATTCACACATTCTCTCATTCTTTCAAAGAATATGACCTGTCTACAAAAGGTGTATGTGGATATGGGATGTGGAGGTGTATGTGCATATGCATGTGAAGGTGGTTGTGCATGTTCATATAGGTGTGGATTTTGAATTGTATGGGTTTAAGTGTGAAAGTACACGTGCATGTAGAAGTGGATGTGAGTTTTGAATTATATGAATGAAAATGTGGAGGTGGATGAGAATGTTGAATTGTGTTAATGGAAATGTGGAGGTGGAAGAGAATGTTGAATTGTGTGAATACAAATATCGAGGTGGATGGGAATATTGAATTGTATGAATGCAAATGTCAAAGTGGATATGGAAGTGGTTGTGAGTTGTGAACGTTGAAATGTATGAATGGAAATGTGGATGTGAAAGTTGAATTGTATGAATATGGATTTGAAAGTGCATGTGCATGTGAAAATACACTTTGGAGTGAGTCTGAGAGGGGTGGATCTCCCCTAAGTAGTGTGGATCTCACCTGGTGGGGTGGATCCCCCTGTGCACGTGAGATCCACAGTGCCCAGGGGGATCACTCCCCTAGGTGAGATCCACAGTGGTTAGGAGGGATCCATACCCACACTTATTAGTACACTGATTTGTGCATCTTGTTTGTCAATCTAATGAGTCCATATGTCATGTAGTCGGTTGAGCCTTTGGGAGCTGAAGACCGGAGACACAAGAGGACGGACATTAATAAGCAAAGAACAGGTAAATCAAATGCCTTGGTGACCCTAATCCTTGACCCAAAACAATCCCTTCAACCTCTAAATAATCCTTAGCTTTATAGGTAAACTTGGTTAATCATCCATTAACCTTAAAAGCTTAATTGGAACATGACAAGTAAGGCTAGAAGATGTGCAAATCTGCTGTGAAATTATATTCCTAAAATAATAGACTTTCGAGAGCACCACTCGATGAAATTGGTAGGTAACTCAAATCTGTCTAGAAAGATATAAATTTTTATTTAATTTTCTTAATGGAGTTGAGGAACCTTCGATGACATCTAAGGGTCCCCTCGATCTCATCGAAGACCCCTCGATGACATTGGGTAGCAGTGTATAAAATATCCAGCAACAATTTAGTTGAAAACCTGATTTTCTTGATGCCATTAAAGCCACACTTGATGCCATCGACAGAGCCGTTATCTATCCATTTTTTTTACAGTTGGAGCTCAAACTCCATATATAGGGCATTTGGCTCATGTGCATTTGGATCAGTTTTTGGTGCAATAGAAGCTAGGTGATTCCATGATTATATCCATCATTCTAAGCCTCTAAACCAATGAATTCTAAGTCATCTTCTTTGATATTAACACTCTAATGAGGATTCCAACCTCCACCGAAGATGAGCTTGAACTTTAACATTTTATAGATATTAGACTTGAACCTATAGTCAAATCTTTGTCTAAATCCTCTAGAAGACCCATATAGGTGAATCCCCTAAGATTACAATTTTCCATTAGTTGTAGGAGACATAAGTGCACTCATTCATGCACTCGTGTTTGCCAATCATGTGAATCGTTGTGTCAAGTAGTCTGGTGAGCCCTTGAAAAATGAAGACCGAAGACGTAATTGGAGCAGAGGAATCAAGCAACACTCAAAGGGTAAAAAGATGCTCATATGCTCCTATCCTCAAAAGAAAACAAACCCATACCCTTTAGATGATCCTAAAACAAATAAAAAACCTCTATTGGATCATCCCATGAGCCATAAAAGTTCATATTTTCTATCTCCTTAGATTTGGCTTTAGAATTTTAAAAGTTATTGAAACAGAAAATAAAAAACAGCAAACTTAGGTCTGACCGATCATAGCTTCAGTCCAACCGAAACAACCCAAAACACTCCAGCAAGTTTCAAAGTTAATTCGGTCCAACCAAGCTGTAATTCGGCTCGACCGATAGCAATCGAAGGTAGCCTCAATCCAACTAAAAGTGAATAAAACTGAACATTAAGGTCTGGAGTTAATTTGGTCCGATCAAACTTTAATTCGGTTCGATCGAAAGTAACCAAAAGTGTCCAACAACCTGAGGACCTTATTCAGTCCAACCGAAGATTAATTTGGCCCGACTGACGAAAGTTCGGTTCAACCAAAGACTTCTCGGTAGGACCAAAATATAGCCATTATAGATCCGTTGGTAACTTTTTCTTATAAATAGAGCATCCAGATCTTGGTAGAAATCATGGATTAAGGCATCCTAAAGTCCTTAGTGCATCCCAAGTTTAACTTAGTTATCATAGACTCTATCCATATGAGATTCATGTTCTTATCATTGTGATTCCTCACCTTTATGAGCATTCAAAGCTCCTATTAGTGAAGAACATGATCTCAAGCCTTCACTAGAGTATTGAGATCAAACTTATTAGTATATTCTTAGTCTATATAACACTTTAGTGCATCCATCAGTTAAATCCCCTACAACATCCACTTGACATCAAGTTATAGGAGATTCAACCCACTCCCATTACCTTGTCTACCCTAAGAAGAGTATCATATGCAAGGAAATCGATTGTGAAGCTAAAACATCAGAACAACCACAACACCATGATCAGGGGAGCATCTAGGAGCTGATTGAAGCTCAACAAAGCAGAGATCAAGAAACCTACAAGCTACAACAAGAAGGACTCATCCACTTACAAGTAAGTACTAGATTTGAAAGAGTCAGAAACCTCTTCCTTGTGTAGGATTTGGTTTCAGAGTTTGTTTCACAAACTCGCTAAGACCTTTTGTAAGACTCTAATGGGAGAATATGTATAGTGTCCTTATGTAGGACTCAATATCTTACGTAGGTATGTGTGATAGCCTTGTGTAGGCTTAAATGAGTGTCTTGTGTAGACAATACCATGTGTAAGTATGTGTGATAGCCTTGTATAGGCTTGAATGATTATCTTGTGTAGACAATACCTTGTGTAGGTTGTAAAGGTTTGAGGTAAACCTGATTTAAAACCTTTTATAGTGAAATTCGGTACACTCTAAGAGAGAGTGAGTCTGCCGGGAATGGAGTAGGCATATAACTAAACGACTATACATGCTTGTATTTGGGATTGACGTTTGTACATCTATTTAAATCATGCTTATATGTTTGAATGCTTAGTTATGTATGCATGATAAGATGAATGCTTAGGTTCAATAAGCAGCATATTCAATTCATACATGTTCACTGTACTATAGACTAGTTGTTTGATTGATATATCTTGAGAAGTCTATGAGATTAGATCCTCTATTGGCTTGGAAGCCTTTAGAGTTATAGTGCCTTGCTTAGTTTAACTAGAGCTTAGTTTAAGTGAGGCAACGAGGATTTTTAAATTGGCATAATTATTGAAAAGTCCTATTCGCCCCATCTAGGACCTTTGCCATACATTCATACTTAAATATCAGCGGTCTAAACTGTAATTTTAAGAGATTTACCCAATGTCCTATCGCCTTGGTCACCTCAAAGGAGCATCGTATGCAAGATGGTTGATTTTGGAGCTGAAGCATTGACAATGCACCAGCATCATGATTTGGGGAGAAAATGGGAGCTGATTGAAGCATGGGAGAGCATCGATCAAGCAACCTAAAAAGGTGATACAAAAGGGTGTTGGTCGATTAAGACAGCAGGACGGTGGTCATAGAAGTCAAAATTTACTAAGGAATGTGTAACAACTCACCTGCCGAATCAACTAGCCCCGAAAATGGATGGCGCTGAAGACCGCGACCCATACCCGGCCATCGGGGTGACCGGCATGCCCCGATGAGTAGGAGGGCACGACGGCTGCTGTAAAACCTTTGGCGCAAGCTAGGGCAGAGCGGCTGTCGGTGCGGATCTTGGTAGTAGTAGCAAATATTCAAATGAGAACTTTGAAGGCCGAAGAGGGAAAAGGTTCAATGTGAATGACACTTGCACATGGGTTAGTCGATCTTAAGAGACGGGGGAAGCCCGTCAGAGAGCACGAGCTGTGCGAACTTTGAAAGGGAATTAGGTTAAAATTCCTGAATCGGGACGTGGTGGCTGACGGTAACGCTAAGAAGTCCGGAGACGTCGGTGCGGGCCTCAGGAAGAGTTATCTTTTCTATTTAACAGCCTGCCCACCCTGAAAATGGCTCAGCCGGAGGTAGGTTCCAGTGGCTGAAAGAGCACCGCACATCGCGTAGTGTCCGATGGGCCCCCAGCGGCCCTTGAAAATCCAGAGGACTGAGTGCCTCCCACACTCTGTCGTACTCATAACTACATCAGGTCTCCAAGGTGAACAACCTTTGGTTGATGGAATAATGTAGGCAAGGAAAGTCAGCAAAATGGATTTGTAACCTCGAGAAAAGGATTGGCTCAGAGGGTTGGGCATGGGCGTCCCAGTCCCGAACCCGTAGGCTGTTGGTGGACTGCTCGAGCTGCTCCCATGGTGAGAGCGAGTCACCGCCTGCCGGTCGGGGGACGGACTGGGAACGGCCCCCTCGGGGGCCTTCCCCGGGCGTCGAACGGTCGACTCAGAACTGGTACGGACAAGGGGAATCCTACTGTTTAATTAAAATAAAGCATTGTGACGGTCCCTACGGATGCTCACGCAATGTGATTTCTGCCTAGTGCTCTGAATGTTAAAGTGAAGAAATTTAACCAAGCATGGGTAAATGACGGGAGTAACTATGACTCTCTTAAGGTAGCCAAATGCCTCGTCATCTAATTAATGACGCACATGAATGTATTAACGAGATTCCCACTGTCCCTGTCTACTATCCAGCGAAACCACAGCCAAGGGAACGGGCTTGGCAGAATTAGCGGGGAAAGAAGACCCTGTTGAGCTTGACTCTAGTCCGACTTTATGAAATAACTTGAGAGGTGTAGGATAAGTGGGAGCCGTCTCGGCGGTGCAAGTGAAATACCACTACTTTTAACATCATTTTACTTATTCCGTGAGTCAGAGGCGGGGCACTGCCCCCTCTTTTAGTACCAAGGCCGGACTCGGCCGGCCGATTCGGGCGAAAGACATTGTCAGGTGGGGAGTTTGGCTGGGGCGGCACATCTGTTAAAAGATAACGCAGGTGTCCTTAGATGATCTCGACGAGAACAGAAATCTCGTGTGGAACAAAAGGGTGAAAGCTCGTTTGATTCTAATTTTTAGTACGATTACGAACCATGAAAGCATGGCCTATCGATCCTTTAAACCTTCAGGATTTGAAACTAGAGGTGTCAGAAAATTTATCACAGGGATAACTGGCTTGTGGCAACTAAGCGTTCATAGCGACATTACTTTTTGATCCTTCGATGTCAGCTCTTCCTATCATTGTGAAGCAGAATTCACCAAGTGTTGGATTGTTCACCCACCAATAGGGAAGGTGATCTGGGTTTAGACCGTCGTGAGACAGGTTAGTTTTACCCTACTGATGACGTGCCATGATAGTAATTCAACCTAGTACGAGAGGAACCGTTGATTCACACAATTGGTCATCGCACTTGGTTGAAAAGCCAGTGGCACGAAGCTACCATGTGCCGAATTATGACTGAATGTCTCTAAGTCAGAATCTAAGCTAAACATGCGGCGCCTGCGCCTGCCGCCCGTTTGTCGACCCGCAGTAGGGGCCGTAAGGCCCCCATCTGCCCGTGTTGCCTTGAAACGAAATTCCTGTCGGACGGTGGGTCAAATCCTTTGCAGATGACTTAAATACGCGACGGGGTATTGTAAGTGGCAGAGTGGCCTTCTGCCATGATCCACTGAGATTCAGCCCTGCGTCGCATCGATTCGTCCCTCCCCTCCCTTTTTTTACCCGAAGGGCACCAATCCCGGAGGTTGGAGGTGCTCGCGTGGACTCCAAGGGCTCTACTTCCATTCCATGGACTCCCTTCGACCTTAGAAAGAGTCAGAAAGAGTTAACGACGCTTGCGCACGCCCAGAGTACAGAACAATATAGCTGTAGAGACACTTTGGGTGCTCCTTGAAGCTGTGTGTGGATTTAGGCCCCCATATTACTTGAGGAGCAGCGCCGCTGTCAGGCCCCACCTATAGCTCACTTCGTGCACTTGCGCTGACAACTGGTGCGCTCGCGCACTTGCTTAGTGAGTAACGTAGGGGACTTTCCTTGACGATGCCTTGCTCGGTGTTGCACTTGCCCCGCGCTCTTAGTAAGACTAATTCGCCCCGACGATGCCTTGCCCACCGTGGCACTAGCCCCGCCATCTTAGAATGGCACCCCTGGCCGCCACCTAATTCACAGCTACAGTGCCCTACCCGTTTAGCATGGCCCCCCTGGCCGCCGCCTAATTCACTGAGACAATGCCCCGCTCGCTTAGCAAGGCGTCCCTGTCCGCCGCCTAATTCATCCAGAAGATGCCCTGGTCGCTTAGCACGGCGTCCCTGCCCGGTGCCTAATTCACCCCGACGATGCCTTGCCCGCTGTGGCACTAGCCCCACTCGGTTTGCACGGTGCCATGGGCAACCGCCTAATTCACCTTGACAAAGCCCTGCCCGCTTAGCACGACGCCCCTGCCCGTCACCTAATTCATGACTGACCTTGGGATCCATATACTATTTCAGTTGTGCAGCTTTGCCAGTGCCATCACCGTTCCCTGCAAAAAAATACACGCGCGCGTGTCGGTGGGCGGGCGGTGCAGGCGCTAGTGACTGGTGCACTTAGCGCACTTCACGAACTCGTGCACTTGCATAGTAAGTAATGCAGGGGACTCCTCGATGACGCCTTGCTTGCCGTGGCACTAGCTCTGCGTGCTTAGCACGGTGCCCCGGGCTGCGGCCTAATGCACCGTGACGATGCCCCGCCCGCTTAGCACGGTGTCCCTGTCAGCCGTCTAATTCACCCCGACAATGCCTTGCCAGATTTACATGGCGTCTGTGCCCGCTGCCTAATTCGCCCCGACGATTCCTTGCCCGAAGTGGCAGAAGCCCCTCCTGCTTAACACGACAGCTCAGGATGCCGCCTAATTCACCCTGATGATGCCCTGGCAGCTTAGCACGGTGTCCCTACCCGGTGCCTAATTCGCCTCGACGATGCCTTACCCGTCGTGGCACTAGCCCCGCCCGCTTTGCACGGCGCCATAGGCCACCATCTAATTTGCACCGACGAAGCCCTGCTTGCTTGGCACGGCTCCCCTGCCCGTCGCCTAATTTGCGACCGACCTTGGGATCCATATACTATTTCAGTTGCATAGCTTTACCAGAACCATTGCCTCTCCCCGCTAAAAAATAGGCGCGAGCGCGTCGGAGGGCAGGCGAAGCAGGCACTGGCGACTGGTGCACTTGGCACACTTAGCACACTTGCGTAGTAAGTAATCCAGGGGACTCCTTGATGACGCCTTACCAGCCATGACACTAGCTCTACGCACTTAGCACGGAGCCCCGGGCTGCCACCTAATGCGCCCTGACGATGCCTCGTCCGCTTAGCACGACGTCCCTATCTGCCACCTAATTCACCCTGATGATGCCCTGCTCGCTTAGCAAGGCTTCCCTGCCCACTGCCTAATACACTCCGATGATGCCTTGCCCGCCGTGGCACTGCCCCGCCCTCTTTGCATGGCATCCCTGCCCGTTGCCTGATATGCACAGACGATGCCTTGATGTCGTGGCACTGCCCCGCCTGCTTTGCACCGCGTCCGTGCCCACTGCCTGACTGGCCCCGACGATGCCTTGCCACCGTGGCACTGGCCCATCCGCTTTGCACATTCGTGCCCGTTGCCTAATTCGCCCCGACGATGCCTTGCCTGTCCGGGCACTAGCCCCACCTGCTTAGCACGGTGGCCCGGGACACCTCCTACTTTACCCCGACGATGCCCTGCACGCTGCCTAATTCGCACCGACGATGCCTTGCCTGCCGTGGCACTAGCCTTGCCTGCTTAGCACGAAGGCCCGAGACACCGCCTAATTCACCCCGATAATGCCTTGCCCGCCGTGGCACTAGCCCCGCCTGCTTAGCACAGCGCCCTGTGCCGTCGCCTAATTCGCCCCGACGGTGCCCTGCCCGCTTAGTACGACGCCCCTACCCACTGCCTAATTCGGGATCGACCCTCAGAAACATATACTATTTCAGTTGCCCAGCTTTGCTAGCGTAATTGTCGCTCCCCGCAAAAAATCACGCACGCGAGTAGGTGGGCTGGCTGCGCAGGCGCTGGCGACTGGCGCACTTGAGACACTTAAAGCACTCGCGCACTTGTGTAGTAAGTATGCTGGGGACTCTCCTCGATGATACCTTGCCCGACCTGGCGCTAGCCCTGCCAGTTTAGTATGGTGTCCCTACCAGCTTCCTAATTAGCCCCAGAGATGGCTTGCCCACTATGGGACTAGCCCCGCCCACTTAGCATGGCCTCCCTGCCCGTCGCCTAATTTGTCCCAACGATGCCTTGCCCGCTAAGCACGGCGTCCCTGCACGCCGCCTAATTCACCCCGACGATGCCTTGCCAGCCGTGGCACTAGCCCCACCTGCTTAACACGGTGCCCCAAGTAGTCGCCTAATTCACCCAGATGATGCCTTGCTCGCTTAGCACGGCGTCCCTGCACGCCGCTTTATTTGGCCCGACAGTGCCCTGCCCGCTTAGCATGACGTCCCTGCACGCAGCCTTATTTGCCCCGACGGTGCCCTGCCTGCTTAGCACGACGTCCCTTCCCGTTGCCTAATTTACCCTGACAATGCCTTGAGGCATAGCATGACGTCCCTGCACGTCGCCTAATTTACCCTGATGATGCCTTGCTCGCTTAGCACGGCATCCCTACACGCCGCTTTATTCGGCCCGACGGTGCCTTGCCTGCTTAGCACGACGTCCCTACATGTAGCCTTATTTGCCCCGACGGTGCCCTGCCTGCTTAGCACGACGTCCCTTCCCGTTGCCTAATTTACCCTGACGATGCCTTGCAGGCATAGCACGACGTCCCTGCACGTCGCCTAATTTACCCTGATGATGCCTTACTAGCTTAGCACGACGTCCCTACATGCCGCCTTACTCGGTCCGACGGTGCCCTGCCCGATTAGCACGACGTCCCTGCATGCCGCCTTATTTGTCCTGACGATGCCCTGCCAGCTTAGCATGACGTCACTGCACGTCGCCTAATTCGCCCTGAAGATGCCTTGCCAGCCGTGACACCTACCCTGCCCGCTTAACACGGTGCCCCGGGCAGCCACCTAATTCGCCCAGAAGATGCCTTGCTTGCTTAGCACGGAGTCCCTGCAGGCCGCCTTATTCGGCCCAACCGTGTCATGCCCTCTTAGCATGGCGTCCTTGCACGTCGCCTAATTCGCTCGACGGTGCCCTGCCCGCTTAGCACGGTGTCCTTGCCGGCCGCCTAATTTGCCTTGAAGATGCCTTGCCCGTCGTGGCACCAGCCCCTCCCGCTTAACACGGTGCCCCGGGCAGCCGCCTAATTCACCCCGAAGATGCCTTGCTCGCTTAGCACGGCGTCCCTGCACGCCGCCTTATTCGGCCTGACGGTGCCATGCCGGCTTAGCCCGGCGTCCGTGCACACCGCCTTATTTGCCCCGACGGTGCCCTGCCCGCGACCTAATTTGCCTAGACAATGCCTTGCCCGCTTAGTACGACATCCCTGCACGCCGCCTAATTTGCCCAGACGATGCCTTGCCCGCCGTGGCACTAGCCCCGCCCGCTTAACACGGTGCCCCGGGCAGCCGCCTAATTCGCCCCGACGCTGCCTTGCCCGCCGTGGCACCAACCCAGGCCGCTTAACATGGTGCCATGGGCAGCCGCCTAATTCGCCTCCATGATGCCTTGCTCGCTTAGCATGATGTCTCTGCATGCCGCCTTACTAGGCCTGACGGTGCCCTGCCCGCTTAGCACGGCATCCCTGCACGCCGCCTTATTTGCCCCGATGGTGCCCGCCTGCTTAGCACGACGTCCCTGCCTGCTTAGCATGGCGTCCCTGCCTGCTTAGCATGACATCCCTGCCCGTCGCTTAATTTACCCTGACGATGCCTTGCCGGCTTAGCACGACCTCCCTGCACGTCGCTTAATTCGCCCCGACGATGCCTTGCTCGCTTAGCACGGTGTCCCTGCAAGTCGCCTTATTCGGCCGGACGGTGCCCTGCCCTCTTAGCACGGCGTCCCTGCACGCCTCCTTTTTTACCTCGACGGTGCCCTGCCCGCTTGACATGGTGTC
Source organism: Magnolia kwangsiensis (assembly GCA_037074715.1). Classification (NCBI taxonomy): domain Eukaryota; kingdom Viridiplantae; phylum Streptophyta; class Magnoliopsida; order Magnoliales; family Magnoliaceae; genus Magnolia; species Magnolia kwangsiensis. The sequence continues at coordinate 980,622 of CM073581.1, forward strand.
CCTGCACACCGCCTTATTTGCCCAGACTGTGCCCAGCCCGCTTAGTACGGCGTCCATGCCCGCCGCCTAATTTGCCCCGACGGTGCGTTGCCCGCTTAGCACGGCGTCCCTGCACGCCGCCTAATTCGCCCCGACGATGCCTTGCTCGCCGTGGCACCAGCCCCACCCGCTTAGCACGATGCCCCAGGCAGCCGCCTAATTTGCTTCGACGATGCCTTGCTCGCCGTAGCACTAGCCCCGCCCGCTTAGCACGTCGCCCCTGCTCTCGTGCTGGCGTGCCAGCCTGCTGCCGTCATGCTGGCGTGCTTCTGTGGGGGTGTTAGCGTGCTGTTGTGGGCGTGTTAGCGTGCTGCGGTGGGCATGCTGGCGTGTTGGTGTGGGCGTGCCAGCGTGTTGCCGTGCTGCTAACATGCTACTGAGGGCGTGCTGGCATGCTGCTGTGGGTGTGCCAGCGTGCTACCATGCTGTTGGCGTGCTGCTGCGGGCGTGCTGCCGTGCTGCTGTGGGCGTGCTAGCGTGCTACTGTGGGCGTGCCAGCGTGCTGGCGTGCTACTGTGGGCTTGCCAGCGTGTTGTCGTGCTGCTGTCGTGCCGCTCTAGGCATTCCAGCATGCTGTCGTGCTGCTCTGGGCGTGCCAGCATGCTGCCGTGCCGCTCTGGGCGCTCCAGCGTGCTCTCGTGCTGCTGCTGCTACACGTGCTAGCGTGCTACCATGCTGCTGCTGTGTTCGCGGAGTCTAGCGGCACTGTGGCCGCACTGCTCCCGGGTTCGGGCCGCGTATGGGCCGAGGACCACAATATATAACTGCAGAGACACTTTGGCCACTCCTTACTGCTGACTGGGGTTTTCAATCCCAACTACCTTAGGGAGAGGGTAGTCGCTAGGCCGCTGCCACGCCTTCGCCACATCCTGCCTGCCCCGCGTGCATGCATGGCCTTGCATAGCCACGCATGGCCTTGCATGGCATCGTGTGCCCCACGCATGGCCTCGCTGGCCTAGTGTGGCCCCGAGTTACCTCGAGTTGCCTTGATTAGCTCCGAGTTACCGCGAGTTACCTCGTGTGACCCATGTGGCCACGCAAGGCATCGTGTGACATTGTGTGGGCCATGCATGGCCACGCGTGTGGCCCCGAGTTGCCCCGATTAGCACCGAGTTGCCCCGAGTTACCCCGATTAGCACCGAGTTGCCCCAAGTTGCACCGAGTTACCTTGTGTGCCCCGTGTGGCCATGCAAGGCATATTGTGGCATCGTGTGGGCCATGCATGGCTACGCGTGTGGCCCCGAGTTGCCTCGATTAGCACCGAGTTGCCACGAGTTACCTCGATTAGCACCTAGTTGCCTCGATTAGCACCGAGTTGCACCGAGTTACCTCGTGTGCCCCGTGTGGCCACTCATGGCATCGTGTGGGCCACGTATGGCCACGCGTGTGGCCCCGATTAGCACTGAGTTTCCCCGATTAGCACCGAGTTGACCCAAGTTGCACCGAGTTCGTGTGCCCCGTGTGGCCATGCATGGCATCGTGTGGGCCACACGGCCCCGAGTTGCCTCGAGTTACCTCGTGTGGCCACACATAGCATCGTGTGGGCCATGTGTGTGGCCTCGAGTTGCCCCGAGTTTTCTCGTGTGGCCACGCATGACATCGTGTGGGCCATGCATGGCCACGCGCCCCGTGTGGCCACGCATGGCATCGTGTGGGCCATGCATGGCCACATGTGGCCTTGAGTGGCCCTGAGTAGCCCCGAGTTGCCTCGTGTGCCCCGTGTGGCCACGTATGGGCATTGTGTGATCATGCGCGCTTATTTTTTCCCCTTGTGTGCCCATCTCACTGCCCTGTGTGGCCTCGCATGCCCCTTGTGCCCCTCGCTTGCCATCACGTCTCGTCGTATGACCTCATGTGCCCCTCGGTTGCCCCTTCAACGCCATTACGTGGCATTCGCTTCTTTGAGACTTTGTTTCTTCCCTTTTTGTTCCTAACGAGCTTATTCGGTGTCTCGTGCTGGGACCATGCCAGTGTGCGTTTGTTCCGCTTGGGATGATGCGCATCGATTTGGGCCGGAGCGAGATGCTGGGCATGATTGTGACGGTGCATGAGTGGTGCTTACAAACAAGCCTTTGTCTTTGTTCCACGTTGAATGCTTTCTAGAGGAACGCTGGCTACGGCCTCGCTTGATGGTGCTGCCTAAGTTATTATTCGTGTCAATTCGCCTAATCCACCCCGACGATGCCTTCCCTGCCGTGGCATTAGCCCCGCCCGCTTAGCACAGCACCCCTGACCGCCGCTTAATTCATAGCAACAATGCCCTGCCCGCTTTGCACGGTGCCCCCGTCTACCTCCTAATTTGCTCCGACCAAGCCCTGCCCGTTGCATAATTCGCCCCGTCGATGCCTTGCCCGAAGTGGCAGTAGCCCCCCCTGCTTGGCACGGTGGCTCGGGATGCCGCCTAATTCACCCCTACGATGCCCTGGCCGCTTAGCACGGCATCCTGCCTGGTGCCTAATTCCCCCCGACGATGGCTTACCCGCCATGGCATTAGCCCTGCCTGCTTTGTACGGCGCCATGGGCCGTCGCCTAATTCTCCCCGATGAAGCCCTGCCTGTCGCCTAATTCGCGATCGACCCTGGGATCCATATACTATTTCAGTTACGTAGCTTTGCCAGTGCCATTGCCGCTCCACGCTAAAAAACACGGGTGCGTACGTCGACGGGCGGGCGACGCAGGCGCAGGCACTGGCAACTGGAGCACTTGGCGTACTTAGCCCACTTGCGTAGTAAGTAATGCAGGGGACTCCTCGATGATGCCTTGCCCACTGTGGCACTAGCTCTGCGCGCTTAGCATGGTGCCCCAGGCTGTCGCCTAATGCACCCTGACGATGCCCCGCCCGCTTAGCACAGCGTCCCTGTCCGCCGCTTAATTCGCCAGACAATGCCTGCCTGCTTAGCAAGGCATCCCTGCCCGCTGCCTAATACACCAACGATGCCTTGCCTACCTTGGCACTGCCCCGCTCGCTTTGTACGACGTCCATGCCAGCTGCCTGATATGCCAAGACGATGCCTTGATCGCCGTGGCACAGCTCGCCTGCTTTGCACCGCGTCCGTGCCCGCTGCTTGACTGGCCCCGATGATGCCTTGCCACCGTGGCACTACTTCGCCGGCTTTGCACGTCCTTGCCCGCTGCCTAATTCTCCTAGATGATGCCTTGCCCGCCCATGCACTAGCCCCGCCTACTTAGCACGGTGGCTCGGGACATCGCCTAATTCACCCCGATGATGCCCTGCCTATTGCCTAATTTGCCCCGACGATGCCTTGCCTGCCGTGGCACTAGCCCCGCTTGCTTAGCACGGCGGCCCGGGACATCGCCTAATTCGCCCCAACGATGCCTTGCCCGCCATGGCACTAGCCCTGCCCGCTTAGCACAATGCCCTGTACCGCCACCTAATTCACCCCGACGGTGCCCTGCCCGCTTAGCATGGTGCCCCTATCCGCCGCCTAATTCACGACCGACCCTCGAAAACATATACTATTTCAGTTGCGCAACTTTGCTAGCACAATTGTCGGTCCCCGTCAAAAAACATGCGCCTGGGGACTGGCTGGCTGCGTACGGTTTCCAGCGTAAGTGCACGAAGTGGCCATTAAGCTCACCGTTGCTCACTACGCAAGTGGCCATTAAGCTCATCATTGTCGTTACTCACTATGCAAGTGACCATTAAGCTTTGCTAGGCGGGCTGGTTGCGCAGGCGCTGGCGACTGGCGCACTTGGTGCACTTAGCGCACTCGTGCACTTACATAGTAAGTAATTTTGGTGACTCTCCTCAATGATGCCTTGCCCGACGTGGCGCTAGCCCCTCCCGCTTAGCACAGTGTCCCTGCCCGCTGCCTAATTCTCCCCGGTGATGGCTTGCCCACCATGGGACTAGTGCCACCCACTTTGCACGGCCTCCCTGCCCATATCCTAATTTGTCCCGACGATCCCTTGCTCACTTAGCACGGTGTCCCTGCACGTCACCTTATTCGGCCCGACGGTGCCATGCCCGCTTAGCACGGCGTCCCTGCACGCTGCCTTATTTGCCCCGATGGTGCCCTGCCCTGCTCGCAGCCTAATTCACCCCGACGATACCTTGCCCGCCGTGACACCAGTCTTGCCCGCTTAAAACGGTGCCCCGAGTACCTGCCTAATTCACCCCGATGATGTCTTGCTCGCTTAGCACGGCGTCCCTGCACGCCGCCTTATTCTGCCCAACGGTGCCCTGCCCGCTTAGCACGGCGTCCCTGCACGCCGCCTTATTTGCCCCGACGGTGCCCTACCTGCTTAGCACGACGTCCCTGCCCGTTGCCTAATTTACCCTGACGATGCCTTGCCGGCTTAGCACGTCGTCCCTGTACGCTGCCTAATTCGCCTCGATGATGCCTTGCTCGCTTAGCACGGCGTCCCTGCACAACACCTTATTCGGCCTGACGGTGCCCTGCCCGCTTAGCACGGTGTCCCTGCACGCTGCCTTATTTACCCCGAAGGTGCCCTGCCGGCTTAGCATGGCGTCACTGCACGCCGCCTAATTCACCCCGACGATGCCTTGCCCGCCATGGCACCAGCCCCGCTCGCTTAGCACGGTGCCCCGGGCAGCCGCCTAATTCGCCCCAACGATGCCTTACTCTCTTAGCACGGCATCCCTGCACGCCACCTTATTCACTCGACGGTGCCATGCCCTCTTCGTACGGCGTCCCTGCACGCCGCCTTATTCGCCTCGACGGTGCCTTGCCCACTTAGCACGACGTCCTTGCCCGCCCCTTAATTTACCCCAACGATGCCTTGTCCGTTGTGGCACCAGCCCCACCCGCTTAACATGATGCCCCGGGTAGCCGCCTAATTCACCCCGACGATGCCTTGCTCTCTTAGCACGGCGTCTCGGCACACCGCCTTATTCGGCCCGACGGTGCAATGCCCGCTTAGCACGACGTCCCTGCACACCACCTTATTCTCCCCGATGGTGCCCTGCCCGCCGCCTAATTCACCCCGACGCTGCCTTATCCGCAGTGGCACCAGCCCCGCTCCCTTAACATGGTGCCCCGGGCAGTCGCCTAATTCGCCCCGATGATGCCTTGCTCGCTTAGAACAGCGTCCTTGTACGCCGTCTTATTCGGCCCGACGGTGCCCTGTCCGCTTAGCACGGCGTCCCTGCACGCCAACTTATTTGCCCCGATGGTGCCCTGCTTGTTTAGTATGATGTCCCTGCCCGCCACCTAATTTGCCCTGACGATGCCTTGTCGGCTTAGCACGATGTCCCTACACGTCACCTAATTCACCCCGACGATGCCTTGCTCGCTTAGCACGGTGTCCCTGCATGCTGCCTTATTCAACCCGACGGTGCCCTGCCTACTTGGTACGGTGTCCCTGCATGCTGGCTTTTTCACCCCGACGGTGCCCTGCCCGCTTAGCACGGCGTCCATGCTCGCCGCCTAATTTGCCCCGACGGTACGTTGCCCGCTTAGCATGATGTCCCTGCACGCCGCCTAATTCGTCCAGATGATGCCTTTCCCGTCATGGCATCAGCCCCGCCCGCTTAGCCCGGTGCCCCAAGTAGCTGCCTAATTCACCCTGACGATGCCTTGCTTGCCGTGGCATTAGCCCCGCCCGCTTATCACGCCGCCCCTGCATTCGTGCTGGCGTGTCAGCATGCTGCCGTCATGTTGGCGTGCTGCTGTGGGCGTGCTAGCGTGCTGTCGTGTTGTCGTGCTGCTGTGGGCATGTTGGCGTGCTGCTGTGGGCATGCCAACGTGCTGCTGTGGGCGTACTGGCGTGCTGCTGTGGGCGTGCTGGAGTGCTTCCGTGCTGCTGTGGGCGTGCTGGAGTGCTTCCGTGCTGCTGTGGGCGTGCCAGCGTGCTGTTGTGTTGCTACCGTGCTGCTGTGGGCGTGCTACCGTGCTGCTGTGGGGTTCAATAAAGCCTGCTTCAAGGAGCTTGCCGACCTCCTCTCCAATGATGGCGTATCGTTCTGGTTCGAAGGCTCGTCGTTTTTGCCTCACTGGTCGGTGTCAAGGTCCGCGTTTAGTTTGTGGACCATGACTTTTGGGTTGATGCCAGGCATATCCTGATGGGACCAGGCGAAACATCAGTGTGTCGTCAAAGGAGGTCCACAAGCTCATCCTGCAGAGCTAGAGCTAGTGACGAGCCGACCTGAACTGTACGGGTCAGGTTGGATTCGGTGAGGGGGATGGCTATGAGATCCTCGACTGGGGACCCTCTTTCGACCAATTGTTCCTAAGGATCTAGTGAGGTGATGGCCATCGTCTGATGCTACATCCTTAAGGCTATAGAATAATATAGGCATACTTCCTATTGATCCCATCTGACCATCCCGACACTGTGCTCGGTCGGGAATTTCATCGTAATGTGGTATGTAAATAACACAACACATAGAGTGTTGAGGAATGGTCATCCGAGGATGACATTATAGATAGAGGGAAAATCGACCATAAGGAAGTCAACCATTGTCATCGTTTGATTCTGCCCTTCCCCTGCCTTAACGAGAAGCAGTATGGATCCCTTGGAGCTGACCATGTCGCCTACGAATCTTTATAGGAGGTGACCATCTTGTCGAAATTGTTGGCAAATAGGATATCGGTTGAGTTGCCGGTGTCCACCAGGATTTGGAACACCTTGTGGTTGGCTATAGTCATGGTCACTACTAACGCATCATCATGAGGGTGGCGGACACCTCGAGGGTCTTCTTTGGTGAAGGTTAGCTCACAGGATGCTACTTTATGTTCCTTCGGAGGCCTGCTGGTGAGATAGACTTGATGCTCCGAGCTGTTGTGACTGATGCTTCGGGTGTGAGGTCTTCGTGCTCAGTTCGAATCTCCTCCTCTGTGACACCCCAGAATTTTGCCAACGTGGAGTTAGACGTCCTTAGGCAACAGGTCAACCAAATCACTCTCAAAGATCAATCTTAAAGTCTAGAAATCGCTTTTCAACCCATTTCCTTCAAATTCTCACCTTTCATCACCTCATTCTTCAAATTTCTCCAAGTACTTTCATATTAGACACAAACCTAAAGTTTAAAAGGTGAGGAACTATATTTAAACTAAAACTTACTATAAATGGTAAATACATGAGTAAAATGGGATTTTAAATTTTTAATATTGAGAATTTCATGATGTAGATAGGTTATTTGGATGGATTATCTTCTTCTACCCCAAAATCATATATTGTACATTGTGTAACTCATTCCAGTTTGTAAATGAGACTCGATAAACGCCTCGACGGACTTGTGGGCCCAAACGGCTCAATTCGGGGGGACCCGAGGTGGGTCCCACATATTTTCGGCATCCCCGGTGGGGGAGGACCTCACCCCTGGGGCGATCCCTCACCAAATAGGTCAGTGACCGGCGAGGGGATCGCCGAATCGGCGAGGCCTCGTCCGTACAGTGGACAGGCAGCCTGATTTCTACATTTTTATTACGTATTTTGTCAGACTTTGAAAAATCATATATCCTTCATTATAACTCTAATTTAGGTGATTTAAAAACTATATTGAAGATAAATGAGTCTAGTTTTATATAAAAATAGTTTAAAAATATAATAAAATACTTAATAGAGTTTAAATTAGGACGTTGTGACAACTGTCAAAAAATCACTTGTTGGACAGCTACTGTTTCGGGAATTTTTAGAATTTTTCTACAACTAAAAATCTCATGAAATTTGGTGAAGACAGGGTAAACTTGATAATAAAATATTAAAAAAATAATTAAAATTATATGAGACCAAGAAGTGCCCAAAATGGGGCATAGAATGACCCTAGGACCGTATTCTGTCATAATTAGTGTAGAATTTGGTTAGGTACTAAACTAAATACTCAGTAGAATTGATTTGAACCACTTTAAATACGAACTAGAAGACCCAAAATGAGTAGGACTGCTAACGCTACTTTACTTAGAAATCTAGGATCAATCTCTATTACCGTTTGCTCTCGGGAGCACTTTGAAACTTCGTATCGGACCTGGACCACACGTCGAAAGTCCGATAGCGATGAACTTAGACAATTATGACCACTTATTTGGACTTGACTATCACCTCAAAAATTAAGGCCAAACGATGTCCTGAGACCATTTTATTGCGTCCGGAGTAAAGAGAGTGAGAAAAGGAAGATATTTAGAAAATTAATTATATTTTTAAGAAATCTGGCACGTTTCACTTACCCAATATTTCTAAGCGTTCTGACCGTTAGAATTCGACTCAAATTAACTCTCAGATCAGGATAGGTGGCCCTTACATGTCAAAGTACTTGAGGCCTCGATCGAAGTTCGGTGACCGCTGAATTGAAACTGGTCCACCACTTGCGATCTGGAAGTCCGACTGGGACGAAAACTTAACTCCACCTAGTTCCAATATTGGTGAGCTTAAGTCCGACCGCATTTAGTAATAGGACCTCCAAAAGTGCTCCGTTGCGACAGAACAGTCCGTATTTGGATATAACCTAAGTATACCATGGCCCTGAGTCTAATTTAGAGAGTTTTGGGCCTATATAAGGACCTTAAACCCTCACTCTCTCATCCCATACGAATTTAGGAAGACCTAGGAGAGAGGAGAGAAAAGAGAGAAAAAGTGTGAGAGAAGTGGGAGGATCTTCCTGCCATCCTACTATGCTATCCTATGTGCTTAACCATCACGATCTAATCACTTTCTGGGTGATTTTAACTTCGTTCTTAGGTAAGAAAGCCTAACCCTAACCTGTTCTAGGGTTTCAATTGGTGCAAGTGGTGAATTAGCTAACCTAAATCATACTGTAGGTTGCCAATCAGTCATTGACAAAGACTTAGAGTCTCTATTGAATTTGTTACACTTCTACGGCGTAAGGTGCGGATTTTAGACGCTTAGGTTGTCATTTTTCAAAGCTTTCAATGTCGGCTAATGGTAGATTATTGACGAGGATGCTATTTCACACGTAGAACATGTTGTCCATTTTTCTTTCCAAATACATACGAAGTACATGGAATTTTATGTATTTTACGTATTTGTAGAAAATACTGTATATGTAAAAATTTTATAAATATGATTGCCATGAGTATTTGTCGTATATACATGTGAGTTATGGATGCAGTATCCGTTTAGCAAAAGGATTCGCCCTCATACAGGGTTTAGCCAACATATGATGTGTAGGCTAATATGTGTAGTCTAAATGTTTGTATAAATGCTTGTATGAGTATATACATAGTAAATAATGCTTTACTTGGGTGTTGAGATAGGATTCTCAACTACCTTAGCGATGTTTATGATTTTCTCCATGCAAGTTGTTTAACTTAGTCACTTTACTTTGAAATACATGCGTATGGATTCTTGTTCATGTAGTATCTTATAACATGTTGGGAAAAATGCTTGAATTATTTGGTTATTTCTGTTCTGGCTACTGTACATGTTTACTGGTTAATATGGAATGTGTTTGGGGCCATGTTATGGTCCAAGCAATCGGTAACAGATTTGAACTCATGGTTGGACTCTATTCGCCAAGCAAGATGTGTTTGACGAACCCGAGTCGTGCGTTGCTTGTCGGTAGTGGTTAGGCCATACGAAGTGCTTATGCACTTCATGTCGTATAACTCAACGGGCGCTCATACTAGTCGAACTCGTCGAGTAACCCGATTGACCGTTGTATGTTCACCTTGTATTGGTCATAACTGCTTGAACCTAGGGTACTGAACTTACCAGTGAAAACTCTGATAACCGTGGTACCTCGATCCGCTAAGACTCATGAGCCGGGCATGATGGTATGGGACACCGTGGTCGAGCTGTCGGCCTACGCCGGGGCGACCAGCCCACCTGTAGTGACTAGTGAGCAACCAGACTCGTGAGCCGAATACGGTGGTATGGGACACTGTATTCGAGCTGTCGGCCTACACTGATAAGGTGATGGGAGAGTGGTGTAACGAGTGTGTGTAACAGCCCTGACAGCCCTTTGTAGTGACCTCAAGCGTACTCTGAGTCTACGTGAGGTGACACCCTTCTGTAGCAACAAGAGTACAAACTAAGCCTGTATTGATAAGGTGATGGGGGAGTGGTACAACGAGTGCGTGCAACAGCCCTGACAACCCTTGCAGCGACCTATAACCATATCATCGTATGAGACTACTAGGAGTGACAACCCTAGACAGGATCCTTATTGGGAATGATATAAGGGAAGTACCCTAGTTTTCTAATCCTGTTGTATGAAAGGACTAATAACAACTCGGTAATCATGTTCATATCGCACTGCATGTGCCTAGAAGATGTGGAGCACTGAGGGATGAAAGCATGCCACGAACGTAAGATGGTGTCGCATGAGGGAGTACGTAAGTGAGGGCATACATCATATCACATCTCATCCTTGCATTAATTACAGTATTTAGGAATGTTTGATTGCTTGCTTTACTATTATCACGTGATTGATTTGATAATATGTTAACCTTTGATCAATGATTCCACTGAGTTGATCACTCACTCCCACGTTACGAGACAGTGTTGTACACACCAACCAGTCCTTATTTTAGTTTCAGATGATGGCGCTGCTTGTGAAGCGGAGCCAGACCTTCATTATGATGAGGCGGGTTTCTCTTATAGGTAGCTATCAGGCGGGTCTACGTAGACCGTGTTCTGATCTACGGGATTACAGGGAGGTTGATTAGACGCCATGACACTTGTCTTTTTACACTTTTGGAGCACTCATATATATTCTTTTTGTTCATTTTTGGTGTATACATTTATATATTTAACCTGGTAACATGTTCACACTCTGAAGATTGACAACAGTTTATATATGTTATACATACTATCACAGTCTTCCGCTTGCACAATTTAACTGTCTTTGGAGTATGATATGTTGTTTTGGCTTAATCCACTTCATGTTTGATGCACTATTACAGCCGACATTCATCCATCTTTGAAAATGTTGCATAAGTGATGTTCTGGAACTCAGGAGTGGAGTTTCTACTCGACCCCCGATTTTCAGGGCGTTACAGATAGTATCAGAGCATGATTTGGATTAAACCGGACTTGAGTTATGGTAACACGACGCACACTTACGCATTCTGACTTAGGAAGTGGGTGATGGAATCTACAAACCACATTAGCATGCCAAGTGTCGCCGGCGAACGAGATTAACTACCGTAGAATAGCCCATATGTAACTGAGACTATATAAAATGATCTCATATCCCCACTTCTATTCACTCAAGCTTCCATCTTCTTCTACATCTTACATCCATCCACCACTATTCTTTACAAATCTTCACCTGCCTTATACCCCCCTCATTTGGGCACAAAACCCACATTTTTGTGTCCCATAACCTGCACCACCTCCAAATGATGGGACATTTTAGACCCATTCGACTAACTACATTAGGTAAAATTAGGGCCAATGGAATTGTAAAAGTAGCAAGAAATGCTTGTGTAAGGTATTGTCCCTAGATTGGGTGTATCCCACGGTTTCCAATGTCATGGTTAGAATGTATGCAATTAACAATAAATCCTGAGATTTTCCTTTCAAATTACACTTAGAAATTCTTCATCATGGGATTTGGAAATCCCATCTCACACTTTTCACCACAAGGCCCATGTTCTAAAGCCTACGAAATTGATTTTAATCCCAACCCACCCTCCTACCAAACATGTCATTCCTAATCCCAAGGTGGGATTAGCAATGTAGTCCCAATACCTCAATTGGTATGGACAGAGGTGAAGTGCTCAAGCGCAGCCAAATTCAAGTATAAACAACTCAATTTCAATTAGATGACCTTTGACCCTAAATAATAAAACAAAATTTTATATTAAAAATTGTATGAAAGCATCTAGCGTATAAACATAGACTTTGGATTACAACTAGTAAATTGCCGCTACGCATGAGATAGGGCTAAGTTACTAGTTATACTAAGGAATGTAAAGGACTGATGTTGCTAAGGTAAGTGGAATATAGACGTAGTTAGTTGTCTTGCTTTAGTTAGAATGAGACCTCGTTCCCTTGTTGGATTCCTTTGATATCCCTTAGAATTACCCTCTCAAGGACTTACTGCAATCGGGAATGCGGAGTAAAGGAATTGTATATAAGCTATGTGTTCGCGGTTTGAACTGAATTCTTAATCCTGGTAGTTACCAATAAATCCAATTCTCTGATCAAGCAGAAGATCGAGATCGACTAGGATTAAGACCTGAACGACAAATTTTCTGTCCGAGCTAGGCAGAAAATCTAGGTATCTGGCTCAGACCTACTACACAACTTTCCTTCCGTGCTGGCCCGACTACCTATAACCAAAAGTTATTGCTTTACCCTTGGGAAATATTAAGGACATATAGCCAGTAGGGTAGCCAGTAGAGAATTAGATATCTTACCACCAACTCACACCTGCCCCTGAAATCAACCACAATAGAGACTAGGCTCATTTCTTTAACCATATGTGCCAATGTTTTCATGTCCAGGATGGGTTTTAAATTTCGCCTTGTTCCGACATACGGATCAGGACATAAATCCTTGAGCCTTGAGGGTGAGAATAATTTTTAAGGGGGGTAGAACATTAAGAGCCTAACCTAGTTAAGTCAGTTTATACATCCTTTTGATCAGAGTAGCGCATCGAAAGCATGTGGACCCTTCCCCACTGGCCCAGGATAAAAGGAAATTGATTCAAGTTATATGTAAGGTTAGATCATTAAATTAGGATCTGAATCTTTCTTAGAATATCAATAGTGAAATCTTTAAAGGGGAACAATTAAGGCTTAAGTGTTGAACCTATTCATATCAAATCATAGGCCCAATAATGGGAACCAACGTCAAGACTCCAAATAGATAAGAAAATAAATTGTAGCAAACCATCAGGGTATAAGCAATAATAGAATGCGTCAGACTAGTATAGATGTATATACCCCACCATGTATATAAACTTGAATCAGTAAAGTTGAGGTAAAAGGAATAATAGAATCTTTACTCTTTACCCTTAGCCAATTTCGGGGATGAAATTATTTTTAAGGGGGGTAGATTGTAACACCTCAGAATTTCTCCAACCTGGAGTTAGACGTCCTTAGGCAATGGGTTAACTAAATCACTCTCAAAGATCAATCCTAAAGTCTAGAAATCACTTTTCAACCCATTTTCTTCAAAATCTCACCTTTCACCACCTCATTCTTCAAATTTCCCCAAGTACTTTCATATTAGACACAAACCTAAAAGTTTAAAAGGTGAGGAACTATACTTAAAACTAAAACTTACGATAAATGGTAAATACATAAGTAGAATGGGATTTAAACTATTTAATATTTAGAATTTTATGATGTATATAGGTTATTTGGATGGATTAGCTTCTTCTACCCCAAAATCATATATTTTACATTGCATAACTCATTCTAGTTTACAAATGAGACTCGATAAATGCCTTGACGGACTCATGGGCCCAAACGGCTCAATTCGGGGGGACTCGAGGTGGGTCCCACATATTTTCGGCATCCCCCAGGGGGGGGAGGACCTCACCCCTGCGTCGATCCCTTGCCAAATAGGTCAGTGATTGGCGAGGGGATAGCTGAATCGGCGAGGCCTCGTCCGTTCAGCGGACAGGCAACCCGGTTTCTACATTTTTTTTGTGCTTTTTGTCAAACTTTGAAAAATCATATATCCTTCGTTATAACTCCATTTTAGGTGATTCAAAAACTAGATTGAAGATAAATGAGACTAGTTTTATATAAAAATAGTTAAAAAATATTTAATATAGTTTAAATTAGGATGTTGTGACAACTGTCCTAAAATCACTTGTTCGACAGCTGCTGCTTTAGAAATTTTTAGAATTTTTTTACAACTCAAAATCTCATGAAATTTGGTAGAGCCAGGATAAAATTGATAATGAACCACCATAAAAATAATTAAAATGATATGATACCTAAAAGTATCCAAAATGGGGCATAGAATGACCCTAGGACCGTATTCTGTCATAATTAGGGTAGAATTTGGTTAAGTACTAAAATAAATACTCAGTAGAATTGACTTGAACCACTTTAAATATGAACTAAAAGACCAAAATCAGTAGGACTGCTAACACTATGTTACCTAAAAACCTAGGATCAATCTCTATTATCGTTTGCTCTCGGGAGCACTTTGAAACTTCGTATCGGACCTGGACCGCACGTCGAAAGTCCGATAGCGATGAACTTAGACAATTATGACCACTTATTTGGACTTGACTATCACCTCGAAAATTAAGGCCAAACGATGTCCTGAGACCATTTTATTACGTTCAGAGTAAAGAGAGTGAGAAAAGGAAGATATTTAGAAAATTAATTATATTTTAAAGAAATCTAGCACGTTTCACTTGCGTGATATTTTTAAGCATTCTGACCATTAGAATTTGACCCAAATTCACCCTCGGATCAGGATAGGTGGCCCTTACATGTCAAAGTACTTGAGGCCTTGATCGAAGTTCGGTGACCGCTGAATTGAAACTGGTCCGCCACGTGCGATCTGGAAGTCCGACTAGGATGAAAACTTAACTCCACCTAAATCCAATATTGGTGAGCTTAAGTCCAACCGTATTTAGTAACATGACCTCCAGAAGTGCTCCGTTGAGATAGAACAGTCCGTATTTGGACATAACCTAAGTATACCATGGCCCTGAGTCTAATTTGGAGAGTTTTGGGCCTATATAAGGACCTTAAATCCTCACTCTCTCATCCCATACGAATTTTGAAAGATCTAGGAGAGAGAAGAGAGAAAAGAGAGAGAAAGTGTGAGAGAAGTGGGAGGATCTTCCTGCTATCCTACCCTATTATCCTACGTGCTTAACCATCACGATCTAATCACTTTTCCGATGATTCTAACTTCGTTCTTAGGTAAGAAAGCCTAACCCTAACCTGTTCTAGCATTTCAATTGGTGCAAGTGGTGAATTAGCTAACCTAAATCATACTGTAGGTTGCCAATCAGTCGTTGACAAAGACTTAGAGTCTCTATTGAATTCGTTAAACTTCTACGGCATAAGGTGCAGATTTTAGATGCTTAGGTTGTCATTTTTTCAAAGCTTTCAATGTCGGCTAATGGTAGATTATTGACGAGGATGCTATTTCACACGTAGAACATGTTGTCCATTTTCTTTTTCGAATACATACGAAGTATATGAAATTTTATGTATTTTAGGTATTTATAGAGAATACTGTATACGTAAAAATTTTGTAAATATGATTGCAATGAGTATTTTTTGTATATACATGCGAGTTATGGATGGAGTATCTGTTTCACAAAAGGATTTGCTGTGTAGGCTAATATGTGTAGTCTAAGTGTTTGTATAAATGCTTGTATGAGTATATACGTAGTAAATAATGCTTTACTTGGGTATTGAGATAGGATTCTCAACTACCTTAGCGATGTTTATGATTTCCTCCATGCAAGTTGTTTAACTTAGTCGCTTTACTTTGAAATGCATGCGTATGGATTCTTGTTCATGTAATATCTTATAACATGTTGGAAAAAATGCTTGAATTATTTGGTTATTTCTGTTCTGGCTACTGTACATGTTTACTGGTTAATATGGAATGTGTTTGGGGCCATGTTATGGTCCAAGCAATCGGTAACAGATTTGAGCTCGTGGTTGGCCTCTGTTCGCCACGCAAGACGTGTTTGATGAACCCGAGTCGTGCGTTGCTTGTCGGCAATGGTTAGGCCACACGAAGTGCTTATGCACTTCATGTCGTATAACTCAACGGGTGCTCGTACTAGTCGAACTCATCGAGTAACCCGATTGACCGTTGTATGTTCACCTTATATTGGTCATAACTGTTTAAACCTAAGCTACTGAACTTACCAGTGAAAACCCTGATAACCGTGGTACCTCGATCCGCTAAGACTCATGAGCCGGGCATGGTGGTATGGGACACCATGGTTGAGCTGTCGGCCTACGCTGGAGCGACGAGCCCACCCGTAGTGACCAGTGAGCAACCAGACTCGTGAGCCGAATACGGTGGTATGAGACACTATATTCGAGCTGTCGGCCTACATTGATAAGGTGATGGGGGAGTGGTGTAACGAGTGCGTGTAACAGCCTTGACAACCCTTTGTAGTGACCTCGAGCGTACTCTGAGTTTACGTGAGGCGACGACCCTTCTGTAGTAACAAGAGTATAAACTAGGCTTGTATTGATAAGGTGATGGGGGAGTGGTGCAACGAGTGCGTGCAACAGCCCTAGCAGCCCTTGCAGTGACCTAGAACCATATCATCGTATGAGACTACTGGGAGTGACAACCCTAGACAGGATCCTTGTTGGGAATGATATAAGGGAAGTACCCTAGTTTTCCAATCCTGCTGTATGAAAAGGACTAATAACAACTCAGTAATCATGTTCATATCGTACTGCATGTGCCTAGAAGATGTGGGGCACTGAGGGATGAAAGCATGCCGCGAACCTAGGATGGTGTCGCATGAGGGAGTACGTAAGTGAGGGCATGCATCATATCACATCTCATCCTTGCATTAATTATAGTATTTAGGAATGTTTGATTGCTTGCTTTACTATTATCGCATGATTGATTTGTTAACATGTTAAGCTTTGCTCTATGATTCCACTGAGCTGATCACTCACTCCCACATTACGGGACAGTGTTGTACACTCCAACCAGTCCTTGTTTTAGTTTCAGATGATGGCGCTGCTTGTGAAGCGTAGCTGGACCTTCATGATGATGAGGGTTTCTCCTATAGGCAGCTATCAAGCGGGTCTACGTAGACCGTGTTCTGATCTATGGGATTACAGGGAGATTGATTATACGCCATGACACTTGTCTTTTTGCACTTTTGGAGCACTCATGTATATTCTTTTTGTTCATTTTTGGAGTATACATGTATATATTTAACCTGGTAAGATGTTCACACTCTGAAGACTTACAACAGTTTATATATGTTATACATACTATCACAATCTTTTGCTTACATAATTTAACTGTCTCTGGAGTATGATATGCTATTTTGGCTTAATCCACTTCATGTTTGAAGCACTATTACAGCCGACATTCATCCATCATTGAAAATGTTGCATAAGTGATGTTTTGGAACTCGGGAGTGGAGTTTCTACTTGACCCCCGATTTTCAGGGTGTTACATCCTCCCACGGGCCCGCTAAAGATGGTGCGGATTTCCCCAGTGGCTTCATTGTTGATGGACTATTTTTTCTTCCGATCTGCCCGTTCTTCTCACTTGTTAACATATTCTCACAAATTTCCATTACAGATGAGGGCTTTGATCTCCTCTTTCAAATCAAAGCAGTCGTTGGTGAAGTAACCATGGTCACAGTGGAAGTGGCAGTACTTCCGTTTGTTAGCATCAGTCTTTATCCTGTTCAGCCATTTGTAGAGTCGTTTGTCTCAATCTTCCATAAGGACCTGCTCTTTCCTAGCATTGAGGGGAGTGTAGGAGCTAAACCTGCTCTCAGGCTGTCTGCTCAGACGTTGTCCTCTAGTTGAGTCGTCGTCCTTTCTCCATTTGTTGTTGTTGGTCGAGGCTTGTTTTTCCTTAGGTTATTTTTCCTTGGTCGAGTTGCCCTTGTTCCAAGCATCTTTTCGTGAGCTAAAAAGTTCATCGATGTTGGAGTATTTCTGAGCTTGATTGAGGAGATCGGCCAATATTGTTGGTGGGTTCTTGCCGAATGAGAAGAGGAACCTCCCCTCCCTTAGCCATCCCATCATGGCGGCCAAGGCGATCTCCTATGAGTGCCCCTCCACTTGCATCACCTCCAAGTTGAAGTGTTTGATGTAGTCCTTCAACAGATTGTCTTCTTTTTAGATGATGGTAAAGAAATGAGTAGTCAGTTTGAGCTTTTCCTTTCCTCCGATGAAGTTAGTGATGAACACTTTGTTGAGCTGTGTGAACAAGTTGATGGACTGTGGCTTCAATTATCGGAACCACTTCTAAGCTGCTTCTATTAAGGTTAAGAAAAATGCCTGACACATAACCGTGGTTGATGCGCTATGAAGTTCCATCCAAGCCCTAAAAGATTCTAGGTGTTCGGCCGGATCGGTGGTTCAGGAATAAGGAACGATCTGCGGCACGCGGAACCTGGGCATGCATGATGTCAGCGGTAAACGGGGGCTCGATTTCTTCCAGCATTGCTTCTACCAAGGTCAGGGTGTGTGTGCGATAACCCTATCGTATGTCACTGATTTAGCCTCTAAGTTAATTAAGTTCGGCCTCCCAAGGGTCTTTATTTTTTGCTATCATTTCTACCTTGAGAGCTTTATCACGCCTCTTCCTCTGTAATTTTTGGCGTAAGTCGGAGGCAGCTAGAGCAGCGGTGCTCGAAGAGTGAGAGGTGTTGAGTGTCAAATATTCCTAGATCTCCGGTTGGGATCTTGGGTAGACACCGTCGAGATTAGGTCGGAACTAGTAGAACAAGGGTTGTGCCGACCTGGGTTTATGCCGACCTAGGGTCATTCTAACTTGAGTCATTTGGTGAGTAGCAGTTGAGTTCCTTTTGGCATCAGGCAGATTAGTGGGTTTTCCAACCTGCTCTCGAGCACTGACGAGAGGCTGAGTTCGACCTTATTTCCTACTCGATTTAAGGCCAAAGGTTGAATCTTTAGTCATATTTGCCGTTGTCCGACCTGATGAAGTGCACAAGGTTCCGACTTGATTTTATCTTATTGGTTGATCCATTTTTCCAATAACACTATTCAACCAAGTAAACGCAAAATCAGGTTGCCCTATTGTATTTATAATACAAAGGCTGAAACAATTCATCATGCATACACATGAAAACTAAAATGGAGCATGATCTTTATGTAATTGTATGCACCACAATTCAAGTCATAACGTTATTACATGTTCCCTGACACATGATTGGTTGACTGATTAATTGACTAGTGATTAGAATTCAATATATTTAATGGAATTTTGTCAATTCAATTTGGAGGAGAAAGGTCCAAATCTAGAAGGGTTAGGACCTCTTAATCTGCACATATTGCCATGCCTCAATAGTAAACTCTTTGGAGTTTGAACAAGAGGTCACCGGTTCGAGCATCCCTTGTAGTGGGAGTGCGCGAGAGTGTGTGGGTGTGAGTATGTGTAAAAAAAAAAGACCTCTTAATCTAAGAAGTTTTTGGGTTATTCTCAGTCTATGAACAAGAATATTGACTGATGGTTTGTACATTAAACAAAGTGTGGAAGTTTTCGCATCAAAAAATTATACATTTATTGTTAAGAAAGACATCATAGTTCATAATAATTCATCAAATGAACTTATCGTTGCACACATAAACACCAATTCCAAAAGTCCAAATCTAGCCTCCATTTAGAAAAGATGGTAGCATTAAAATTCCATTGATCGAACCATCACCTGTTGAGCATTTTCTTTTTAACCATTCATTTGATAGCCACCAGTTAGATCATTAAAAAAATAGGTGATCAGCATGATCCATCAGTGTCGCCATCTCATAGGATTGATATTTTCAAACACTTTTTTCTACAATATCTATACACAAACATTTCACATGTGCCAACGCAACACGTGTATGTATCTATAACATTCATCACATGGTCTTCATCCATCACCCGCTTCTCTATTATATACTACCACTGCCAAAACCAAGAGGAAAAAGGAAGAGAAGTTGAGAATCAGCATTCAACACTAGTCCTCAAGAGGAAATAGAGCATGGATTTATACGAGAGAAGTTACAAGTTTCATAAAGTAATATCTGTTTCTTCTGAATCCAGTAAGGCCCTTGCTTGTTTTCCACCATCGGTTCCAAGGCCACTCCACTCATCGGGTGTCAAGGATTGCCGGATCCGAGTATGGGTCTGCTAATAAATGGATGGTCAAGAATAAAAGAAAAAGAAAATGTTTATCACATGTGCCTCATCATGTATTTTCCAAGGAACCACACGTGTATGCCAAACAAGAACCATAAGTTACCATTTCCGTTCATCTTAGGCCCCTACTATCAGTGCACCAGCCTTGATCTGGACCATGGCTAATAAAGAGTGGTACAAGATGAATGACCCATATCTCATGTACATGTGCCACATTACCACATGCAGACGACATGGAAATCGGATTGCGTACTGACTTAACTTGCTTGGGCCCACCGCAAATCTATGTGGTTTATCTACGCCGTCCATCCGTTTTTCCAGATCATTTAAAGGGTTGACACCAAAATTGATGCATATACAAAGCTCAAGTGGATCATACCACAGGAAACAATGGGAATAATGATTTCCACCATTAAAACCTTTCCAGGCCCCAAAGTGATGTTTATTTGTAATCCAACCTATTCATAAGATTATTATTATTATTTTATTTTATTTTTTTTTTTTAAAAACATAGATGAAGGGAAAATAAAAATATAAGCTTGATCCAAAACTTCAGTAGCCCTCAAGAAATTTTCAACAGTAGATGTTCAATTCACACTGTTTCCAGTGGTGTGGTCCATTTGAGCTTTTAATATGCTTCATTTTCGGGATAAAGCCATAAAATTATCTAGCAAAATGGATGGAAGGAGTGAATAAAATATATAAATCAAGATGGACCGCACAGAGTTTACTCAGTACGCAATCCACTTCCTGCGACATGGCATTCAGATGGCTACTCAGCAAGTGAACCAGCACAGTTCTTTTCTTGACGTAGATTGCTTGTTACAGGTGATGATTGACTACGTGTGTGCGTGTATATGGGAAATGGTAAAATAAGGTCGACCTCACGGGAACTTCCCATGAGGTCCAGCTGTGTGGCCCCAACTGTGATGTGTGTCGAACATTAACACCATGCATTTGATGGGTCTCCTTTAGGTTAGGATATTCCAAAAATCAGCCGCTTACGGAACTCAGGTGGGCCATACCGTCTAAAACCATGTGAAGTCATGCCTAAAACATATAAAAGAAATTAGTGGGGCCCACCTGAGTTTTGGATGTAGCTGAAACTTGGTCTAACCTCTCATCCAAGTGGTACACGCGATGGATATGCTGGATTTGTGAACCACATCTCTGTGGGCCTAATAAATGATTATGAATGTTTTAATGGGAGGGTAACCCCTCTCAACTGTTGTATGTGGTGTGGCCCATGGAGAGTGGTCCCCTACACACAGTTCAACATAAGATATCTTACGTACCAAACAACACAAGTAAAAAAAGGGTGGGCTGGGATTAGGCCCCACCATGATATATTCATGGAAGGATTCAAATAAACATTAAGGTTGACCAACCCCTGGCCGACTTAGTAGTGGTTGGGATGTGTTAAAGACGTGAATTGCATGCTGACCTGTCAGTAACTAACCTTGCTACTGGTTGGTGCAAGTGGGCCAAACAATGATGTATATATTTAATCCAAGTTGTCCATCCATTTTTCGAGCTCAATTTATGGAAATGTACCAAAAATGCATAAGATCCCAAATTTAAAGTGGACCACACCACATGAAAATAGTGGTGATTAAATGGATTAAATGGCCATCATTAAAAAACATAAATACCAACTTAATCCAAAGCTTACCTTGGCCCAAAGAATTTTTTAATGGTGGGCTTTCTAGCAATCTTTCTTGTGGCATGGTCCACTTGATACTTGGATCTGACTCATTTTTTGGAACATGCCATACATTCGGATGGAAAAATAGATAGACGGTTTGGATTACAGACATACATTACTGTTGGGACGACTAGCACCAACTAGCTGTTAGGTAGCTGATGGTCGTCAGAGCATGTAATACACAGCCTAGGACAATGTCCCAACTAGAGGTGGGTAGGATCTGACCTGACTCATTGGATCCGATCTGACTTGAAATGAATGTCAGGGTCGGGTCAGATCGAGTAGATCCACTCAGATCCGACGACAAACCGAGTTGAGTTCGAGTTATGTATCAACTCGATCCGATCCAGAATCCGATCCGATCCAGACTGGAATCGGGTAATATAAAGTCAGATTTTACTTTTAAAAAAAACCTTTACCCTTCTTCTATCTGAACGCTAACCCTAACCGAGCTGGCGCTGCCAGATGAACCTTTATAGTGTGTAATAGCTGCAACCATACTAGCCTTCCTGTCCTGATGGTTGAAGTAGGACTGGCGAACTGGGTCAGGCTTGGTTTTGAGGTCCTACCTGGTGTGAGAGGAGAGTTTAGGTTGTTAACTCGAGTTCGGCGGATGGCCTGGCATAGTGCGGCACCGCAGCCTGAGCTGACTTCCTCTCTTTCCCTCCTTTCTCTCCTCCTTTCTCTCCCGATTTCCCTCCTCTCCTTCTTTCTCTCCTAATTTCCCTCATGTTTCCTTCCTAGCACCAGAGTCTCCGGCTCGGCTTGACTCAGCCCAATCCGAATCGACCGGGCAGACTCAATTCAATCTGACTCGGTTTCCTTGATAGAGTCAGACTCGGTTCGGGTCAAGCTAGCAAGGAATTGGTTCGGATTGAGCCAGCCCCGCTGGACTCGGTTCCGAATCGGATCAAGTTTGGGTCAGGTACTTGTAAAAACCAGATCAAGTCGAGTTGGACCTAATCCAGTCTAACTCGATTTGAATTGGTTTTTGCAAGTACCTGACCTAAACTTAATCCAGTCCAACTCGACTCGATGCCCACCTCTAGTCCCAACGAATACTAGGTCGACTGGAGGTGGGCCCACCTTGAAATATATGTTAAATCCACTCCAACCATAAGGGTCAAGATGATAATTTAGGGATATTGCTCCAACATAAGCCACATCTATAATTCTAGTGGGCCACATGAGTGGAAACCGTGTAGGGAACAACCACTATCAAAATTGCTTCACTTGGTGTGATCCACATACATCAGGTGTGGGTCTAATGTTTGGTCTCCATGCATTAACATCTACGAGGCAATTAACAGATGGAATGGATTTCACATAAACATCATGTTTGGCCCTGTAAAAATTAAAATATAGGCTTATCCTCTCCCACTGTTTCTTATTTCGTGGCCTAGTAAATCACAAATAAGCCATATTTTTTGCACCCTACAGTTCAGTTGATATCACGGACTAAATTGTCGAAATGGATCACAAGATAACATAATGGTGAGGCTCACACACTTATTTAAGTTGGCATGACCGGTAGTAATTTGGTGCACAAAAGTTCTCCTGCGGTATGGTGCGCAGGAGACTCTCTCTCTCTCTCTCTCTCTCTCTCTCTCTCTCTCTCTCTCTCTCTATATATATATATATATATATATATATATATATATATATATATATATATATATTCGATTTCAAGATTGTTGGAATTTGAATTTTGGAAAACTATATGAACTATAAATCAAATTAAATTAAAAAAATGAGAAAACTATATGAACTATAAATTAAATTAAGATTGTTGATTTGCAGGAGTTGTGACATGATTTAGAATTACTCGACTCGAAATCAAATTTTCCCTCCTTAGACTGCGTCCCAAGTGCAAGAGGATTTCCTCAGCAATTGACCTCCAGGATACAACAACTATCATCCGATCCTAGCGGTGCATTCACTGTACACGAGCCTCGAACTACTTGCAACCTCAACCCGAATTTAAAAAAAAAAGAAAAAGAAGAAGCCTAAACCATACTTTAAAAAGCAAAATCAGACTCTTCTTATATTCTTTATTTAAAAACAAATTAAGATAAGTCTATTTATAAACTTTGAGAGGACACCCTTAGGGGTGTAGAGACACCTTTACAAAAAAGGCCTTGATTGTTGGGGTTAAACTCAATTGGTGCGACCCTTAGGTCATAAAAGAAACAACTTTTCAAAACAAAAGGTGAAGGGTGCAACGCCTTGGACTTGCATTAAAAGCCAACAGTGCACGCATGCATGACTATGGCCACGACCATGCCTGACTACAAATTTTGAAACACAAATTATTTTTAAAATACAACTTGGGCTTCGGGTAATATGAGATGACACTTCTGATGGATGGATTGGACAGACTTCATACATCACGTATGCCCTACCGCTTACAGGGGTACCAGTTCCACTAGAGTAGGCCCCACAAAACCACCTGCTCTCAAATCATTAAAAAATAAATGAGTAAAAAAAAGAGAAAAACTTGAGCAATTTATATTAGTTTTTGTGGTCAACCCCCAATCTCAACCATCAATTAAATTTTACAGCCACCGTCCATGAAGATCTCACACACACTCACATTTCACCAAGGAAGTTTCTTTTTGTCTCATAGTACAACCCATTTCTAAACTTTTGTCTCATATTACAACCCATTTCTAAACTTAGGGTTTCTTCCCATCATTTTGCTTGATGAAGCAAGAACCCTCTGGTTAAAGAACTTCAATTCATGCAACAGCTCGAGTTCTATCAATCTTCTTAATCTCAGGATTTCAGATATATAGTGGCCTCCAAAGAAAAAGCAAACATATCCCACCAAAAAAAAATTCTCATGTTTGCTATAATTTCTTACCCCGAACGATGCTCTAATAATTCTAATAGATTCGGGCAATACCGTTTTGAAAGGAGTTCTACTTGTTCTGCAAATGGCTTATCCTTATACCCACCTATGTGTTTTGTCATTTGGTTCCAACATTTTAGGCAAAGGTCTCCATCCCTGTATGGTAACAGAAACATGTCATTGTTAAGAATTAGTGCAATTCTGATGGAGGGTTTGTAAAGTAAAGGCAAAGTCTAGCAAACAATTTCAGTCCATAGAATTTAATGTATAGAAGGGTGCATTTTCAACAAATAATCTGGGAAATTGGAGTTTTAGGAGGCGAATGATGTCACAGAAAAGAGATTTTTCGATGCAACTTCCATGAAAGGCCTTTGCTATGCACTGGAGCGACATTTTTGTTGACTCCCACCAAAAACCAGTTTGGTTTTCAGTGAGTGGCATTTGTAGCGTCTATTTCGTCAGGTATATTTGAAAAGTATGATTTCCAATTAGTTTCTAAACGGGCCACAAAACCCTTATTTCAATTCGAAATGGCTTCACCTATGAACAACCATTTTCTGGTGTAGCCAAACAGGTCCTAAGGGTGTATTTGATTGCACCAGACTGATAAATCTTGAAACAAAATGCAAGTTCATAATATAAGGTACAACCAAACGCACCCTAAGCAATCTCCATTGTGGATTACTGCCTGCTACCAAGGAGGCTGTGCTGGTTGACTTCTCTCAGACATTGAGAAAAGAAATAGTATTAAATACAAAATGGCTAGTGATTCGGAGCATTAATACCAAATTTAGGATGTGCAATCTTAGTTTACCACAATTTCTGCTTTAAAATGAAATCTGTAACCAAACTAACCTAAAGAACAAGAAAGCAATGCATAAATATCTTCAAAATGTCGATAACATAAATCAGTTACCTGTGGTTAAGAAGATTGTCCCAATCAACATCCTCCACACAGCAAGCATCCAATTCTATAAGCCTGCAATAATAGAGTCAGATTTCATTTTTCTAAAGACTATAGTAAGAACATTTCAAAAATTCCTTTGCTAAGCAATAGAATAAAAAATACACGATGTACGAAATGAGAAATTTTGGATATTCTGGCAGAGGGTGATAGAGGATTCAGGCACTTAGAATTTCACACATAGCATACTAGTCAAATTAAAACCATCTAGGTTGTAGTATCCAATGTATATGTATTGTGAACCAAACACTAAGCTTATTTGATTATCTTACTATAAGATTGGTGGACATTAGTTGGATGATTAAAAATGAAAATATCCAAAGGTTCCACAAGCGTCCACAAATCTGAGTTTAGGATTGTCCAACCAATCTGATCTTGGGATTGCAACTTGGTGACAGTGGGATGCACAATTCGGTTCTCATTTTAGATAACACAGTTCATTATTATGTTGCTTTGGATATCACATACATGTATGTAGACATTACCTGCACACATAAAATTTGATGAGGTGCTTGCTTCTGTGCATGTGGGGCCATGTTTTGATGACCCAAATTGCTATATATATATATATATATATATATATATATGTCCAGTTTGGAAGATCCTAACCCTTCAATCCAGGTTTTTTTCCCCTTCTTGGGATGGAGGCAGGCGAAAGAGAGATTTTCATCGTCTGTGGATCACTCGGAGCGAATGGGAGTGAAGCAGAGCGGAGCGATCATCGACTCCGGGGTGGAGAAAAAATACCCTCCCTGCCTTCGATTATTGCTAAGCTGCTCAATGTAGACCATCACCAATCTGGCAATTTTTTGGTCGTCCACCATCCATGGTGGGGCATCAAATCAATAGTCTGGATCACCTAACAATGGGCCCCATATGCATGGGATCTATACATAGAACTATTACATTTATTTAGGCTCAGTGCTTCAAGGATAACAGTCTGGCTTTGAATATGGTATCAGCAAGCCAAACTTCTTTCAACTTTTATGATTCATTGATATTTTTCATAGCTAACATCAAAAAATTTATTGAAAGCAGAAAAAAAGTAAGGGGGGGGGGACGAAAGAGATTACAAGGAGCAAATGTTCTCCAGTAAGACAAGCATCAGATGAAGCAGATAACTTCAAGCTCTCCCCAAATGGCTCCTAAAATAGAACCATTGATTTCTAGAAACACTCTTTTGCAACAACTTACAACATCTGGTTTCTCTATTTCAGTAAAATTATTTTCTTAATCTATCTGAACCAAACTACTACTCGATTTTATTTCCATTACCTATTTTATTACTATTACCTTTTCTTTCAGTAGGAAAGTTGGGATTGAACCCAAGGACTCAAGGGTGTGATAAAGAGTTCTATCACTATTATCAACAAGGAGACTTTTTCCATCCAGCTTCCTAACATCAGGATTCAGGAGGGTATCAAATATGAGACTATGACATAGGCATGCATAGGCATTGCACACAACACCAAGTGACAACCTGGGACATGTCCATCCAGTTATATGGTAATATTGACATAGATTTTAATAAGCAATTTAGAAAATATAACAAACAGAAAAAAGCACGTGTAGATAAGTGTAGCTCTATTAATTTTTTTTTCTAAATGAATAAATGGTAAATAAACAATGACAAAAACAAGAGATAGTGAGAAGCAGCTTTGCCCATTTTCAGTATGGAAGTAAGATAAATTAGATGATTTGTAAAAATTAAAAGCCATGTTGACCTCTGACATATCCAAAATGAGGGACCCGACTTCCCCCATAACCTGGACCACAGGCCTGTGGAACCGAACGTGATGTCTATGTTATATCCACACCGTCCATCCATTTTACCAGCACATTTTAAAGACCTGAACCCAAAAATGAGGCGGACCCAAAAGTCAAGTGGGCCACACCACACGAAACATGTAGATGGAAAGTCTCACCGTTGAAACCATCCTACGGCCTCTTGTTCAAGTGATTCCCACCACGATGAAGGGAAAACACAAATATTATCCTAATCCAAAACTTCTGCTGGCCCCCAAGAAGGTTTAAATTATGGGCATTAATTCCCCACTATTTTTTGTGGTGTGGTCCGCTTGAGTTTGAATTTGCTTGATTTTAAGATCACTCCCTAAAATGGGCTGAAATGACGGATGGAGTGGATATAAAGCATACATCATGATGGACCCCACAAAGCATACAGTTACATGGGATTCCCATAACCCGAGTAACAGGCAGGTCATGTACCAAAATGAGTCCACATAAGCCATTTCATTAATAAAAAGGGAGTGTGCTTGTTACATGGTTGAGGAGTGTTCTTATTACATGGTTGACAACTGATACTGAACAAGTTAAATAATTTTTGAGAGAAGAGCCTTACGCTTGCAGCATCTGATAATCATCTGAATAACTCCATTTTCCTTCACCTACCATGGATGATGCAAGCTGATTATACCTGAAAAGGTGAACCAAGTGTTCTAAGTGAAAATGATATAAAAGGGGGTTTTACTAGGAACTTTCCAACAAATTGAGATACATTTCAAGTAACAGATTTGACTTACTAAAAGATTTCACAGTTTATTACATATGGAACCAACTAAAAGAAACTTCCCCTCATTCCATCTAACTGAAACATGTGTACACCAAGGGATACAAAAACAATTACATTTCGGTCGTTACGTAGAGGTAACAATGGTCATCATTATGCGTTACGGTCATTATAGTAAAAAAAACCCCATAATGGCCCGTTACTGCCCTATAATGCCCCATTACAGCCTCATTACGGGCCATTACAAGGACGATACAAGATTATTTTTTTCAAAAAAGAAAAAGCCAGTCGTTATGAGGGCCCTTGTAATGGCCGTTACGGCCCATATCGTAAGGTAACAATGGTGGCCATTAAGCTCACCGTTGCCGTTATAGAACACCATGGTGTACGTGCTCACGCACGCACGGTTGCATACACACACGTTAACTAGACGATTGAAAATAAAAAAGATGTACTTGAGTCACCTGACTCATCACAACTTGGTCTGACCCATCTCGGACACTAACTGGGTGGTCGATAAATAACAGAAAATGCTTGACTTGTTGTGTAACTAACAAATGAGAATCGTCAACCCCACACAATCATATCAAACCCTAAGACCAAATCATCCCCAAACACACCCAATCCAAGAATAGAGATTCTTCCACATGAAAAGAAAGGGAAAAAAATGTGTAATAACCATCGAATAATTGAAGTTCTCACCAATTTTGATGGATTTGGATCATACGCCCCACGTGTGAAAATATGCAATTGCACAAACCTTAGCCTAAGGCTTGTAGTGAAGATTTTTTTTAAAAAAAAGTCCCAAAAGTTACTAGACATTTTCTATTTATTGAGTTTTTATATGAAGGGAAGCAAAAGAGAAGCCCTAGCACTGATTTGGGCCTTCCATCAAGCATAAACTATAGGATGGATGTTATAATCTCGGCCTTACAATTTTTATGTGAAGGAAAATGACTAAAATACCCCCATTTACTTAAGTGAGACATAAGCAAGTAGAAATAAATAAATAGAAATTTGTTAAAAAATAAACCAGAAGTCGTAAACTATAGGATGGATGTTATAATCTCATCCTTACAATTTTTATGTAAAGGAAAATGACTAAAATACCCCCATTTACTTAAGTGAGACATAAGCAAGTAGAAATAAATAAATTGAAATTCATTCAAAAGTAAACCAATAATCGTAATTTAAGGGAAGTGCCACAAAAAGACCATTTTTTAGACCCCAAAAGTGTACCACAAGTGCCACAACGTGTGGTCCATTAATGGGTCTACGGATTTGGCCCATTATAGAAGATATTCAGGCCAGTTTTCACACTCTAATCCATCTCAAAACACCTCAACAAGTAAATCAAATCGATCCATCAACATTAGGTAGTCCACGTCCTCATCATCCTCCCTGAGTTGGGAAGGACTTGACCTCGAGTCTAATCCACTGTCCATTGCAACATCGAATACATTTGAAGTGTTCGCTCCAGGTGGTAGCTCAATGAGATAGACGTTATCCTTAATCCGCTTCAAGATCTTGCACAGGCTAATCTTTTTTTGCTTTAACTTACAAGTGCCCGCCGAAAACCTCTCCACACGTAGACCCTCTCTCTCTCTCTCTCTCTCTCTCTCTCTCTCTCCAAAAACCGTCTTCCGACAATGCCTATTTGCCGCCAACCTTGCATGGGACAAAAGGTTGATGTCTCCCATGATTGTGGGTTTCACCCAAACCCCTCTCATGAGGTCTCAATATTATTTTCAAATTATCTTTAATGAAGATGTATGTATTTTTCTAACAATCGTATTGTTCCGCCATGGTCGACCCAATAATATGTGGCATATGTCCATCTCTCAAACTACGTCGCACTACACATTGCCATGATAGGTTTTACCAATCGTGAAAGAGACTAAACAACAATGAAAAATCTTTACCTTACTATCTTGCTTAAACCAAGAAAGATTACATGGAACTGGATGCCTCTCGGTCCTCAACTGAAGCTTTTTTACTACATCTTCAGAGGTGACATTTTCACAATTGCCACCGTTGGTGATCACCCCACAGATTTTTCCATTCACCATGCAGCTCGCATAGAAGATATTAGTACACAACCAATCATCTTCCTTAAGCAATTAGGGTGAAAAAACAGCCTTCCCAATCACCAACATCACGGGACCATTCCATCATTTCCACTGTCAGTATCATAGTCCACATCTTGTGTTCCCTCTGTTGTCTCACCCAATGTTGTCACTATCATTATCGTTTTGTAAATCATAAATGGGTTTGAATCGTATTGTATCCAAGGTGTTTCGTATCCATTATGATACGCCCGCAAAGGCTGATATGTATAGTTAACGGCCATGACTGTCATGCAATAAAGGGTTAAACGAGGCAGTTGATTTTTTAGGATAATATCGACCGTTACGGTAGCCATAATGGCCGTTACGGGGCATAATGACCGTTACCCCCGTAACGATTGAAAAACGGTCACTTTTTTTCCATTTAAATCTATTTTCTCCCTTCTTTTTTACTTTTCTGATGCGGACTTCAGTGGTCCACCCTTTATAGTGTACCAGAGGAGGAGGCATCACCGACAGAATACCAGAGAGGAGGAGTTGATGTGGATGGACGTTGGATCCATCGGACCCATTTTTTGACGTGCTACGAGTGCAGGAGCAGCATGACCACACCCTGATCATAGATCCATGGGTCAAATTTCACACCCTACCACGCGAGTATTTTAGTTTTAGGTGTTTTTGCTCTTTTTCTTATTTCAGGAGCTTTATTGCACTTTCTTTACTTTTCATCTTTTTTTATTATTTTTCTTATTTTTCGGCGCTTTAGTGTACTTTTAGTTTTTTCGTAGCTTATATATACATTGTAAGAAACCCTATTTTCATTATTATTAAATGAATAAAATTCGTTTCTTTTCTTCCTCTTTATTCAAGAGATTAGGGTTTCAGGATTGGCCCTTGGGTGTTGTGGATTCCACCCCGATTTCAGGTTTCCTTCTTTCTAGATCTTCGAGGTGTAGGAAAAGGTAAGAATCATCTTCCTTCTTTTCTTTTGACAATAAAAGGACCCGTACTTTCTTCATCTCGAACCCTTCGTTCTTCACCCCTTCCGTTCGTCTCTGGATACTCCCTTTCTAGTTTGAATAGAAAAGAGGGATGGTTAGTCAGTAGAATCAGATCCAAACTTGACCGTGGACTGACTTGTGCTAGATCTAGGATATCCTCATATCCCTAGGTCCCCCCTTTTTACCGTTTACGTGATCTTATGCTAAGGGGCATGATCCAGACAGAATAACCTCATCTTTGTGTTGAGATTTACCTAATTCCTTTGATTGGAAATGGTTAGTTAATTGGTGTATATATTTGAATATTTTTAACCTGATTATACATGCATCTAGGGTTAGGTAATCACATGTCCCTGCATTAAATTTGGTATCAGAGATCAGTTTTAGCGTAGGTCAGTTTCGCGTGACCACTCTGTGTAGGGGGAATATTCTGTTAAGTTTTGTCAGCCCCTTTTTCTAGGTTTTGTTGAGTCCCCATATAGATCTAGGCCATATAAGGTAGTATTGCATTGGTATCATTGGTTTTACTCTTTCTCGCACATAGATCTAGGATCATTCACTCGTCATTCCTGGTGTATGCCCCACGTGCACTGGTGGGGGGTTCGGCCTCCATTACACCATGGACTCCGATCAATTTACTAAGGCTATGGAGGGCCTAACTAAGAGAATGGATCAACAATTTCGAACCTTGAAAGATAATATCGCGCAACAGTATGCGCATCAGGATGGTAGGTTCACGCGTTTAGAGGAGAGAGTTATGCATCTAGAGGCTAATATTCCAACCGCCATTGTAGGTGGAGCCCAGGCGACTCCCAACACTAGGGTTGTAAATCAGTCCCAAGTTGTGGGCCCTGATCCGCCTAAGGATGGTTTGGGTGTAGATCAGGCCCGTGGGCCTGGCAACAGACACGATAGGGTGTATCTATTACCACTCACACACAATCGCGATCTTGTTCTTCCTGCCCAATGGGAGGGCCATGATGGGGTGCGTCGTCAGTACCCCCAGAGATATCATGAGCACGAGGACCCTATTTCTAAGGTCATGAAGGACATCGAGGTTGATGCCCCCAGTTTTGATGGGAGATTGGACCCTGAAGTTTTTTCTGACTGGTTAGCAGACATGGACCACTTCTTTGAGTGGCATGGTCTGCCAAACCCACGACGAGTCAGGTTCGCCAACATGAAATTGGTGAGCCAAGCAAAACAATATTGGGGGAATGTGGAGTGTCGCTGTGAGTGATCTAGAGGGGAGAGTTTTCTATTGGATTGAAATGAAAGAATTGTTGTGAGAGAAGTATGTTCCCCTTTCTTACAGGCAGAGACTGTTGGATCAATGGAACATTTTGCGCTAAGGATCCATGACAGTGACGGAATACATTACCAAGTTCGATGAATATATGATGAGGTGCGATATGGATGAGGACCCTGCTATGGAAGCTTACGCTTCACATAGTCACCAATCTGGAACATGCTTAACATGCTTACCAGGTGTAGTCTGGAACATGCTTACCATGTGGTGCAGGAACTGGAGCACTGTGTGCGCCAGTCCAATGTGAGGGGATTGATTTTCCACCTACTATGCCTAGAGTAGTTCCGCCGGGAGCGAGACCGCAGGTCAGAATTCAAGCCAAAGCTCAATCTGGTACCCAACTAGTCAATAGAAATAGAAGTAATAATATGGTTGGACTAAGTACTAGGCTCGCGATGTCAGGGCAGTGCTACCGCTATGGTGGCATGGGTCACATTGCTGTCAAGTGTTCAAATAAGGGTGGGCGTATTGCCTTTGTTTCTGAACAACCCACTGAAGAAGTG
Organism: Magnolia kwangsiensis; assembly: GCA_037074715.1. Taxonomy (NCBI): domain Eukaryota; kingdom Viridiplantae; phylum Streptophyta; class Magnoliopsida; order Magnoliales; family Magnoliaceae; genus Magnolia; species Magnolia kwangsiensis. Next base: position 1,013,330 of record CM073581.1, read on the forward strand.
GCAGATAAAGTTGATGGTGACACGGGTGATGAGGAGATCATTATCCCCTCCCTTGACCCGACTAATGATGCCGATGATGATACTGTGGAGACTATCCCACTTGCAGTGATGAGGTGCCCCTTGACCTAGATGAAGGAAAGCGAAGATTGGCGCAGAACTACCATTTTCCACACTTACACCAAGTGCGGAGAAAAGAGCTGTAAAGTGATAATAGACAGCGGGAGCTGTGAGAATGTAGTTTCCCCAATTATTTGAGTCGCCTGGGGTTGAAGCCAGTCTCTCACCCCAACCCATACAGAGTTTCTTGGGTGGATGAGACATCCCTCGCTGTGACCCAATGATGACTTGTTTCAATTGAGTTTGGACCATACAAGGATAAGTTGTGGTGTGACATGATCACGATGGACGTTGGCCATATCATCTTGGGAAGGCCATGACTCTATGACAAAGATGTCACAATATTCGCGCGTATGAATAATTGTGTACTTAAGCACGAAGGAAAGAAGCTTGTCTTGAGCCTGCTCCCTCCCAAATCATCAACAGGAGTGAAAGATGTTGTGTCCCCAGGCGGCCCTAAGAGTCAAAGGGCGCCTCAATCGAAGTCTCTCCACATCATAGATGCTAAGGGCCCGTTTGGCCAGTTGGATTGGAAGGGATTGAATGGTATTACGGTGGATGGCATGGATTTCTAGGTAATGATGGTGTTGTCAGTGGATTGTCTTGAGATCCATGGAATTGCTATATCCCTGGATTGCTATATCCAGTTTGTTTGGCACGCCCGACCAATCCTGGGATTAAACCTTCCCATCCCTTCCAATCCCTCAAACCAAACAAGTCCCAGGAAAATTTAAATGGATTAAGGTGGATTGGATTGGATTTAAAGGTAATGATGATGTTGTCAATGGATTGTCTTAGATCCATGGGATTGGGATCAGATCACCGACTCTGTTTGGCACGCCAGGCCAATCCAAAGATTTAACTTCCAATCCCTTCCAATACCATCCAATCCCTTCCAATCCGACCTGCCAAATGGGCCCTAAGGAGTTTGAGAGAGAGACCAAAGTGGGAAAAATGGTGTACGACCTACCGGCTAGGGAGAGTACACCTGAGGTTGTTATAGGGATACCCCAGGAGGCTCATTTGGTCTTAGAGGAGTTTCGGGATGTCTTCCCTGAGGACCTTCCAGACGAGCTTCCACCGATGGGAGACATTCAACATGTGATAGATCTCGTCCCAGGGGCGACCCTACCAAACCTCCCTTACTACAGAATGAACCCCACCGAGCATACCGAGTTGAAGAGGTAAGTGGATGAATTGCTTAAAAAGTGATTCATTCGTGAGAGTCTGAGCCCGTGTGTCGTGCCCGCGCTTCTTACTCCCAAGAAAGACGGCACGTGGCGCATGTGTGTTAATAGCAAAGCCATAAACAAGATCATCGTCAAGTATCAGTTTCCCATCCTCAGGCATGATGACATGTTTAACATGATGTCCACCTCTACTATCTTTTCAAAAATTGACCTCAAGAGTGGTTATCATCAAATTCGTGTTCGCCCAGGAGATGAATGGAAAACTACCTTCAAGATAGGATGGGTTGTACGAGTGGCTTGTTATGCCCTTCAGGTTAACCAATCCCCAAGTACGTTTATGAGGGTGATGACCCAAGTGCTGCGACCCTTTATGGGAAAGTTTTTAGTTGTATACTTTGATAATATCCTCATCTATAATACGTCCCCTAGCCAGCACATTGAGCACTTGAGGCAGGTCTGCAACGCCTTGCGCACAGAAAAGCTCTATGCGAACCTCAAGAAGTGTTCCTTCTTGACCTCTCATGTTATCTTCCTGGGGTTCGTTTTATCAACAGAGGGTATGTCTGCAGACCTTGAGAAAGTCAAGGCCAATGTCAATTGCCTGAGCCGCGTACCATACACGACGTACGAAGCTTTCACGGCCTAGCTACGCTATTTCGGCGGTTCATCCATGGATTTGGCTCGATTATGGCTCCCATCACAAATTGCATACGAAAAGAGGAGTTTCAATGGACTTAAGTCGTGGCTAGAGCTGGGCATCAGTCCGAATTGGATCGAATTGGGTATAACCCGATCAGACCCGTAATCTCTATGCTTGGATCCGAACTCGGACAGATCCGAGACCGAGTCTGAGTCACTTGACTCGGCCAGCTCCGATACAGTGTTGGACTGACCCGAACAGATTCTGACTTGGTTAGAGAAATCGAGTCGGATCGGATTTGATACGATTCGGATAGTTTAAATTTAATTTAACTATTTTATGTGGTGTGGCCCACTTCAACTTTCAATATACTACATTTTTTTACTCAACGGCTAAAATGATATGTCAAAATAGATGAACGACTTAGATAAAATATATACAGCAAGGTGAGCCCCACATAACTCTACAAAAATTGTACTGGTGCTTTCCCATGTGTATTACCATGTTTACTTTTCACGTCACCTTCTGATAATGGAATATGTGTTATATCCAAACCATCCATCCATTTGGCGATTTAATCTTAAGGCTTGAGACAAAAAATAAGACAGATCTAACTATCGTGGGGACCACACGAATTATTTAATGATAAAAATCATTCTATGCTGCTATTTGTGGTGTGGTCCAGATGATTTTTGGATATTATTTATTTTTTGGGTAATGCTCTATAATGCTGTCTAGAAATATATGAACGATATAGATATAATAAATACATCACGGTGGGCCATGCAACTTTGATATCCTTTGAACCGTTTGTACAACTCGGAGCTCGAGGAGCGTCAGTGCTCGTCTTCTCACGACACGTGCCTATATAAAGCTGGAGACATGAGTGGATGTCAGATCACATGAGCATATGGAGAGGGGAACGGACTGGCTACTCTCCCTGACGTAAGTCGATGCTAGGTGGACCCCACCATGATGTATGCGTTTCATCCATGTTGTCCATATATTTTTACACATCATTTTACAATATAAGTTTAAAAATGAGGTATATCCAATTCTCAAGTGGACCACGGAAACAATGTTGAATGAGAGCTGACCATTAAAAATATATTGAGGGCCATAAAAGTTTTGGATCAAGGTGATCTTTATTTTTTCTCTTCATCTGGGACTGTATAACCTAATCAACGGATTGGATGTCAAATAACACTGGAAGGTGGGCCCACATGTATATGAAAGAACATATATGCAATTAGATTGGAGGTGTTATACTGTTGACGTGCATGCACGAAAGTGCAGTGCCGTCTTTTTAGTTTTCACGGTGGGACTCTCTTGTTTTGACGTTAGCAAGTTCTAGGGATGTCATCATGGGATATTTGTTATATCCAAACCGTCCATCAATTCGGTGGCCTCATCTTGAGGCTTGAGACGAAAAATAACACAGATCTAACTATTATGTGGACCACACGAATCATTTAACAGTGAAAATCATTCTCTGCTGTTTTTTGTAGTGTGGCTCACATGATCTTTGGATATTATTTATTTTATGGATAATGCGTTATAATGACCTCTAAAAATACATGAACGGTGTAGATATAATATATACATCACAGTGGGGCCCATGTAACTTTGATATCCTTAGAACCCTTCGTACAACTAGGAGCTCGAGGAGCGTCAGTTCTCGGCTTCGCACGACACGTACCTACGCCAGCTGCGGGTTGTCAAACAACCATCATGGTGGCGGGAAATGGATTGGTTGCACCGCTGACATGGTCAGTGCTATGTGGGCCCCACCATCACATGTGTTTCATCCATGCCGTCCATCTATTTTTAGAGATCATTTTACAACATGACTACAAAAATGTGGTATAACCAAATCTCAATTCATAACTGGTTCAAGCAATTTGGATGGTCTAGATTGACGTAAAGATTTGGAAAAATAATAAAGTAGCAAAGGGGGGAAAAGGGAAGAAGAAGAAAAACCTTAAACAGATCGACGGAGAGCTTGGTGAACTGGATTTTCCTTCTCTACATTTGGTTGGGTTCAGACACGACTGAACATATTAGAACTTAGAAGCATGGTCTGAAGAGGGTCATTTTGTAATTTTTTTGTAAAGATTTCATAGGATTAAGGTGAAATGTAAATAAACTTGAGGAGCAACTGCAATGTATCCATGAGAAGCAACGTGTTGAAGGATGGCATAATAGCAGCTGTTGGTGAGACAAAAGCCATGGAAGAAAACCACCACTGAATATTCTCCTACTTCTGTTAGAGTGCTGATTAATAGAGACTTTGGAGGTGATGAGCTGTCAGGAGCCTCCACAACCTTTACACTCAGCTTCCCTACTTCAAACACCTCTCTCTCTCTCTCTCTCTCTCCCCCGCTCTCTCTCTCTCTTGGGTGGGAGAGTTTTAGGGAAAAAAAATAGGTTAGGTAAAAAGAGTTTTAAGTTTTGGGTGAAAAAGAGTATTTATTGGTATACCCCTCCGGGTCGGGTCTGTTCGGGTCGGTTCGGACCCATTCGGTCAGGGTATTCAGACCGGATCTGTCCGGGTACAGTACTATCCGAACCTGACTTGAAATTAAATCAGATCTGGCCGATCAAAATTGATTAGGTCCGATCAGACCGTCGGTTCTCTTCGAAACAGTACCGAGTCGGGTCTGATTGGGTCAGATCCACCGGATCGGTTCTAAGTTGGCTACCTCTAGTAGCAGCACTGACTTTCTAGAAAATTAAAAAGAAAATGATGGAAGCGCTAGTCACGTGTTTACTTGACTTTACCAAAGCCTTTGAGGTAACGTGTGACGCTTCAGGAATTGCCATAGGCGTAGTGTTAAGCCAAGAGGGACATCTTATGGCCTTTTTCAGTGAAAAACTGAATGAGGCTAAACAATTATGTAATCATTGCGCCATTAGCGGCATTATTTATTACTGCAAGAATTCGTCCTGTTCTCTGATCATGAGGCCTTGAAATATTTGAGCTCTTAAAAGAAGTTGAGCCCTAGGCATGCCAAGTAGGCACAATGTCTTCAAGAGTACACATTTGTGCTTAAGAACAAGGCTGGAAAAGAGAATAAGGTTGCTGACGCGCTTAGTCGTCGTACCATGACCAGTGTTTTAAATAGCAGTAGCGTGTTGCATAGCGTTCAACGCTCTGTAGCATGTAGAAAAATTGTGTAGCATGTAGCGTAAGCTACACAATACTTCTATTTTTTATTATTTAAAAAATATATATACTAGTTCCCACATGGACCACACAATGCACACATACACACACCACAGTGGGCCCCACATAGAAAACAATGCAAATCCACCCCTTCACGCACCTCAATGGGCCCCATGTGGGCCACACCATAGAAAACAATGCACATCCACACATATGCACACTATAGTGGGCTCCACGTGGGCCACAACATAGAAAATAATACAAATCCACCCCTTCACGCACCTCAATGGGCCCCACGTGGGCCATACCATAGGAAAAAAATCTATATCTACAAAGATATTGAAAAAGAAATGAAAAAAATTATAAAGAACAAAAAAATGCTTAGTAACTAACATTTTAAAAGGGAAAAAATGAGAAAAAACTCAAAATACCAAGTTATTTTCATTGTACATTGATTTTTTTTTTAAAAAAGAGCATGCGTACCTGTTTTTGTCTCAAGATGAGATTGAATTAAAGAAATATGCAAAAGTTGAAGCTCCACAGTCGATCACAGCCGGAATAGGGGAAATCCGATTTCTCCATCATTTCTTCTCCATTATTGATGAAGCTGCACCAAATGGAGCTCCTTGTAGTCTCCAACAATCGGCCAAAGAAGCCCCTTCGAAGGGCCTTTCGATCGCAAGATTGCAAAGGGAGGAGAGGAAGTAGCATTGGTTTAGGGCCAGCTGTCGAAAAGGCTGTGTTTTTTTTTTTTTTACTTACTGTTGTGGTGTGAGTTTACCACCATTTACGGCAGTGGAAAAAAAAAATCAAAACAGGTAGCGCACACTACCTACAATACACGCTACATGTACGTAGCGTACACTACGAACCCTGTAGCGCACGCTACAGGGGATTCATGCTAGTGTGTATGCTACGTAGCGATTTTGAAGCGCTACGCTACGTAGTGTATGCTACTGAAAACACTGATCATGACGCTGCCGTCCATGAGTATTGAAGTTGCAGGCTTTGAGCAACTCAACAGTAAATACTCAAACTGTCCTAATTTTGGGATCATTTATGCGTTATTGCCTAGTGATCCGTCCTCGAGAAGTGTAGAGTTCATCCTTACAGATGGATATCTTTTTAGAGGGGACAAGCTTTGTATCCCACGAACATCCCTCCGTGATTTTCTAGTTTGAGAGTTGCATGCTGGAGGAATGGCAGGTCACTTTAGCTAAGATAAAACAGTTACCCTTGTGTCTGATCGTTTCTATTGGCCTGATCTCCAGCGAGATGTGGCTAAGATTGTAGGGCAGTATCAGACATGTCAACTGGCGAAGTAGAAGAAGCAAAATACAGGTTTATATACTCCTTTGCCAATTCCACATGTCACGTGACAAGATGTCAGTATGGACTTCATGCTTGGGCTTCCCAAGACTATTCGTAAGCATGACTCCATACTCGTGGTTATTGATCGATTTTTTAAGATGGCCCATTTCCTACCCTACAAGGCTCCATTTTTCTTCAGTATATCATCCCCAGTTAGATGGTCGAACAGAGGTAGTGAACCGTAGCCTAGGGAAATTTTTAAAATGTCTGGTTGGAGACCACCACAGGACCTGGGACACTATTCTTTCTCACAGCAAAGTTTGCGTATAATTCTTCAGTGAATAGGTCCACAGGAATGAGCCCGTTTAGAATTATTTTAGGTCTTAGACCTCGAGCTCCCATAGATTTGAGTTAGGAGAGTCCTTCGTCCAACATATACATGCATTGCATAATGAGATCAGGAGGAAGATTAATTCAAGTAATGAACATTATAAACTTACTGTTGACACTCACAGGAGATTTAGGGAATTTCAACCTGGAAATGACATCATGATTCGTATTAGGTCTAATTGGTTTCCACCTAGATTCATGATGAAGCTTCATGCCTGTAGCATAGGCCCACATAAAATTAAAATTGTGAAAAGGTTGGGGTCTAATGTTTATGTTGTTGATATCCCTGCTACTATGGGCATTAGTTCCACATTTAATGTGGAAGATCCAGTTCCCTTTCACAAGCCATTACCTCTATCTACTGGTCCCCCTGTTTCTTCTCAGACCCTCCCTATATATGGACCTTGGCCACAGCTTGATCTTCCTGTCCCCATCCTACCTTCTCTTCCACTTGCACCGAGAAGAGATGAGATAGAGAAAATTTTGGACTCCAAGGCGGTTTCCACTCGCTCCAGGAGTTTCCAAAAATTTCAAGTCAAATGGAGGAATAGGCCTATTAAAGATAACTCTTGGATCATAGAGGCAGAGCTGTAGTGCATCGACCCTGATTTGTTCGAGAGATATAGGAGTTTACTTTCACCAGTGGTGAATTCTTCCTACCCGGGGAGAATTGATGTGGGCATTAGTGGTGCACCCTTTAGAGTGTACCAGAGGAGGCGGCGTCACCGACAGAGTACCAGAGCAGAGGAGTTGATGTGGATGGACATTGGGTCCATCAGACCTATTTTCTGGCGTGCTACGAGTGCAGGAGCGGTACGACTGCACCCTGATCATAGATCCATGGGTCGGATTTCACACCCTACCACACGAGTGTTTTAATTTTAGGCATTTTTACTATTTTCCTTATTTCAGGGGCTTTATTGCACTTTCTTTACTTTTCGTCTTTTTTGTTATTTTTATTGTTTTCAGACACTTTAATGCACTTTTACTTTTTTGCTAGCTTATATATACGTTGTGAGAAACTTTATTTTCATTATTATTGAATGAATAAAATTTGTCTCTTTTCTTCCTCTTTATTCAAGAGATTAGGGTTTCAGGATTGGCCCTTGGGTGTTGAGGATTCCACCCTGATTTCAGGTTTCCTTCTTTTTAGATCTTCGAGGTGCAAGAAAAGGTAAGAATCATCTTCCTTCTTTTCTTTTGACGACAAAAAAATTCATACTTTCTTCATCTCGAACCCTTCGTTCTTTGCTCCTTTCGTTCCTCTCTGGATACCCCATTTCTAGTTTGAACAGAAAAGAGGGATGGTTAGTTAGTAGAATCAGATCCAAACTTGACCATGGACTGACTTATGCTAGATCTAGGATATCATCATATCCGTATGTCCTCCCTTTTTACTGTTTACGTGATCTTATGCTAAGGGGCATGATCCTGACGGAATATCTTCATCTTTGTGTTGAGATTTACTTAATCCCTTTTATTGGAAAAGGTTAGTTAATTGTCGTATTTATTTGAATACTCTTTAACTTGATTATATATGCATTTAGGGTTAGGTCATCGCATGTCCCTGCATCATTTTATCATTCCAAAAATTCTCCTAGATCATTTTATAATAGATTTCGACCACTCTTACTATAGTTTTTAATATTAAAATCGTAGATTGAAGTGATTTAAGCGAATAGAAGCTCTAATGCCCTTTTTTTTCAAAAAATTGAAAATGTGGTATTTATGCAATTTTTCTTTTTTCTAGTTTTAATGCTTGATTGTGATGTGTAAACATTAAATACATATAATCATGTTCACAAATTCACTAGACAACCTGATACAACACTCTCACCAAAGAGAGGACCGTTACGCTACCATAAACATGTTTTTTTTTTTTAAATGAATACATATTTGGAATATTTACATTATTCTTGATTTTCTAAATATTTTTTCAGAATTTTTTAGGCAAAAGAAAATTTTCAACCATTACGGTGGTCGTAACAGTCGTTACGCCCCTATATCGGCCGCTACTTGCCGATACCTGTATCGGTAATGGTGGTGACCGTTACGGCCACCGTTATCGATGCAGAATACCTTGATTGTATCATGAATCATATTGTAAATTGTAAGATTTTTTTAAATTTTCATAAAAATATCATTAAAAAAACATAAAAGTTATAAATAAATACAAATAATTTAAAAAACACATCAATCATCCATTTTGTCACGAATATGCACAAAAAAAAAAAAACAAACCATGATGCTATTAATCTAAAATTGTGATCGACTGTATACTAAATGTATCATTCTAAATGTGTTGTACCATGTCATAATTAAGTTAAAAAATAACCCTTTTCCATCCGATGTACATGTAAGTTTTTTATATGATTCAAAAAATAACATTTTCCCCATCTCCATTTACTATTCACTATTCACCATCCCATGTATAATATATTCATTATTCACTTGTTTTTATAAATAAAAAAGGAAAGAAAAATCCTAAACAAATCTATTCTTCATCAATCGCAGCAGCGCCATCATCATCATCCTCATCATCATCATCAATAAGGTCAACATTATCAGCATCATCTTCATCTTCAGAATTTAATGTTGAAATAAACTCCTCTCTCTTCTACCACTTTCGTTTTCCCCTTCGCTTTACTTTGGATTACAAGTTTTATAGGACCTACCTAATAGTTTATGCATAACGCATTATTAGACCAATGTTGTTAAATCGCATATGCAATCATGTGCGATCGCATATGCAACTGCATATTATTTTTTTATTTTTATTTTTTTGAAAAATTTAAAAAAAATCAAAAAATATGAGAAAAAATGTTTTGGAAAAAAAAATTAGGGGGAACTTTCCTAAGTTAATAGATAACTAATTTTACATATTTTAAATACATTTAAGAGAAATAAAATCAATTTTAACAATAATTAAACATCAATTCATCAACATTCAACAAAATAGTTAATAAGTAACAACACAATCAACAAGCTATTTATTTATTATTTTAGAAAATAGAAATATAATTTCCAAGTTATACACTAACAAAATAATACTAAATGATATATATATATATATATATATATATATATATATATATATATATATATATATATATATATATATATATATATATATATATATATATATATATTGATTTATTTGCCATTGTGGCATTTGATCACCACAATCATCATCATCGAAGTCTTCTTTTTCTTCATCATTTATACGTACTAATACTTCATAAACATCTAATGTTTGATTTTCAGCTTCGTCATCTCCTCCTTCTATCTTATGAATCTGTTTCACCAGCTGACTGGCACTGGTCACCCCCCACCCCCCCCCCCCCCCACTCTTTTGAGCGGAAGTACCTTCTCCAAGTGTCGATCCGTATGTGGTATCTTTAACTTTGTCCTATGTCAACTCCTCGCCAACAAAGACTGGGTCCTCTTTCTCTACGAGCCACCTATTATCTACATCTAACTCATCTAAGCAAATAGGGTCGCAGAAACCAGGCTTTTCTCGCCTAGCCTGGAATCGTTCTCACAACTTCTGATTGTATTGGACAAAGATCCAGTCGTTGAGCTTCTTTTGTTCAAGATGATTCCTTTTCTTGGTGCAAATCTAAATGAAAGAAAGTGCATTAGGCATTAGCTTACTTAGACTTATTTGCAAATTATCCCAAACTATAACATTTTCATTTCTCTAAACTTATTGCCTCAAACATAACTCTAGTTTCACTTGCAACCACTAGCAAAACACGTAAGTCCAAAAATCTTTGTGACCAGCTTCTTTAGAACAAGATCCTTCCTACTCGGGTCTAATTTATAGACAACCCACCAGTCAGCTGAGAAAAATAGTTTAAGATGGTTAGACTTTATAGATCGGATTGTAAAAAACTATTTGTAAAAGACTAGGAGTCTAAGAGACTAAGACATTCATACTTACTTGGCAATTTCATTGTCTTATGCCCGATGACCATACCCTTGAGAATATGCCCCCACTCTTGATGTAGGGCGCACTATCGCATTTCTTTCTTGATTGTTTATCCATACACCCCAGAATTTTCTTTAGATTTCTGGAGTAATTTTGTCACATGCCCTTGCATTTGACCACGGTGTATGTATAAGGTGTTGCTTATGTCGCGCAATGCCCACCTGAACTCACATACCCACATAAGTCACATACTATGTGAGTCTTTTCCGTAGCACTACGATAGTGCCCATACTTCCTACTCGGGTCATTCGACCTGGGTTTCAAAGAAGATGATTGAGAAGAAGACATGGTATATTGATTCTTCTTGTTATAACTTGTAAAAACTAAAAACTAAATTGTAAAGACTAAAGATTAGAGAATAAATGAGAGAGTGAGAGAGAGAGAGAGGGAGAGAGAGACAGAGAGACTTGCACTTACACACTTCCACTAGTACTCGTAGACTTGTTGTAGTCTTGGACTCTCGTAGAAGAGACGAAAGGGAGAGAAGAAAAATAGAACGAGGGGGATTAAAAGAGACTGAGAGAGAGAGAGAGAGAGAGAGAGAGAGAGAGAGAGAGAGAGAGAGAGAGAGAGAGAGAGAGAGACTTATAGGAGAAACAAAAAGAAGGAAAAAGAGAGGGAGTTACACTTAGAGGGGAGAGAGAGAGAGAGAGAGAGAGAGAGAGAGAGAGAGAGAGAGAGAGAAATCAATTAAACAAATTACACAAGTACACAAACGCAACACAAGTTTAAGTCTTCTAGTAGAGACTTGAGAGTCTTGAGACTTTCTTCACCCTTGTTTTGAGTCTTGTATGTAGTTGTAAGTTATAACTTGTAGGTATGTACACTTGTACTTGTAGGCTTGTAGCTTATAGCCTACACTAGAAATAAAATGAAAGAGAAATAGATTGGGGAGGGGGAATGAAGAATGTATGTAGAGATTTGAGAGAAAGTGAATGAATGAGAATGAAATGAATGCGAAGAGAAATAGAATGTAGAATGTAAATTTGAAATTAGAAAATGAATGAAGATGAAATAGAAATGCAGAATATTACAATGTATGTAACTATGTACGAGAGAAATATAGATTGCAGAATGAGACTGCTTGAATGTTGAATCTTCCTTGAAAGTGCTTGAAGATTGAATCTTGATCTTCCACAAGAGAGGGAAACTTCTCTTCTTGAATGAACTTCTTGCTTTAAACTTGTAGAGTAGGAACTAGGAACTTGGATGTTGTGTTGGAACTTAGAAGTAGGAACCTCTGTGTGTGTGTGTGTGTGTGTGTGTGTGTGTGTGTGAGAGAGAGAGAGAGAGAGAGAGAGAGAGAGAGAGAGAGAGAGAGAGAGAGAGATTAATTACACTTGGAAGTAAGAATGTAAGAGAAGAAGAGAATAGGAGAGTTTTGGGGTGAGAATGATGTAAATGGAAGAGATTCGGATGCCTTTTTATAGGCAAAAAGTCATTTTTTTGGCAATAATAATAATAATGTGTCAACGTTCAAACCTTTTACCATTGGCCATTGTGTGATCGCATATGTTGTATGCGATCGCATACATCGCATATTATCATTTTTTTGGCATATGCGAAATACATATGAGTATATGCATATGCGGTGCGGAATGTTGATGGAATATGCAAAATACATATGAGTATGTGCGAAATGCATATGAGTATGTGCATATGTGGTCGCATTTAACAACATTGTATAAGACTATTAATTAATAATTATAAAACTACAATACTAAAAAATAAGAATACAACATGCAATCATGCCACATCGTCCATCCGGCGGTGAGGTGGATCTGCTTACAACTTGCACATCCTTCAATCCATTGGCAAAGCATTCACCTATGTCCATCTAGGTATTATCTGTAAGAAGTGCATGATCATCCTCTTCCTCTATGATCCATTCATCGTTGGATTCCATATCTAATAAGCATATAGGATCCATTCATCATCGGATTACATATCTAATAAGCATAGGATCAAGCCCTTGGTCATTCTCTCTCTTTGCATGTCAGACTTTGAAATGGAGATTTTATTTTATGAAGACGAGCGCATTCAATCTCTCTTGCTCGAGTCTGTTCCTCTTCTTTGAATGTATCTACAATGAACGTAATATTACATAAGGTTATTGGTCACTACATGGTAAACACATAAGTAATGAATTCAATAATGTCTCACCTACTCAAAAGTGCTCTAGTTGCACTCACAACCAGTAGCCTTACATGTCAAACTCAAAATATAGATTACTAACTTTTACAATTCTAGACACTCATCTCCATAACTCTCCCACCATAAAACTATAAACCAATCATGTATAATTATAGAAATAAACTAAATAGTCAAAAAAGTAAAAACATACATGATCACAGTTACAAAATTACCTAGTTGCTTTGTTGTTCTAGTTAATTTTGCAATCTCTCTTCCAACTAAACTATAGGCCCTCCATTTGTTCATTAATGAAGACTCTTTGCCTTGAATCTAGGATCCTTCTTTCAATACAGTCATATAGGCAAATTTTGATCTTTAAATCCTGATAGAAACTATCATCATAATGAAATCTAGGATTTAAAAAATAAACTGCCACATGTAAGGGCCTATGCAACTGAAGATTGCACCCTTGGTCAATGATTTTTCGTATGGCCAAATACCACTTCTTCACCTCCCAAGTTCTTTGCGATCACCTTTTTTGCCTAATCCATCGCTTCATAAATATATCCCATGACCGACCTCCCATTTGAATCAAATAGTCGTAGCACCTTAACCAATGGGAGAGTAGTCTTCAAGCAAAATGTGATGGATGGCCAAAAATCTACATCGGCCAAAACTATATCTTGAACATGCTTCTCATTTGCGGTTTTGGAGAAATTGCTACCTTCCCATTCTTTTAAGGTAAACATTAACCTCATGCCAATTCTATTTTGTGGATGCTTTTCAAAGTCAAGTAACACATAGAAAATCATGTTACGACCAGTCTTGTCAACTGCCCATTTGTGTGCTTCCTCATTAAATCTAGACCCAATGGTGTTTGTAAATGTAGACCGTTATAGCCCTTTCTTTTTCCACGATCTCCTAATGAACTTGTAACTTTTCAATATCTGCAAGCGTTAAGTCTATACAATATACCGCTCATGAAGACCAAAAGAAGATGCGCTATTCGTAACGACCTGCACTACATTCTCTTCACCCACCTCATCAATAATTGACTCAAGTAAACCCAACAAATTGTCCACATTTTTTGAAATATCAGACGTATCAACAGATCTCAAAAAGACAATACCGCTCGAACCATTAACTTGTAATGGATCGATTCACTCCATCAGTCCACCCATCTGATACTATTGTGCATCTAGTCTTCGCCCATTCCTTCTTATAAACCTCAATGTATTTCTCTATCAACTCAACCACCATCATAAAAAAAATAAATTCCTTCATGATATGACGGAAGCTTCAACCCTGGCTCAAATGCAACAACCACTTCCATCATATGTGCGAACAGAGGGCTCTTTACGAGGTTAAACAGTAAAACATTCGCATAGAGGAAACGAGAAATGGAAAGGCACGCACTATTTCCCTTCTTTTAGATTCTGTATAGAGTGGCTTGTTGCTTTTCTTTCGGCCCACTCTTTCTTCCCACAAATTCATCCATAGTTCTTTTTCTTTTCCTCTACATCATCAATAATAGAAACTCTTCTAACATTGTACGCCATTTCTTCCTATTGCTTCTTCTAATTCACATTACTATCCAACAACTTCTTGAATTTTTCCGCAACATCATCACCCACTTGGGGACATGCTACTACATTTCTCTTCATTCGAGCTAGGTGATGTTTCATTCGAAACACACCTCCTCAATATGCTTTTCCACAAAAATTACATCTTAAATGGATATTATTCTTCTCATCCAGCTTCGAACAATATTATCACATAAGGTCATTATCCTTGGTCTTCGATTTATTTCTCGTCTCTAAGGCTTCAACAATAATCAACACACAATCCTACATATTAAGAAAAAAGAATTATTTAGGCTAACACGAACGTGAAAGATTATATATAATTTAAATATGACAAAACTCTTAAAATAATTGAAGAACAAATGGAAAAGTGCTTAAAAATGGAAGAAAGGACAAAATAAAAGATTAAATAACTATTATATATTTTCCATACCTATTTTGATGTAAAAATCAAGAGAAACAAGTGGCGTTAAAATCCGTTAATCGACAAAAAAGACATGACAAAAAGAGAAGTTTTTTTGTGGGCCATAAATTCCAAATCTCACTAATCTCTCTCAAAAGAAGTAAAAAATGTGATATTCTAATGTGGGTGGACCTTAAATGAGTTTAAAAACAAAAGCCCTAAAAAATTTCACAAAAATCAGCAAAAATAAAATAAAATGCTTGAACATGATTTTTTTTTTTCCTGAAAAATGCATATTTAAACCTAAACATGAAAGAAATGAAATGGAAAAGATTAAAGGGCTACTTTATATATATATATATATATATATATACATATATATATATATATATACATATATATATATATATATATATATATATATATATACATATATATATATATATACATATACATATATATATATATATATACATATATATATATATATATATATATATATATATATATATATATATATATATATATATATATATATATACCTATTTTAATGTAGATATCGAATGCAACAAGTGTCATTCAATTCTATTGATTGACGAAAAAGATACGTCAACTTCTTTCTCTAGGTTTTCTATGACCCACAATCTTCGAAAATCTCCAACCCTCTCAAAAGAACCCGTGAGAGGTGGGTGGCTCATGTGAGGCGGTACCCATGTGATGTGGAGTCCATGAGGAGGGTTTGGCCAAGGTCCTAACTCATGCAATGTGGGGCCTGGGCTTTGCAATAAAGGGATTAATTCACCATTCTCAACCAGTTCAAGCTTTTAAAGCAAGTGGTTAATTATCCGGCATCAGGTTTGAAATATGGCCAATTTAAGATTATTATTTTTCTTGTTGTATCCCCAAATCCATAATACATCCTACATATAAATAGTTTGGACATTGAATATGATTCAGAATCCAAAATTTGTCTTTAAACTATACATGTACATCGAATGGGAACCATTAACAAGTTTCTTTAAACCATTACAACGGTGGCCCGCTTAATGATTGGATTGGGCCAACGGGTCAAGCCAAGGCATTCATAGTTGGCCTATGCTAGCCCATCATAGGGCCTAGTTTTCAGGCCTCGACCCAGCCCTCAAGCTAGGATTAAGAGTCCAAGTTGTGGCCCTACAGGGCCCATTTCTACCCTTAGTATTGTGTCTAACATCACATCTTAGGGCATAACATCAATGATGGTTGTCTTTAAGAACAAGGTTCAAGAGCTCATCAAGGTAGGGGCCATTGTCCTTGAGAAAGATGATAAGAAAGTTCACTACAAATATTGTCTTGATACAATTTGGTGGGTTTGAAACCATCTTAGTTGAAATCACGAAAGCAGAGGAGCACCATGTTGAATTCTTCTTTGAATTTGAACGTGATTATGTGTGAGGGTTGGTCCTTTGTCATCTACTAAAAAAATCAGTCATATGGGTCCATCCGATCTACTTGATGATGAAAAGGAGGTCATGAAAAGAAAGTCCAAACCTTCTAAACTTGGCACAACGCCACAGTCTGCACCACCACCTCACAACAAGCTTGGAGGCACCAAAAAGCACATATCAAAAGAAAGCAGAAGAGCTAGCCTAAAAAGAGTGAGGTATAGCTAGTTGATCCATTGGAATATCACTACAAGAAATGCCACTTTTACCAACAAAAATTTTTGAAGGCAAAAGTCCTAATTTCGTAGGCAAAAAGTTTTACCAGCGAAAATTTTCGTTGGCAATTTCCTCGCTAAAGGACCGAGGGGAACACCTTTTACCCACGAAAAAAAAATTTCGTTAGCAAAGGTAAGACTTTTGCCGACGAACATTTTCGTAGGAAAAATATTTTACCAGCGCTAATTTTCGTTGGTAAAAGTATTGACAAAACTTTTTACCTACGAATACTTTTGCAGGTAAAAATATATACATAACATTTTACCTACCAACAATTTCGTAGCTAAAAATATTTAGGAAACTTTTTACCTTCGAACACTTTCGTAGCCAAAAATATTTAAAACACTTTTTACATACCAACAATTTCGTAGCTAAAAATATTTAGGAGACTTTTTACCTACGAATACTTTCGTAGCCAAAAATATTTAAAACACTTTTTACCTACCAATAATTTTGTAGCTAAACATATTTACAAATTTTATACCTACCAACGATTTCATAGACAAAATTATTAAACACTTTTTAACTACCAACAATTTCGTAGCTAAAAATATTAACATGACCTTTTACATACCAATAATTTCGTAGCTAAAAGGTACAAGATTTTTGCCCACATATATATTCGTAGATAAAAATACTTAGAAAACGTTTCCCTACCACCAATTTTGTAGCTAAAAAGTCCTTTACCTATGCATATTTTCGTAGGTAAAAATATTCACAAAAAAGTTTAACTACGAATGATATCGTAGGTAAAAATACTTACAAAATGTTTAGCTATGAATATTTTCGTAGGTAAAAACATTTGTGAGACTTTTAACTACGAAAATGTTCGTAGGTAAAAACTTGGGGGAGACTTTTACCTACGAAACGTTACATAGGTAAAAGTTTTTTTTTTTTTTTTTCCAGCCCTATATTCCAACACAAAATTCTTGATATACAGCTGATATACACCTGTTACAATATAATTCCTGATATGCACTTGTTATGTAATATATTTCATCATATACACATTCACAACTATTTAACTCCAAAGTACATAAATAAATCTATCCAAACATAAACTACATCATGCATAAATACATAAGTTTAACATCATAAATAAAATATAAAAAATCACAAAGATGGAGGCAGAGGCGGTGGGGCATCGATGGGTTTGGATTCGGGATCAGGTTTTGCTTTGGGTTTTCAAGTTTAGGTTTAGGTTTAGGTTAGGTAGTTGAGAATATGATTAGGTGTAGGTTTAGGTTTAGGGATTTGAGAACACATTTAGGTTTTAGGTTTAGGTTTTAGGTAGGTTATAGGTTATAGCTGTAGGGAATTGAGAATAGGTTAAGGTTTAGGTTTTAGATTAAGGTTATAGGTAGGTTATAGGTTATAGGTTTAGGGAATTGAAAATAGGTTAAGGTTTAGGTTTAGGAAATCGGGCTTGGGTTCAGGATCGGGTTTTGCTTTAGGTTTTCAAGTTTAGGTTTAGATTTAGGTTAGGTAGTTGAGAATAGGATTAGGTGTAGGTTTAAGTTTAGGGATTTGAGAACACATTTAGGTTTCAGGTTTAGGTTTTAGGTAGGTTATAGGTTATAGCTGTAGGGAATTGAGAATAGGTTAAGATTTAGGTTTTAAGTTAAGGTTATAGGTAGGTTATAGGTTATAGATTTTAGGTTTAGGGAATTGAGAATAGGTAAAGGTTTAGGTTTAGGAAATCGGGTTTGGGTTCGGGATCGGGTTTTGCTTTGGGTTTTCAAGTTTAGGTTTAGGTTTAGGTTTAGGTTAGGTAGTTGAGAATAGGATTAGGTGTAGGTTTAAGTTTAGGGATTTGAGAACACATTTAGGTTTCAGGTTTAGGTTTTAGGTAGGTTATAGGTTATAGTTGTAAGAAATTGAGAATAGGTTACGATTTAGGTTTTAGGTTAAGGTTATAGGTATGTTATAGGTTATAGGTTTAGGGAATTGAGAATAGGTTAAGGTTTAGGTTTAAGAAATTGGGTTTGGGTTCGGGATCGGATTTAGCTTTGGGTTTTCAAGTTTAGGTTTAGGTTTAGGTTAGGTAGTTGAGAATAGGATTAGGTGTAGGTTTAGGTTTAGGGATTTGAGAACACATTAAGGTTTTAGGTTAAGGTTTTACGTAGGTTATAGGTTATAGCTGTAGGGAATTGAGAATAGGTTGAGGTTTAGGTTTTAGGGTAAGGTTATGGGTAGTTTATAGGTTATAGGTTTAAGGAATTGAGAATAGGTTAAGGTTTAGGTTTAGGAAATCGGGTTTGGGTTCGGGATCGGGTTTTGCTTTGGGTTTTCAAGTTTAGATTTAGGTTTAGGTTAGGTAGTTAAGAATAAGATTAGGTGTAGGTTTAGGTTTAAGGATTTGAGAACACATTTAGGTTTTAGGTTTAGGTTTTAGGTTAATGTTATAGGTAGGTTATAGGTTATAGCTGTAGGGAATTGAGAATAGGTTAAGGTTTAGGTTTTAGGTTAAGGTTATAGGTATGTTATACATTATAGCTATAGGGAATTGAGAATAGGTTAATGTTTAGATTTTAGGTTAAGGTTATAGGTAGGTTATAGGTCATAGATTTAGGGAATTGAGAATAGGTTAAGGTTTAGGTTTAGGAAATCGGGTTTGGGTTCGGGATCGGGTTTTACTTTGGGTTTTCAAGTTTAGTTTTAGGTTTCGGTTAGCTAGTTGAGAATAGGATTAGGTGTAGGTTTAAGTTTAGGGATTTGAGAACACATTTAGGTTTCAAGTTTAGGTTTTAGGTAGGTTATAGGTTATAGTTGTAGGGAATTGACAATAGGTCAAGATTTAGGTTTTAGGTTAAGGTTATAGGTAGCTTATAGGTTATAGGTTTAGGGAATTGAGAATAGGTTAAGGTTTAGGTTTAGGAAATCGGGTTTGGGTTCGGGATCGGGTTTTACTTTGGGTTTTCAAGTTTAGTTTTAGGTTTCGGTTAGGTAGTTGAGAATAGGATTAGGTGTAGGTTTAAGTTTAGGGATTTGAGAACACATTTAAGTTTCAAGTTTAGGTTTTAGGTAGGTTATAGGTTATAGTTGTAGGGAATTGAGAATAGGTTAAGATTTAGGTTTTAGGTTAAGGTTATAGGTAGGTTATAGGTTATAGGTTTAGGGAATTGAGAATAGGTTAAGGTTTAGGTTTAAGAAATCGGGCTTGGGTTCGAGGTCGGGTTTAACTTTGGGTTTTCAACTTTAGGTTTAGGTTAGGTAGTTGAGAATAGGATTAGGTGTAGGTTTAAGTTTAGGGATTTGAGAACACATTTACGTTTCAAGTTTAGGTTTTAGGTAGGTTATAGGTTATAGTTGTTGGGAATTGAGAATAGGTTAAGATTTAGGTTTTAGGTTAAGGTTATAGGTAGGTTATAGGTTATAGGTTTAGGGAATTGAGAATAGGTTAAGGTTTAGGTTTAGGAAATCGGGTTTGGGTTTGGGATCAGGTTTTACTTTGGGTTTTCAAGTTTAGTTTTAGGTTTCGGTTAGGTAGTTGAGAATAGGATTAGGTGTAGGTTTAAGTTTACGGAATTGAGAACACATTTAAGTTTCAAGTTTAGGTTTTAGGTAGGTTATAGGTTATAGTTGCAGGGAATTGAGAATAGGTTAAGATTTAGGTTTTAGGTTAAGGTTATAGGTAGGTTATAGGTTATAGGTTTAGGGAATTGAGAGTAGGTTAAGGTTTAGGTTTAAGAAATCGGGTTTGGGTTCAAGATCGGGTTTAGCTTTGGGTTTTCAAGTTTAGGTTTAGGTTCGGCAGTTGAGAATAGGATTAGGTGTAGGTTTAGGTTTAGGGATTTGAGAACACATTAAGGTTTTAGGTTTAGGTTAGGTAGGTTATAGGTTATAGCTGTAGGGAATTGGGAATAGGTTAAGGTTTAGGTTTTAGGTTAAGGTTATAGGTAGGTTATAGGTTATAGGTTTAGGGATTTGAGAATAGGTTAAGGTTTAGGTTTAGGAAATTGAGTTTGGGTTCGAGATCACGTTTTGCTTTGAGTTTTCAATTTTAGGTTTAGATATAGGTTAGGTAGTTGAGAAGATTAGGTGTAGGCTTAGGTTTAGGGATTAGAGAACACATTTAGGTTTTAGGTTTAGGTTTTAGGTAGGTTATAGGTTATAGCTATAGGGAATTGAGAATAGGTTAAGGTTTAGGTTTTAGGGTAAGGTTATAGGTAGGTTATAGATTATAGGTTTATGGAATTGAGAATAGGTTAAGATTTAGGTTTAGGAAATCAGGTTTGGGTTCGGGTTCGAGTTTTGCTTTGGGTTTTCAAGTTTAGGTTTAGGTTTAGGTTAAGAAGTTAATAATAAGATTAGGTGTTGGTTTAAGTTTAGGGATTTGTGAACACATTTAGGTTTCTGGTTTAGGTTTTAGGTAGGTTATAGGTTATAGTTGTAGGGAATTGAGAATAGGTTAAGGTTTAGGTTTTAGGTTAAGGTTATAGGTTTAGGGAATTGAGAATAGGTTTAGGTTTAGGTTTAGGAAATCGGGTTTGTGTTCGGGATTGGGTTTTGCTTTGGGTTTTCAAGTTTAAGTTTAGGTTTTGGTTAGGTAGTTGAGAATTGGATTAAGTGTAGGTTTAGGTTTACGAATTTGAGAACACATTTAGGTTTTAGGTTAAGGTTTTAGGTAGGTTATAGGTTATAACTGTAGGGAATTGAGAATAGGTTAAGGTTTAGGTTTTTGGGTAAGGTTATATGTAGGTTATAGGTTGTAGGTTTAGGGAATTGAGAATAGGTTAAGGTTTAGGTTTAGGAAATCGGGTTTGGGTTCGGGATCGGGTTTTGCTTTGGGTTTTCAAGTTTCGATTTAGGTTTAGGTTAGGTAGTAAAGAATAGGATTTGGTGTAGGTTTAGGTTTAGGGATTTGAGAACACATTTAGGTTTTTGGTTTAGGTTTTAGGTAGGTTATAGGTTATAGCTGTAGGGAATTGAGAATAGGTTAGAGTTTAGGTTTTATGTTAAGGTTATAGGTAGGTTATACGTTCTAGCTGTAGGGAATTGAGAATAGGTTAAGGTTTAGATTTTAAGTTAAGGTTATTGGTAGGTTATATGTTATAGGCTTAGGGAATTGAGAATAGGTTAAGGTTTAGCTTTAGGAAATCGGGTTTGGATTCGGGATAGGGTTTTGCTTTGGGTTTTTAAGTTTAGGTTTAGGTTTAGGTTAGGTAGTTGAGAATAGGATTAGGTGTAGGTTTAGGTTTACGGATTTGAGAACACATTTAGGTTTTAAGTTTAGGTTTTAGGTTAAGGTTATAGGCAGGTTATAGGTTATAGCTGTAGGGAATTGAGAATAGGTTAAGGTTTAGGTTTTAGATTAAGGTTATAGGTAGTTTATACGTTACTGCTGTAGGGAATTGAGAATAGGTTAAGGTTTAGGTTTTAGATTAAGGTTATAGGTAAGTTATAGGTTATAGGTTTAGGTAATTGAGAATAGGTTAAGGTTTAGGTTTAAGAAATCGGGTTGGGGTTCGGGAACGGGTTTTTCTTTGGGTTTTCAAGTTTAAGTTTAGGTTTATGTTAGATAGTTGAGAATAGGATTCGGTGTGGGTTTAGGTTAGGGGATTTGAGAACACATTTAGGTTTTAGGTAGGTTATAGGTTATAGATGTAGGGAATTGAGAACAGGTTAAGGTTTAGGTTTTAGGGTAAGGTTATAGGTAGGTTATAGGTTATAGGTTTAGGTTTAGGAAATCGGGTTTGGGTTCGGGATCGGGTTTGGCTTTGGGTTTTCAAGTTTAGGTTTAGGTTTAGGTTAGGTAGTTGAGAATAGGATTAGGTGTAGGTTTAAGTTTTGGGATTTGAGAACACATTTAAGTTTCAGGTTTAGGTTTGAGGTAGGCTATAGGTTATAGTTGTAGGGAATTGAGAATAGGTTAAGGTTTAGGTTTTAGATTAAGGTTATAGGTAGGTTATAGGTTATAGGTTTAGGGAATTGAGAATAGGTTGAGGTTTAGGTTTAGGAAATCGGGTTTGGGTTCGGGATTGGGTTTTGCTTTGGGTTTTCAAGTTTAGGTTTAGGTTTAGGTTAGGTAGTTGAGAATAAGATTACGTGTAGGTTTAGGTTTAGGGATTTGAGAACACATTTAGGTTTTAGGTTTAGGTTTTAGGTAGGTTATAGGTTATAGCTGTAGGGAATTGAGAATAGGTTAAGGTTTAGGTTTTAGGTTAACGTTATAGGTAGGTTATAGGTTATAGGTTTAGGGAATTGAGAATAGGTTAAGGTTTAGGTTTAGGAAATCGGGTTTGGGTTCAGGATCGGGTTTTACTTTGGGTTTTCAAGTTTTGGTTTAGGTTTAGGTTAAGTAGTTGAGAATATGATTAGGTGTAGGTTTAGGTTTAAGGATTTGAGAACACATTTGGGTCTAAGGTTTAGGTTTAGGTAGGCTATCGGTTATAGTTGTAGGGAATTGAGAATAGGTTAAGGTTTAGGTTTTAGGTTAAGGTTATAGGTTATAGGTTTAGGGAATTGAGAATAGGTTAAGGTTTAGGTTTAAGAAATCGGGTCTGTGTTCGGGATCGGGTTTTGCTTTGGATTTTAAAGTTTAGGTTTAGGTTTAGGTAAGAAGTTGAGAATAGGATTAAGTGTAGGTTTAGGTTTAGGGATTTGAGAACACATTTAAGTTTTAGGTTAAGGTTTTAGGTAGGTTATAGGATATAGCTTTAGGGAATTGAGAATAGGTTAAAGTTTAGGTTTTATGGGTATGGTTATAGGTAGGTTATAGGTTATAGGTTTAGGGAATTGAGAATAGGTTAAGGTTTAGGTTTAGGAAATCGGGTTTGGGTTCGGGATCGGGTTTTGCGTTGGGTTTTCAAGTTTAGATTTAGGTTTAGGTTAGGTAGTTAAGAATAGGATTAGGTGTAGGTTTAGGTTTAGGGATTTGAGAACACATTTAGGTTTTAGGTTTAGGGTTTAGGTTAAGGTTATAGGTAGGTTATAGGTTATAGCTGTAGGGTATTGAGAATAGGTTAAGGTTTTGGTTTTAGGTTAAGGTTATAGGTAGTTTATACGTTACTGCTTTAGGGAATTGAGAATAGGTTAAGGTTTAGGTTTTTGGTTAAGGTTATTGTTAGGTTATAGGTTATAGGTTTTGGGAATTGAGAATAGGTTAAGGTTTAGGTTTAGGAAATCGGGTTTGGGTTCGGGATCGGGTTTTGCTTTGGGTTTTCAAGTTTAGGTTTAGGTTTAGGTTAGGTAGTTGAGAATATGAATAGGTGTAGGTTTAGGTTTAGGGATTTGAGAACACATTTAGGTTTAAGGTTTAGGTTTTAGGTAGGTTATAAGTTATAGTTGTAGGGAATTCAGAATAGGTTAAGGTTTAGATTTTAGGTTAAGGTTATAGCTACGTTATAGGTTATAGGATTAGGGAATTGAGAATAGGGTAAGGTTTAGGTTTAGGAAATCGGGTTTGTGTTCGGGATCGAGTTTTACTTTGGGTTTTCAAGTTTAGGTTTAAGTTTAGGTTAGGTAGTTTAGAATAGGATTACGTTTAGGTTTAGGTTTAGGGATTTGAGAACACATTTAGGTTTTAGGTTAAGGTTTTAGGTAGGTTATAGGTTATAACAGTAGGGAATTGAGAATAGGTTAAGGTTTAGGTTTTAGGGTAAGGTTATATGTTATAGGTTTAGGGAATTGAGAATAGGTTAAGGTTTAGGTTTAGGAAATCAGGTTTGGGTTTGGGATCGGGTTTTGCTTTGTGTTTTCAAGTTTAGGTTTAGGTTTAGGTTAGGTAGTTGAGAATAGGATTAGGTGTAGGTTTAAGTTTAGGGATTTTGAGAACACATTTAGGTTTCAGGTTTAGGTTTTAGGTAGGTTATAGGTTATAGTTGTAGGGAATTAAGAATAGGTTAAGGTTTTGGTTTTAGATTAAGGTTATAGGTAGGTTATAGGTTATAGGTTTTGGGAATTGAGAATAGGTTAAGGTTTACGTTTAGGAAATCGGGTTTGGGTTTGGGATTGGGTTTTGCTTTGGGTTTTCAAGTTTAGGTTTAGGTTTTGGTTAGGTAGTTAAGAATAGGATTACGTGTAGGTTTAGATTTAGGGATTTGAGAACACATTTTGGTTTTAGGTAGGTTATAGGTTATAGCTGTAGGGAATTGAGAATAGGTTAAGGTTTAGGTTTTAGGTTAAGGTTATAGGTAGGTTATAGGTTTTAGGTTTAGGGAATTGAGAATAGGTTAAGGTTTAGGTTTAGGAAATCGGGTTTGGGTTTGGGATCGGGTTTTACTTTGGGTTTTAAAGTTTAGGTTTAGGTTTAGGTTAAGTAGTTAAGAATATGATTAGGTGTAGGTTTAGGTTTAGGGATTTGAGAACACATTTGGGTGTAAGGTTTAGGTTTTAGGTAGGATATCGGTTATAGTTGTAGGGAATTGAGAATAGGTTGCGGTTTAGGTTTTATGTTAAAGTTATAGGTAGGTTATAGGTTATAGGTTTAGGGAATTGTGAATAGGTTAAGGTTTAGGTTTAGGAAATCGGGTTTATGTTCGGGATCGGGTTTTGCTTTGGGTTTTAAAGTTTAGGTTTAGGTTTAGGTTAGGTAGTTGAGAATAGGATTAAGTGTAGGTTTAGGTTTAGGGATTTGAGGACACATTTAGGTTTTAGGTTAAGGTTTTAGGTAGGTTATAGGATATAGCTGTAGGGAATTGAGAATAGGTTAAGGTTTCGGTTTTATGGGTAAGGTTATAGGTAGGTTATAGGTTATAGGTTTACGGAATTGAGAATAGGTTAAGGTTTAGGTTTCGAAATTCGGGTTTGGGTTCAGGATCAGGTTTTGCGTTGGGTTTTCAAGTTTAGATTTAGGTTTAGGTTAGGTAGTTAAGAATAGGATTAGTTGTAGGTTTAGGTTTAGGGATTTGAGAACACATTTAGGTTTAAGGTTTAGGATTTAGGTTAAGGTTTTAGGTAGGTTATATGTTGTAGCTGTAAGGAATTGAGAATAGGTTAAGGTTTTTGTTTTAGGTTAAGGTTATAGGTAGTTTATACGTTACTGCTGTAGGGAATTGAGAATAGGTTGAGGTTTAGGTTTTAGGTTATAGGTTATAGGTTTTGGGAATTGAGAATATGTTAAGGTTTAGGTTTAGGAAATCGGGTTTGGGTTCGGGATCGGGTTTTTCTTTGAGTTTTCAAGTTTAGGTTTAGGTTTAGGTTAGGTAGTTGAGAATATGATTAGGTGTAGGTTTAGGTTTAGGGATTTGAGAACACATTTAGGTTTAAGAATTAGGTTTTAGGCAGGTTATAAGTTATAGTTGTAGGGAATTCAGAATAGGTTAAGCTTTAGATTTTAGGTTAAGGTTATAGCTACGTTATAGGTTATAGGCTTAGGAAATTGAGAATAGGTTAAGGTTTAGGTTTACGAAATCAGGTTTGTGTTCGGGATCGAGTTTTGCTTTGGGTTTTCAAGTTTAGGTTTAGGTTTAGGTTAGGTAGTTGAGAATAGGATTACGTATAGGTTTAGGTTTAGGGATTTGAGAACACATTTAGGTTTTAGGTTAAGGTTTTAGGTTATAACTGTAGGGAATTGAGAATAGGTTAAGGTTTAGGTTGTAGGGTAAGGTTATATGTTATAGTTTTAGGGAATTGGGAATAGGTTAAGGTTTAGTTTTAGGAAATCGGGTTTGGGTTCGGGATCAGATTTTGCTTTAGGTTTTCAAGTTTAGGTTTCGGTTTTGGTTAGGTTGTTGAGAATAGGATTAGGTGTATGTTAAAGTTTAGGGATTTGAGAACACATTTAGGTTTTAGGATTAGGTTTTAGGTAGGTTATAGGTTGTAGTTGTAGGCAATTGAGAACAGGTTAAGGTTTAGGTTTTAGATTAAGGTTATAGGCAGGTTATAGGTTATAGGTTTTGGGAATTGAGAATAGGTTAAGGTTTAGGTTTAGGAAATTGGGTTTGGGTTTGGGATCGGGTTTTGCTTTGGGTTTTCAAGTTTAGGTTTAGGTTTAGGTTAGGTAGTTAAGAATAGGATTACATGTATGTTTAGATTTAGGGATTTGAGAACACATTTAGGTTTTAGGTAGGTTATAGGTTATAGCTGTAGGGAATTGAGAATAGGTTAAGGTTTAGGTTTTAAGTTAAGGTCATAGGTAGGTCATAGGTTTTAGGTTTAGGGAATTGAGAATAGGTTAAGGTTTAGGTTTAGGAAATCAGGTTTGGGTTTTCAAGTTTACGTTTAGGTTTAGGTTAAGTTGCTAAGACTATGATTAGGTGTAGGTTTAGGTTTAGGAATTTGAGAACACATTTGGGTTTAAGGTTTAGGTTTTAGGTAGGCTATCGGTTATAGTTGTAGGGAATTGAGAATAGGTTAAGGTTTAGGTTTTATGTTAAACTTATAGGTAGGTTATAGGTTATAGGTTTAGGGAATTGAGAATAGGTTAAGGTTTAGATTTAGGAAATCGGGTTTGTGTTCGGGATCGGGTTTTGCTTTGGGTTTTAATGTTTAGGTTTAGGTTTTGGTTAGGTAGCTGAGAATAGGATTAAGTGTAGGTTTAGGTTTAGGGATTTGAGTACACATTTAGGTTTTAGGTTAAGGTTTTAGGTAGGTTATAGGATATAGATGGAGGGAATTGAGAATAAGTTAAGGTTTAGGTTTTATGGGTAAGGTTATAGGTAGGTTATAGGTTATAGGTTTAGGGAATTGAGAATAGGTTAAGGTTTAGGTTTAGGAAATCGGGTTTGGGGTCAGGATCGGGTTTTGCGTTGAATTTTCAAGTTTAGATTTAGGTTTAGGTTAAGTAGTTAAGAATAGGATTAGGTGTAGGTTTAGGTTTAGGGATTTGAGAACATATTTAGGTTTTAGGTTTAGGATTTAGGTTAAGGTTATAGTGTAAGACCCGTATCTTGGTCCGTACCTTTCCTTAGACTTTCGCGGTCTTACCAGTCGAATTCCGGTAACCTTCGACCCTTAACCGATATCGACGCGCGATCTTGATTCATATGGCGACAACCCGAGACCAATACCATAGCGACCACGACGTCGTTACGGTTCCGATACCACGACCCGCGTGCCAAGGTGATACCCTGGTCAAGAGATATGGGCCAACGTTCGGTCCGAGAAAATGCCACGCGTTATGAAAACCAAGGGAATCTCTACGATGTGTCACATCAATCACATCAATCCCATCAATCCATCAAGCCATCACAAGTTAAGTACACATCACTTTCATCCTTTTTCCCAAGCAACCACAAAAGTCTTCACCACCCATACCTCTCTTACACAAAAAGCCACAAAAGTCATCACCACCCACACCTCTCTTACACAAAAGCCTCAAAAGTCAATACTTTCTTACACAACCATCATTCATCCATCCATCCATCTCTCTCTACATCACTCTCTCTCTTTCTCTCTTTCTCACTTCAAATTTTCAAGAAACAAAAGATTTTCAAAAAAACTCCATACGTATGTAATTTTTTAAAACCTCCTAAGCTCCAAGTGGCCCACCTCTTCATCCCAAAATCTCTCATCTCCACCTTCCATTCTTCATCTCATCCATTGATGTTGAAGCTAAGGTGCCAAGGAACCTCTAGGAGCAAGAGGATTGGACGGTGGGTGCTTCTATAGGGTAGATTTTCTTATTTTTATGGTGGACCAAGTGAGGCCCACCGATCAATGGTGTGGATCTCACTTGGGACCCTAAAATGTGGCCGATGGACCACTTGGATCATCATGATCGTTCCATGATGGGGCCATTCTCCATGGACCCCATCATGATGTTTATTTCATTGCAAAAGGTCATCTAGACCGTCCATATCGGTGGGGAATGGATCTCCACCGTTGATTTACATTTTGATGGTCCCATGTTCAACGAGATCCGTTTATTGTATGATTCATTGCAAGGGAGGGCCCATAATGTCGGGGTCCCTTCATTACAAGGCGTGTCCCACTCTCCATGTCTCTCTCTCTCTCTTTTATTTATTTTATTTTATTTTATTTTATTTTTTTAGGATTGTGTGACCCACTTGAATGGATCCCACCTTGATGCAATTATTTTTATTCAAGTGGGGCCCACCTTAGACGTTGAACCCATGGCACCCGTCAGTGGTGGCCCACTCCATCAGGGCCCACACTAAAAAAATTAAAAAAAAAAATAAAAAAATTTAAGATCGTCCAGCATCTGGGATGCTGGACGTTTCAACAGAAAGGAGAAAAAGGAAGAAAGAAAAAAGAAGAGGAGCTTTTGGGTGGTTCCCTTGCATAGGCCCCACCCTAATGTTTATGTTCGATCCAAGCCGTCCATCCTCTTACCCATGGCATTTTAGCCGTTGGGTAGAAGTTTGGAGCTGATCCAATCACCTGGTGGGCCATAGCACCATATATTGCGTCCTCACCATTCAAATACTATTTTTCTATTTTATTCCACTTCTTTAGCTTATAAAAATTCAAACTCTGGATTCATTTCGACTGTTGCGGGCCACTGAATGCAATGGTCGGAGCGGATTTCATTTTAGCTGGACCCATGCGCGAAAAACTACAGGAAAACTAATTTTTCTGATTTTTGGAAAGAGGCATAGCCTCTGCCTTTACGTCAGCAGCAGGAGGCGCGTGCAGCCAGTGAGACGGGCGGGCGGCCGCTGGCCACCCACGGCCCTGCACGTGGGCCCCACAGTGATGTTTATTTACATTCCAACCCATTCATCGGATGGGCCACCCCCTAAAGTGGCCCCCCTCCAAAAATGAGAGAGATCCAAAACTCAGGTGGCCCACACCACGTGAAACAGTGTGAGTTGAATTCTACCGTTGAAAGGTTTTTGGGGCCCACAGAAGTTTTGAATCAAGCTGAAATTTATGTCGTCCCTTCATCCAGGTCCGAGTGACCTTATGAATGGGTTGGATGGCAAATAAATATTACAGAGTGGGCCCCACATGGGACCCACATTTATGTATCTGTTTTAATGCACCGTCCACAGCCGTGGACGGTGGACTCCCACCATGATACATGTTATACTCCACCGTCCAGTGGACGGTGGGGCCCCTTGTGATGTATGTGCTCCATCCGCACTGTCCACTGGACAGTGGGACCCACCATGATGCACTTGATACATTCAAACTGTCCATCCACTTAGTGAGACCATTTTAATGCATGAGTTATTAGATGGGTGGGCCACTCATATGGGTTTGGCCCATTTAGTTTGTAACAGGCCTATGGGTTAGGCCCATTTGAATTTCAAAAGGCCTATGGGCTAGGCCCATTTGGTTTATGAAATGCTTATGGGCTAGGCCCATTGGATCCACTTAAGGCCTAAGATCTTAGGTCCATTTGATGTGTTGCAAGTCCATGGGACTAGGCCCATTTAATGTACTTCAAGGCCCACTTGATATGTTCCAATTCCATAGGAATAGGCCCTTTTGATGTGTTCCAAGGCCCATAAAATTGGACCCATTTGTTGCATTCTTAAAGCCCATGGGAGTGAACCCATTTGATTATAAAAAGGGTCAATGGGATTAGGCCCACTGGACTTATTTGAGACCCATGAGTTAGGCCCATTTTATTTGATTAAGGCCTAGGGGTTTAGGCCCATTGAACTCATGTTAGGTCTATGGGTTGAGGCCCACTTGATCTACATGTGGGGCCCAATTGGTGTGGCCCATTGGTCATACATTAGACTCATGAGACTAAGCTCATTAGATGCAATCCAAGGCCCACGGGTTTGACCTATTGCAATGCACATAAGACCCTTTGGTGTGGCCCATTTATGTGGCCCATCTGATGAATAAAAAGCCCAATAGGATATGGCCCATTTGATATATATGTAAGGTCCAATGGGGACAACCTACGGTCCATTGCAATGTGTAAATCCATTACAGACTAAGTACTGATGTTTACAAAGATCGTGCCTTGGGAGCAATGTTGGTTTGACGTCCACATTGCGAGTGTAATGTTGGTTGGATGTCCACATTACGACTCTTCTTAGGGCCCATTGTTAGGCCTGTACTTATCGTGTATAGGCCGTTCAGGTCCATCTGCATTGTAAGATAGTTCATTTTATTATAACATGTTTAGTACAGTTCCATGACTCATGATCATACGCATCATATGTATGCTTGACGTGAGAATTGTCTGATCATAGCATTTGCCTTCGGGCAGGTTGTTTATGGGATCCCGGTTAGGCAGTGTTGCCCTACATGAGCACACGATATGCGCAGGATTGGTTGCATGACTGGATAGCGTGATTCATGCATGTCGCATTTGTGTGACATGGTTATTGTACGCCCTAGCGACATTAGGGCTGTAGCCTCCACAGACACATCGTAGTTGGCAGGATTAGATACCGAAAATCTTGTTCTACATGGGGTACTATAGATATCCCTAGGTGAAAGTCCCTAAATCCTTATGGTACCAAGAGGTTGCTCCAACGTCTAGGCCGAGTGGGTAGATGAGCGCTGAGTGCCGAATACCAGTTGGCTGTGCTCTCCACTATGTCGTGGTCGGTTGGAAGGGGGTGCGGCCTTACCCGCCCGACTGTAGGGGGCAATGCTAGGCTGAGTCTGACCAGCTCGAGGAATGGGTCCGCTATCGACGAGTCGCGCCCGATATTGGCAGACGGATAGTGAGGTCTCTTCCACTTACCTTATTACGCGCGATGTGGTGACAATCTGGTTTAGAGTGTATTAGACTCCGGTGATATCCCATATTTTGAGCTGTATTGATGTGTGGACATAAATGAGGACCTGTATGCTTGAGTTGCATTGTACATCGCATGGCCTTGGGATGGCCGATACCATTCATGTCTTGCATTGCATAGCCTTGGTACGACTCATGATATTATGGTTCCATCTGTATATTCCACCTTACTTTGACATTGCATGTTCATATTACTACCTTGTGCACACACTTTCACCACCCTCTAAGCTTTCTATAAGCTTATGCACGACCGTTACTTGCAGGTGACGTTGGATCGCAGCAGCACTGAGGCAGGAGCACGTTGCAGGGCATTTTGGAGTTTTTGTTCTTTACCACTGTATTTCCCTTTATGCTCATTGTACTTGTAAAGTTTTTGATCATAGTGGAAATGTAATGGAGTACTTGGTTATTGTTTATGGGTTATGCCTTTGGTTATGCTTATTACGAATCAAACTGACATTGAAAATCCTCCTCGTAGCATCCCAGGATCGGAACCTGGTGAATGGGAGCTAGGAGCCGAGAATGGGGTTCTACGGAGGCTGTCGGTGCCGGATTCAGCGATCGAAAAATTTGTGAGCCCGGTTTCTGAGTTTGGGGAGTGACAGAAGTTGGTATCAGAGCATAACTTGGGAATAACCGAGAACAACATTACATGTCTGCTATGAGTAAAGAATGGCTAAGTCCCGAAGTTCGGATAGCTTCGCGACCTTCCAATCCAGACCGTTAACGTGCGTACATTCGAGTGTTTTGAAGTTGATAGGTGTCTCGCTCTTTCCTATAGGACATGACACCTGGGAGAGTTACCCGATCGACTCCCGCACCACCACCTGAGGATTCTGCTTCACCATCGGAGGCTCCAGCTTTACCACCTGCGTCTCCCGTTCCACCCTCAGAAATCCCTGCTTCTTTCTCTGAGGATGACATTCCTCCACCTGAGGCCGATGAGGAGCTGACCGTGACTGTGAGTGCCTCTCAGTTACAGCAGATGTTACAGGCTGTGACAGCCGCACTCAAGGGACAGGGCAGACGCTCAGCTGTTTCACTAGCTCAGGCAGAGCAGGAGCATGCGAGCGCCTTACTTCGTGAGTTCAGATGGCTTGATCCCCCACGTTTCCAGGGCGAGCCAGATCCGATTGCAGCAGAGAGATGGCGCTCCGATGTGGAGAAGAGTTTTGATACCATGTCATGTACGACCGATCATCTCGTCCGGCTAGCCGTATTTCTCTTCCAGGGTGAGGCCGAGCATTGGTGGACCTCTGTTACCCGTGTTGCCGGACCTGATTATGTCTGGACATGGGAGGATTTTGTTGACCGATTCGAGGAGCAGTACTTCCCCGACCATATCCGTCGTCAGCGAGCTTTAGAGTTCGAGACTCTGGTGCAGGGAGACATGACCGTGGCATAGTACGTGGCCCGTTTTGTGGCTCTATCGAGATTCACACCGTACATGGTTGATGACGAGGGGTGGAAGGCCCGCCACTTCGAGCACGACCTACGTTACGGCCTTCGAGGTCGTGTTATTGGGCATGAGCTCCCTACTTTCCAGGCAGTAGTGCGGAGAGCTCATATTTATGAGACTGAGTGGGCCTGTTCTCAGTCTGAGCGTGGTCAGAGGAGAGACCGGAAGAGGCAGGCTTCTTTCAGTCCTTCCCAGCAGCGTCGACCACAGCAGCAGAGGCGCACAGGTCGCCCAGCCTTCCGAGCGCCAGCAGCACCAGTAGCACCTCCACCACCACCTCAGAGGCAGTTCACCGACACTTGCTTCAGGTGCGGTGTGATGGGACACCGTTCATGGGAGTGTCTCAGCCCCCAGCAGCAGTAGAGAGGTCCACAGCAGCAGAGACCCCCACAGCAGCAGCGACAACAACCTCCACCACCGAGGTCACCTCAGCAGCAGCATCAGCATCAGCACCAGCCTCAGAGACTGCAGCAGTAGAGGCAGCAGTTTCAACTGCCTCAGCGACCCCAACAGCAGCAGTAGCACGTTCAGAGGGGACAAGCACCTCCCCAGCCAGCTTAGGCTAGATTCTATGCGGCTCAGCAGGATCCGCAGTCATCTGGTGGAGTTGTTGAGGGTATACTTCCAGTTTCTGCATGCATTGCACGTATACTGTTTGATTCTGGTGCATCGCATTCTTTTGTGGCCGAGAGCTTCTGTCGATCGGCTGGCTTACTGTTGGAGTCTGCTGGTGAGAGCCTATTAGTATCGACTCCCTTGGAGAGGACCGTAGTGTTGGGATAATTTTGCTCGTCTTGCCCCGTTTTGGTTGGGGATACCTTTCTGCCTGCTGACCTGTTCATTTTTCCGATGTCTGAGTTCGACGTCATCCTGGGCATGGATTGGCTCGCCGAGTACTATGCTATATTAGACTGCACTGAGAGGACCGTCACGTTCTGTATACCCGGTGTGCCACAGTTCGAGTTCGTTGCAGAGGCCAGAGGAGAGCGGTTGTCATGTTTGATGTCTTGCACCATAGAGGAGCCTGTTGCCGTTTGCATCGACTATTTGCCCGTGGTTTGCGATTTTTCCGATGTATTTCAGGAGATTCCGGGATTACTGCCTCGTCGACTCACCGAGTTCCAGATCGATCTCGTGCCCGGTACCGCGCCTATTTCGAAGGCCCAGTATCGAATGACACCTTTAGAGTTACGGGAACTGCAGAAGCAGTTGGACGAGTTACGAGAGTTGGGTTTTATTCGTCTGAGCAGTTCACCGTGGGGAGCCCTGGTACTCTTCGTGAAGAAGAAGGATGGCTCGTTGAGGCTCTGTGTTGACTATCACGAGCTCAACAAAGTCACGATCAAGAACAAGTACCCGCTCCCTAGGATTGATGATTTGTTCGACCAGCTGCAGGGTGCACAGTTCTTTTCGAAGATTGACCTGCGTTCCGGTTATCATCAGATTCGGGTACGAGATGAGGACATTCCGAAGACGGCATTCAGGACGCGTTATGGTCATTTTGAGTTTCAGGTCATGTCCTTCGGACTGACCAATGCACCCGCGGTCTTCATGCAGCTGATGAACGAGGTTTTTCGCCCATATCTGGATCAGTTTGTTGTAGTCTTCATCGACGATATTCTGATCTACTCGAGGACCCATGAGGAGCACGAGCAGCATTTAGAGATTACTTTACAGACCCTCCGCGCACATCAGCTGTATGCGAAGCTGGAGAAGTGCGGGTTCTGGCAGGAGGAGGTGAAGTTCCTCGGTCACATAGTGACGAGGGAAGGTGTCGCAGTGGACCCCTCAAAGGTCGAGGCAGTGCGTCAGTGGGGCCAGCCCACGACTGCGACAGAGATCCGTAGTTTCCTTGGCTTGGCGGGCTATTACCGACGTTTTATTGAGGATTTTTCTCGTATTGCAGCCCCACTGACCAGGTTGACTCGGAAGGGCGCAGAGTTTATTTGGAGTGACGCCTGCGAGCGAGCATTTACGGAGTTGAAGGACCGTCTGACGTCCGCTCCTGCCCTCACTCTTCCCTCTGGGAGTGACGGCTTTATTGTATTCACTGATGCCTCGCATATTGGTTTGGGTGCTGTCCTGATGCAGCACGGGAGACCAGTGGCCTTTGCGTCTCGTCAGCTCAAGGTCCATGAGCTGAACTATTCTACGCATGACTTAGAGCTGGCTGCAGTTGTCTTCACACTGAAGGTGTGGAGGCACTATCTTTATGGGGTTAGGTTCGAGCTCTTCTCTGATCACAAGAGCTTGAAGTACCTCTTCTCGCAGCCTGAGTTGAATATGAGACAGGCGTTGGATGGAGCTCCTGAAGGACTATGATTTCGACCTCCAGTACCACTCGGGCAAGGCGAACGTGGTGGCAGATGCCCTCAGCCGTCAACCACGAGGTCTAGTGGCGTGTATGATGATTCAGGAGTGGCGGATGCTTGAGGATATTGCACCATATGATTTTGACTTCGGCCTGCATTCTTCCATTGTACAGTTATCGAGCTTGTCGATTCAACCCTCTCTTGTCGCTAGGGTGATCGAGGCTCAATAGGCTGATGAGTCGTTGCAGAGTTATATGGTTGAGGCGGCATCTGAGGGTCAGGCTGATTGGCAGATCGGTACAGACGGTGGACTTCGCTTCAGAGGCCGATTATGTGTCCCGGATATTCTAGAGTTGCGTAGAGATCTTATGACCGAGGCACATCGATCGCGATTTTCTATCCACCCGGGCTCGACGAAGATGTACCGTGATATGAGGCGACAGTATTTTTGGGCAGGGATGAAGAGCCAGATCGCCAGTTTTGTGGCCGAGTGTGACACGTGTCAGCGTGTCAAGGCTGATCATCAGAGACCTCCTGGTCTATTGCAGCCGTTGAGCGTCCCGATGTGGAAGTGGAAGCACGTGTCGACTGATTTCATTATGGGTTTGTCGAGGACTCAGCGCGGTCATGACTCCATTTGGGTTGTTGTGGATCGTCTGACGAAGTCGGCACATTTCCTTGCGATGCGTGCGACTTGGTCTATGGACCGGCTTGCGAGACTATTCATTGGGGAGATTATGAGACTGCATGGCGTTCCAGTCTCGATCGTTTCTGACAGAGACTCGAGGTTCACGTCTCAGTTTTGGAGGAGCTTCCAGCGAGCGATGGGGACTGATTTGCAGCTCAGCATTGCGTACCATCCACAGACCGATGGCCAGACTGAGAGGGTCAATCAGATATTTGAAAATATTCTTCGGGCCTGCGCGATTGACTTCGGGGGTAGATGGGATGAGCATTTGCGATTGGCTGAGTTCGCGTACAATAACAGCTATCAGGCGACCATCGGCATGGCTCCTTTTGAGGCACTATATGGCAGACCATGCAGATCACCGAGTTGCTGGACCGAGGTTGGAGAGCGCCGTCTCCTAGGTCCCGAGCTTGTACAGGAGACTTCAGAGGCTATAGATATCATCAGGCAGAGGATGCGCACAGCTCAGAGCCGACAGAAGAGTTTTGCTGATCATCGGTGTCGTCCCTTGGAGTTTGATGTAGGGGACCATGTGTATCTCAAGGTCTCGCCCATGAAGGGCGTAGTTCGATTTGGAGCGAAGGGCAAGCTTGCCCCGAGATTCATAGGACCTTTTGAGATCACTGGGCGCTTTGGCACCGTAGCCTATCGGCTTGCCTTGCCATCACAGTTGTCTGGCGTCCACGAAGTTTTCCACGTCTCCATGTTGAGGAAGTGTGGGTTAGACATAGTTCCCGTTATTGATTGGCAGCCACTGGAGGTTCGTGAGGACGCTTCTTACATTGAGCAGCCAGTCCGTATCCTTGATCGGAAGGAGCAGGTCCTCAGAACCAAAGTCATTCCATTGGTGAAGGTGCAGTGGGGTCACCATT
The DNA here is from genome assembly GCA_037074715.1 of Magnolia kwangsiensis. Classification (NCBI taxonomy): domain Eukaryota; kingdom Viridiplantae; phylum Streptophyta; class Magnoliopsida; order Magnoliales; family Magnoliaceae; genus Magnolia; species Magnolia kwangsiensis. Next base: position 1,049,899 of record CM073581.1, read on the forward strand.
CTGTAGAGGAGGCTTCGTAGGAGCGTGAGGCTGAGATTCGAGAGCGTTATCCTCATCTCTTTAATGATTGATCATGTATTGTATTTTGTACGCTGTCCCTGATTCTATATGATAATGTTATGTCGCTTCTTCTTCATGAGTAATGTTTAGTTGCGATGCTTGTGTAAATTTCGAGGACAAAATTTTTATGAGGGGAGAGCTGTAAGACCCGTATCTTGGTCCGTACCTTTCCGTAGACTTCCGCGGTCTTACCGGTCAAATTCCGGCAACCTTCGACCCTTAACCGATATCGACGCGCGATCCTGATTCATATGCCGACAACTCAAGTCAACTCAATTCGAGACCAATACCATAGCGACCGTGTCGTCGTTGTGGTTCCAATACCGTGACCCGCGCGCCAAGGCGATACCCTGGTCAAGAGATATGGGCCAACGTTCGGTGCGAGAAAAAGCCGCGCGTTGCAAAAACCAAGGGAATCTCTACGATGTGTCGCATCAATCACATCAATCCATCAAGCCATCAAAAGTCAAGTACACATCACTTTCATCTCTTTTCCCAAGCAACCACAAAAGTCTTCACCACCTATACCTCTCTTACATAAAAAGCCACAAAAGTCTTCACCACCCATACCTCTCTTACACAAAAGCCTCAAAAGTCAATACTTTCTTACACAACCATCATTAATCCATCCATCCATCTCTCTCTACATCACTCTCTCTCTTTCTCTCTTTCTCACTTCAAATTTCCAAGCAACAAAAGATTTCTAAAAAAACTCCATACGTATGGAATTTTCCAAAACCTCCTAAGCTCCAAGTGGCCCACCTCTTCATCCCAAAATCTCTCATCCCCACCTTTCATTCTTCATCTCATCCATTGATGTTGAAGCTAATGTGCCAAGGAACCTCTAGGATCAAGAGGATCGGACGGTGGGTGCTTCTATAGGGTAGATTTTCTTATTTTTATGGTGGACCAAGTGAGGCCCACCAATCAATGGTGTGGATCTCACTTGGGACCCTAAAATGTGGCCGATGGACCACTTGGATCATCATGATCATTCCATGATAGGGCCATTCTCCATGGACCCCATCATGATGTTTATTTCATTGCAAAAGGTCATCTAGACCGTCCATATCGGTGGCGAATGGATCTCCACCGTTGATTTACATTTTGATGGTCCCATGTTCAACGGGATCCGTTTATTGTATGATTCATTGCAAGGGAGGGCCCATAATGTCGGGGTCCCTCCATCACAAGGCGTGTCCCACTCTCCATGTCTCTCTCTCTCTCTCTCTCTCTCTCTCTCTCTTTTATTTCTTTTATTTTATTTTATTTTTTTAGGATTGTGTGGCCCACTTGAAGGGATCCCACCTTGATGCAATTATTTTTATTCAAGTGGGGCCCACCTTAGACGTTGAACCCGTGACACCCATCAGTGGTGGATCACTCCATCAGGGCCCACACTCAAAAAAATAAAATAAAATAAAATAATTTAAGACCGTCCAGCGTCTGGGACGCTGGACGTTTCAACAGAAAGGAGAAAAAGGAAGAAAGAAAAAAGAAGAGGAGCTTTTGGGTGGTTCCCTTGCATAGGCCCCACCCTGATGTTTATGTTCGATCCAAGCCGTCCATCCTCTTACCCACAGCATTTTATCCGTTGGGTAGAAGTTTGGAGCTGATCCAATCACCTGGTGGGCCATAGCGCCAAATATTGCATCCTCACCGTTCAAATACTATTTTCCTATTTTATTCCACTTCTTTAGCTTATAAAAATTCAAACTCTGGACTCATTTCGACTGTTGCGGGCCACTGAACGCAATGGTCAGAGCGGATTTCATTTTAGCGGGACCCATGCGCGAAAAACTATAGGAAAACTAATTTTCCTAATTTTTGGAAAGAGGCATAGCCTCTGCCTTTACGTCAGCAGCAGGAGGGCTGCACGCGCCTGCGTGTAGCCAGTGAGACTGGCGGGCGGCCGCTGGCCAACCACGGCCCTATACGTGGGCCCCACAGTGATGTTTATTTGCATTCCAACCCGTTCATCGGATGGGCCACCCCCTAAAGTGGCCCCCCTCCAAAAATGAGACAGATCCAAAACTCAGGTGGCCCACACCACGTGAAACAGTGTGAGTTGAATTCTACCGTTGAAAGGTTTTTGGGGCCCACAGAAGTTTTGAATCAAGATGAAATTTATGTCGTCCCTTCATCCAGGTCCGAGTGACCTTATGAATGGGTTGGATGGCAAATAAATATTACAGAGTGGGCCCCACATGGGACCCACATTTATGTATCTGTTTTAATGCACCGTCCACAGCCGTGGACGGTGGACTCCCACCATGATACGTGCTATACTCCACCGTCCAGCGGACGGTGGGGCCCCTTGTGATGTATGTACTCCATCCGCACTGTCCACTGGACAGTGGGACCCACCATGATGCACTTGATACATTCAAACCGTCCATCCACTTAGTGAGATCATTTTAATGCATGAGTTATTAGATGGGTGGGCCACTCATATGGGTTTGGCCCATTTGGTTTGTAACAGGCCTATGGGCTAGGTCCATTTGAATTTCAAAAGGCCTATGGGCTAGGCCCATTTGGTTTATGAAATGCTTATGGGCTAGGCCCATTGGATCCACTTAAGGCCTAAGATCTTAGGTCCATTTGATGTGTTGCAAGTCCATGGGACTAGGCCCATTTGATGTACTTCAAGGCCCACTTGATATGTTCCAATTCCAAAGGAATAGGCCCTTTTGATGTGTTCCAAGGCCCATAAAATTGGACCCATTTGTTGCATTCTTAAAGCCCATGGGAGTGAACCCATTTGATTATAAAAAGGGTCAATGGGATTAGGCCCACTGGACTTATTTGAGACCCATGAGTTAGGCCCATTTTATTTGATTAAGGCCTAGGGGTTTAGGCCCATTGAACTCATGTTAGGTCTATGGGTTGAGGCCCATTTGATCTACATGTGGGGCCCAATTGGTGTGGCCCATTGGTCATACATTAGACTCATGAGACTAAGCTCATTAGATGCAATCCAAGGCCCACTGGTTTGACCCATTGGTGTGGCCCATTTATGTGGCCCATCTGATGAATGAAAGGCCCAATAGGATATGACCCATTTGATATATATGTAAGGTCCAATGGGGACAACCTACGGTCCATTGCAATGTGTAAATCCATTACAGACTATGTACTGACGTTTATAAAGATCGTGACTTGGGAGCAATGTTGGTTTGACGTCCACATTGCGAGTGTAATGTTGGTTGGATGTCCACATTATGACTCTTCTTAGGGCCCATTGTTAGGCCCGTACTTATCGTGTATAGGCCGTCCAGGTCCATCTGCATTGTAAGATAGTTCATTTTATTATAACATGTTTAGTACAGTTCCATGACTCATGATCATACGCATCATATGTATGCTTGACGTGAGAATTGTCTGATCATAGCATTTGCCTTCGGGCGGGTTGTTTATGGGCTCCCAGTTAGGCGGTGTTGCCCTACATGAGGGCACGATATGCGCAGGATTGGTTGCATGACTGGATAACGTGATTCATGCATTCCGCATTTGTGTGACATGGTTATTGTACGCCCTAGCGACATCAGGGCTGTAGCCTCCACAGACGCATCGTGGTTGGCAGGATTGGATACCGAAAATCTTGTTCTACATGGGGTACTATAGATATCCCTGGGTGAAAGTCCCTAAACCCTTATGGTACCAAGAGGTTGCTCCAACGTCTAGGCCGAGTGGGTAGATGAGCGTTGAGTGCCAAATACCAGTTGGCTGTGCTCTCCACTGTGTCGTGGTCGGTTGGAAGGGGGTGCGGCCTTACCCGTCCGAGTGTAGGGGGCAATGCTAGGCTGAGTCTGAACAGCTCGAGGAATGGGTCCGCTATCGACGAGTCGCGCCCGATATTGGCAGACGGATAGTGAGGTCTCTTCCACTTACCTTATTGCGCGCGATGTGGCGACAATCTAGTTTAGAGTGTACTAGACTCCGGTGATATCCCATATTTTGAGCTGTATTGATGTGTGGACATGAGGACCTATATGCTTGAGTTGCATTGTACATCGCATGGCCTTGGGATGGCCGATACCATTCATGTCTTGCATTGCATAGCCTTGGTACGACTCATGATATTATGGTTCCATCTGTATATTCCGCCTTACTCTGACATTGCATATTCATATTACTACCTTGTGCACACACTTTCACCACCCTCTAAGCTTTCTATAAGCTTATGCACGACCGTTGCGTGCAGGTGACGTTGGATCGCAGCAGCGCTGAGGCAGGAGCACGTTGCAGGGCATTTTGGAGTTTTTATTCTTTACCACTGCATTTCCCTTTATGCTCATTGTACTTGTAAAGTTTTTGATCATAGTGGAAATGTAATGGAGTACTTGGTTGTTGTTTGTGGGTTATGCCTTTAGTTATGCTTATTACGAATCAAACTGACATTGAAAATCCTCCTCGTAGCATCCCAGGATCGGAACCTGGCGAATGGGAGCTAGGAGCCGAGAATGGGGTTCTACGGAGGCTGTCGGCGCCGGATTCGTCGATCGAAAATTTTGTGAGCCCGGTTTCTGAGTTTGGAGCGTCACATATAGGTAGGTTATAGGTTATAGATGTAGGGAATTGAGAAAAGGTTAAGGTTTTGGTTTTAGGTTAAGGTTATAGGTAGGTTATACGTTACAGCTGTAGGGAATTGAGAATAGGTTAAGGTTTAGGTTTTAGGTTAAGGTTATTGGTAGGTTATAGGTTATAGGTTTAAGGAATTGAGAATAGGTTAAGGTTTAGGTTTAGGAAATCGGGTTTGGGTTCGGGATCGGGTTTTGCTTTGGGTTTTCAAGTTTAGGTTTAGGTTTAGGTTAGGTAGTTAAGAATAGGATTACGTGTAGGTTTAGGTTTAGGGATTTGAGAACACATTTTGGTTTAAGGTAGGTTATAAGTTATAGTTGTAGGGAATTCAGAATAGGTTAAGGTTTAGATTTTAGGTTAAGGTTATAGGTAGGTTATAGGTTATAGGATTAGGGAATTGAGAATAGGTTAAGGTTTAGGATTAGGAAATCGGGTTTGAGTTCGGGATCGGGTTTTACTTTGGGTTTTCAAGTTTAGGTTTAGGTTTAGGTTAGGTAGTTAAGAATAGGATTACGTGTAGGTTTAGGTTTAGGGATTTGAGAACACATTTAGGTTTTAGGTTAAGGTTTTAGGTAGGTTATAGGTTATAACTATAGGGAATTGAGAATAGGTTAAGGTTTAGGTTTTAGGGTAAGGTTATAAGTTATAGGTTTAGGGAATTGAGAATAGGTTAAGGTTTAGGTTTAGGAAATCGGGTTTGGGTTCGGGATCGGGTTTTGCTTTGGGTTTTCAAGTTTAGGTTTAGGTTTAGGTTAGGTAGTTGAGAATAGGATTAGGTGTAGGTTTAAGTTTAGGGATTTGAGAACACATTTAGGTTTCAGGTTTAGGTTTTAGGTATGTTATAGGTTATAGTTGTAGGGAATTAAGAATAGGTTAAGCTTTAGGTTTTAGATTAAGGTTATAGGTAGGTTATAGGTTATAGGTTTAGGGAATTGAAAATATCTTAAGGTTTAGGTTTAGGAAATCGGGTTTGGGTTCGGGATCGGGTTTTTCTTTGGGTTTTCAAGTTTAGGTTTAGGTTAGGTAGTTGAGAATAGGATTACGTGTAGGTTTAGGTTTAGGGATTTGAGAACACATTTAGGTTTTAGGTAGGTTATAGGTTATAGCTATAGGAAATTGAGAATAGGTTAAGGTTTAGGCTTTAGGTTCAGGTTATAGGTAGGTTATAGGTTATAGGTTTAGGGAATTGAGAATAGGTTAAGGTTTAGGTTTAGGAAATCGGGTTTGGGTTCGGGATCGGGTTTTGCTTTGGGTTTTCAAGTTTAGGTTTAGGTTTAAGTTAAGTAGTTGAGAATATGATTAGGTGTAGGTTTAGGTTTAGATTTAGGGATTTGAGAACACATTTGGGTTTAAGGTTTAGGTTTTAGGTAGGCTATCGGTTATAGTTGTAGGGAATTGAGAATAGGTTAAGGTTTAGGTTTTAGGTTAAGGTTATAGGTTGGTTATAGGTTATTGGTTTAGGGAATTGAGAATAGGTTAAGGTTTAGGTTTAGGAAATCGGGTTTGTGTTTGGGATCGGGTTTTGCTTTGAGTTTTAAAGTTTAGGTTTAGGTTTAGGTTAGGTTGTTGATAATAAGATTAAGTGTAGGTTTAGGTTTAGGAATTTGAGAATACATTTAGGTTTTAGGTTAAGGTTTTAGGTAGGTTATAGGATATAGCTGGAGGGAATTGAGAATAGGTTAAGGTTTAGGTTTTATGGGTAAGGTTATAGGTAGGTTATAGGTTATAAGTTTTGGGAATTAAGAATAGGTTAAGGTTTAGGTTTAGGAAATCGGGTTTGGGTTCAGGATTGGGTTTTGCGTTGGGTTTTCAAGTTTAGATTTAGGTTTAGGTTAGGTAGTTAAGAATAGGATTAGGTGTAGGTTTAGGTTTAGGGATTTGAGAACACATTTAGGTTTTAAGTTTAGGATTTAGGTTAAGTTTATAGGTCGGTTATTGGTTATAGCTGTAGGGAATTGAGAATAGGTTAAGGTTTTGGTTTTAGGTTAAGGTTATAGGTAGGTTATACATTACAGTTGTAGGGAATTGAGAATAGGTTAAGGTTTAGGTTTTAGGTTTAGGTTATTGGTAGGTTATAGGTTATAGGTTTAGGGAATTGAGAATAGGTTAAGGTTTAGGTTTAGGAAATCGGGTTTGGGTTCGGGATCGGGTTTTGCTTTGGGTTTTCAAGTTTAGGTTTAGGTTTAGGTTAGGTAGTTGAGAATATGATTAGGTGTAGGTTTAGGTTTAGGGATTTGAGAACACATTTAGGTTTAAGGTAGGTTATAAGTTATAGTTGTAGGGAATTCAGAATAGGTTAAGGTTTAGATTTTAGGTTAAAGTTATAGGTAGGTTATAGGTTATAGGCTTAGGGAATTGAGAATAGGTTAAGGTTTAGGTTTAGGAAATTCGGTTTGTGTTCGGGATCGGGTTTTGCTTTGGGTTTTCAAGTTTAGGTTTAGGTGTAGGTTAGGTAGTTGAGAATAGGATTACGTGTAGGTTTGGGTTTAGGGATTTGATAACACATTTAGGTTTCAGGTTAAGGTTTTAGGTAGGTTATAGGTTATAACTGTAGGGAATTGAGAATAGGTTAAGGTTTAGGTTTTAGGGTAAGGTTATAGGTTATAGGTTTATGGAATTGAGAATAGGTTAAGGTTTAGGTTTAGGAAATCGGGTTTGGGTTTGAGATCGGGTTTTGCTTTGGGTTCTCAAGTTTAGATTTAGGTTTAGGTTAGGTAGTTAAGAATAGGATTAGGTGTAGGTTTAGGTTTAGGGATTTGAGAACACATTTAGGTTTTTGGTTTAGGTTTTAGGTAGGTCATAGGTTATAGCTGTAGGGAATTGAGAATAGGTTAAGGTTTAGGTTTTAGGTTAAGGTTATAGGTAGGTTATAAGTTATAGCTGTAGGGAATGGAGAATAGGTTAAGGTTTAGATTTTAGGTTAAGGTTATAGGTAGGTTATAGGTTATAGGTTTAGAGAATTGAGAATAGGTTAAGGTTTAGGTTTAGGAAATCGAGTTTGGGTTCGGGATCGGGTTTTTCTTTGGGTTTTCAAGTTTAGGTTTAGGTTTAGGTTAGGTAGTTGAGAATATGATTAGGTGTAGGTTTAGATTTAGGGATTTGAGAACACATTTAGGTTTTAGGTTTAGGTTTTAGGTAGGTTATACGTTATAGTTGTAGGGAATTGAGAATAGGTTAAGGTTTAGGTTTTTGGTTAGGGTTATAGGTAGGTTATAGGTTATAGGTTTAGGGAATTGATAATAGGTTAAGGTTTAGGTTTAGGAAATCGGATTTGGGTTCAAGATCGGGTTTTGCTTTGGGTTTTCAAGTTTAGGTTTAGGTTTAGGTTAGGTAGTTGAGAATATGATTAGGTGTAGGTTTAGGTTTAGGGATTTGTGAACAAATTTAGGTTTAAGGTTCAGGTTTTAGGTAGGTTATAGGTTATAGTTGTAGGTAATTGAGAATAGGTTAAGGTTTTGGCTTTAGATTAAGGTTATAGGTAGGTTATAGGTTATAAGTTTAGGGAATTGAGAATAGGTTAAGGTTTAGGTTTAGGAAATCGGGTTTGGGTTCGGGATCGGGTTTTTCTTTGTGTTTTCAAGTTTAGGTTTTGGTTTAGGTTAGGTAGTTGAGAATAGGATTAGGTGTAGGTTTAAGTTTAGGGATTTGAGAACACATTTAGGTTTCAGGTTTAGGTTTTAGATAGGTTATAGGTTATAGTTGTTGGGAATTGAGAATAGGTTAAGGTTTAGGTTTTAGTTTAATGTTATAGGTAGGTTATAGGTTATAGGTTTAGGGAATTGAGAATAGGTTAAAGTTTAGGTTTAGAAAATCGGGTTTGGATTTGGGATCGGGTTTTGCTTTATGTTTTCAAGTTTAGGTTTTGGTTTAGGTTAGGTAGTTAAGAATAGGATTAGTCCAGAAGCATGAGTCCACCTCCCAAAATAAAATGCAACGTTGGAAAGTCTAACACATCATCATTACGTCCACATTTTAAGGTGCATTTGTGGATGGAGTGTTTAGTGCATGCTGCCATTTTGCAGAATGTTCTAAATGGACATTACTGACAGTCCCAAAGAAAGTGATGAGAGGGGCGCCAAATGAACATTGCTGACAGCCCCAAAGAGAGGGATGAGAAGGTCATTCATTGTCTTTTTCCCTAGCCTCTTGCCATTTAATAATAATAATAATAATAATGCCTCTCCTTAAGTTTTCATTGAACGATTGATTTTGGCTTTATAAAATCAATTCACTTATTTTTTTATTAAAAAAAAAAAAAAGTTCAAGAGCTCAGGAAGAGAAAGTGTTCATCAGCATCCATGTGCCCTTTCAGCCTTGCCAACCTTTGAGTGTAAAAACCAGTAGCCTGTCCTTGATCCCATCGTAATTTAAATTATTTTTCTTTGATGATTTTAATAGTTAAACTTATTTCTTACATCTTTTCCACTGCCTACATATATGAACAACATTGGAGCCTTATTCTTATGCCTTTCAGAAGTTCATGCACCTTACCAACCTGCAATGGTTTGCATTAGATGTGGGATTGAGGTTTTTGCCTAAAGAAACTTTCTTTCTAACCACATGCCCTATACCACGAAATTTAAGTCTAACGCAAAATCATTTTACTAAAAGGTTTCAGAATTAAAACAGGAAACATGAAAACACAAACATGTGACAATTTTGCAATAGCATAAAACTGGTTTAATATGGATGGACTAACCCTAATATTTCAAGTGAGTTCATGAACATTTAGCAAATTGCAACCACATACCCCATGGAGTGCATCAGTGAACCAGAGTGTTCTAAAATTGGGCAGATCACTTCGTGCTTGTTACAAGAAATGACACTTCCAACTCGCACACAAATCAGCTCCTTCTGCTCCCACCAAATGCAAATAGAATCCAGTACCAATCACAACTGACATGCATATTTACCTCCTACCAACAGTACTTTCTATTTTAGTTTTTTCCTTCAACGAAAACAACACTTTTTTTTTTTGAGTTAAATCTCACCTATTTTAAACATCAAATGACAAATAATACTGGATAATGTGTTTCTATGGCTAAGTCTAGGCCTTTGGGAATGTAAATATCAAACAACAGAAAGACACCTATAAAGGCTTTAATATATTTAAACTGCCTGCAGCCGAGTCTTTATCGTGTCAATTGGGTATAGAGCTGTTTCTACTACAACACCAGCAGCACCACCTACCACAAAACCCTCTGCATAATCCAAAATTGTGAGATAAGAAGCACGTAAAAGTAACATGCAGAACTAAACATTTCTGTACATTTATTCATCCTTAGAAGATAAATAATTTTAAGCATAAGTAGCACTTTCAATTGTAAGATAACATTGTCAAGAGGTGATTCAAAACTGGACTGTATCAATGAGTTTAACCCAGTCAAGGTGACTCAAAAACTCAATCCAATCAGTGCATTTGATCGAGTTGAACTGGGCCCAGCAAGTTGAAGAATCCAATTTACAATCAGAAACCAAATGTAATGTTTCCCCTCTGGACATCTAAACAAATTGATTCAATGCAATTCAATTTTCTATTCCTATGACACCCGCCACAATCTTGATAATTGGGTCCTTATATTTAATTGGCTATTTTAGATTTAAATACAATAATACAACAGAAGAACAATTAGAGCCTGCCTTCATGAATTTTTTCAAAGATTAGAGAGAATCTTATACAAAAGAAGTGATGTTAATTTGTTCAATCCAGAAATGGTATAGTTAGAGCCATTTTGATTTGTGGCTTGTGGAAGGGAAAATATATCCAATGGTCCACCTTTAGTGCAGGCCCAATCAGACAATTAAGTAAAATTCAAGGGGAAAGATTGTTTTTGGTATATCCATACAGCACAAGGGCTACCATAAGAACATTTTCATTAAGTAAAAGCTGGGACCTGCACGTATGGGTTTGTCCAACCAAGAAAATTGCTCGATCAAACATTATAAAACCTGGATATTTCAAAGACGTGGGATTCAAACCATTTACCTCATACTTGATTTTTTGAATGTCTGGAAAGAACTTGCCTTTCCAATCATCCAAAGCAGCATCGCTGCATTCTGCACCAAGATCGGTTGGGCACGTTAGGAGACTAACAATAATCTGCAAGCAAGCAGAGTAATACTGCACCAAGATCGTTTGGATGCCTGTAAATGAGGTTAACTGTAAATGATTTACAGGTTAATGGTTTACAGTCTATGTTTGGATGCTAAAACTTTCCTATAAATCATTTATAGCTTTCATCCCCTTTTGATTTACAAGCAAAAAGCTGTGATTTCATTTACAGGCTATCCATTTAAAGACTTAAACAATTTACAGGCAATCCAACTTGTAAATAATTTACGGGCTTACAACTTACATCCTGGGTGAAACGTAGTTGATCGAGAGGTTGATAGTAATAGAGGTTGCCAAAAGAAACAAAAAGGATGGTTGTACTTAGGATTTGAAGTTCACCTCAACCATCACTGCAAATCCCATGGCCTAGAGGAGCCAATAGATAAGGATGGTATTACTGAAGTTGTGTGGGATCCGGGAGAAGACCCAAAAATAAATAAATAAATAAATAAATCCCTAAGGGTTTGGTTTAGGGTAGGGGAAACACCCTCTCTCTTTCTTTATATTTAAGAATGCCTTGATGTCTTTCCATTTAGATTGCCTCTATTTTCAGTAATTATCACAATAAAGCATCTGGTTAGGTTGTCTTGAGTCATTATCATCAGGGGTCATTTGGATGCCTATAAAATCCATAGTTGTGAAAAACAATGGATCTTTCAACCGGTACCTATGAAAAACATATATATTTTAATTTTTTAATTTTTAATTTTTTTAAAAAAACCTTTGATTTATGTGCAGGAATAACAACTGTGAGAAATACAATTGGAGTATTCATGTTCACAAACAAGAAAGTTTTGCTCATAGGATCCACCTTCACTGTCGAGTGTTCTGAAGAGCCATGATTGGAAAGCTACAAGAATCCAATAACCAAATTCTGTGAGATGGTAAATAACGAAAATCTCATTAAGGAAATTGACTTCACTACATGACAAATTATTACAGAACCAACAGATAATAAGAACTTTAAATACTTGGCATTGGCAGGACCTGGAATATGATATGGATTTATGGACATGGCATGAGACACACAAACTGAGAATTCTAAATTCCATAGACCACACCTGTTTTAATTACACATTGAGGGGCTCAAAAAGATGAAGTCTCCAATTGCCAAATATGAGTGGAACTGCAACTGCTTGACACTAAACAACCAACCCAACAAAATCAAAAACTGGATGGATTTACATTTTAAGAACAGAAATATAGCAGCATCAACAGATCATGTGGCGTATTGCAGATCACAAAAAAGTCACCAGCTTAACATGTCCTCACTCTCCGAACTTAACAACTCCTTACATTGGGAAAAGGAACAAATATACTAGCACAAACTTTTAGAAATAATCAATACCAAGCAGGTAATCAGTATACAAATAAAAAAAGCATAACCACATAATGAAATGGATATGCAGAAACAAGCACCAGCACTTAAAATCTCAGGGAAGTAAATTGAGATAACTAAGTACAGTTATCTAAGGAGTTGATCCGAACATAAATAAGTTCAGCATATACCTCTCGTGTTTTTCTTTTAAACTAAGTACAGTTATCTAAGGAGTCGATCGCTAACGTATTTTCCTTTTAAATATTATTCTAAACTATGATTCTGCCACAATGAAGATGTGAAAGGATGGCACTAGTGGACCATTAATTGTTCCTAAGATTAGAATTATTCCTACAGAATTGGAAATGAAAATACAATTTACATTTGTGCATGTGGACCATCCTAGCATTGATCTAGATAGTCCATTCCATATGGGCCATGATGAAATATCTCACTGATTGGATAATCTTAACCATAAGGGCAACAAAATGAGTTCAATCATCAATCATAGCCATCATTTTCAGTGGGCGTCACCTGGAATTTCTTACGGTTCTTAAGAAAACAATCTTAACCACGATCGAACAGTAGTGATCAAATGGTGCAATCTTTTCAATGTGATGTTTCCCTTGCGATGTTTCCTGATACAAAAATTTTCAAAGAACTAGGCTAATGTTTAGACTAAATAGAAAATAAACAAGATGTGTCATGAAAGCTTACAGGATATGGTGGCTTTGTTCATAGTTTCCTCGTATTCATGTGAGTTTTTTTGGAAGATATATCCAGATTTATCTATTGCATACCAATACATGCAAATTTTCTTTCCAGAAAAGGTACTTATATTGCCTGCTTATGCAACTAAATTTACAATTTAAGAAAACAAAAGTCAATGCTTTAAATTCATTTTTCTGACATAATCAACACCCAAACAATACATCATGACTTGAAGTGTATATTTAGAAGCAAGGAAATTACAATTTGGTCATTTCAGTTTATGAGTACAAATAAGTAGCTTAAAAATCATGTAGCGTAATTAGTGATAAAGCAAAAACAATCATGTACCCCAAGGTATCCCAAAACAGTTGTGTAACGGTAACGATGTGCACTGTTAGGAGTTCTAGGGCTGACCATTACAGAAAATGGCCCATAACAGCCTGTTATAGAGCCATTACAGTTTCTTAAAAATAAAAAATAAAAAATAAAAAAAGAAGAAGAAGAAGAAAAGAAAAGAAAAGAAAAGGTCGTAATGGCCATTATGGCCTGTACACTAACAGTGTCAAAGGTTGGAAGCCAATTTCAGAACACACCGATGCAATTGGTGTCTTATGGTACTCAAGAGCATACGCAAAATCACAGAACTAAGGATATAATAGCAGTTGAGTATTGACCATCTACTAGACCAGAACAAAACTGTAGCAGTTTGTGCTCTATGAAATCAGCCTAATTTTTCACCTTGAAGTTTGGTTGGCTGCAAAATCAAGGGTAATTGGATTGTTTGTGAAACTCAGGAACAACATGTATTAGACCTTTGATACAACCCAAACCAGGCTTTTACAGGTAGAAATATTGCCAATGCAATGTCTATCCAGATTGTTTAGATGAGAATAGAACCACAGTTTCACATGTAGAGAGAGGATTTATTCATTTCCAAGAAGAAGTGAGTCAAAAATGATTTTATTCATGACCATGACAACTTATATCCCTACATTTCATATGCATGCATACATACATATATAATAGGTAATTTGCACTCAAATCATGAACTCATACTGAAAGATTGAAGCCATAATAGCTCTCTTACATTTTCTTGGAAGGCTCTGATCCTTTGGATCTTCCAGCTGCAATTTGTAAATATAGAAGAAGAGGAAAAAAGAAGAGAAAGCTTGTTTCAAGGTAGAATGAGATAATTTTTGAGCCCCACCACGGGATTGTTGTAGATTGATCTTGAAATGGAAGGCATCAGCACTGTAGCGATACCATAGCCCAATCCAACAATCAGGTGGGCATAATTCATAAAACGTACAACATGAGCAGTCTTGCCATGTGTATAATATTGGCCATCTTTATAATGAGGCTAATTCGATGAGTGGCTCAGATCTTGCAGAGATATGCCGTCTACATGGTGAGGCTAACCCCACTAGCTAGATGATTAATTCTTCAAAAATTCCAAAACTATGGATCTACGGTTCATGGCATGGTTCGGATCAACGGTGCGGTTCTACGGTTCGGTTCAATGGTTCAGATCGGTTCTACAGGGCCCTAAATCGGAACCAATCCGTAAATAACGGTTTCAGGAATTTTGGAACTGGAACCAGACCGTTAGCATCCTAGAACCAGACCAAACCGGACTGATCCAACGATTTCGGTCCGGTTCCATGGATCCAACGGTTAAATGTGCACCCCTAATCTCAACCATTAAACATGAAATGGACAACGGAGTAAACACCCTCATGGGCCACACTGATTTTACTCCAAAAAGTACTCCATTCCAGATGGTTTTTCATCCTAAATCCAATGGACGGAGTAGATTTTCCAAGAAGCTTCAATAAGTGGGTCACTAAACTTGTGAAACAGAGGTTCCGTCTTGTCATTGTGGGCCACCATCATGCAGTGAAAGGTGGATCTGAACCGTTCATCAGATAGAGGGAGAAAAACCCATCAAAAACAAGTTGACCTTTCATGGCCAAGTACTTCCTCATGATCGCTACAATGATCAAAAGAAGACCGTTCGACTGTTGTTTCATCTTGATTGTTTCAGTGGGCCACATCATCGGATGATCAAAGCTCACCATTCATGGTTTAAATCTCGAGAGAAAGATGATGGACGTGTGGATTTGTCAAAAGACAGCCATACTGGGCATTACCAGCAACACAGTGAAAGAAGAAAATTCTTTCTTCCTGTTTACGTCTGACTGAACGTCTGGCCGGTTGCGCAGTACAATCCCATGTATGATGCAAAGTGATTCTCGGGCGTCTTCGGGTGCGTTAAATGCATCGCCCGCCATTCGTTTCCAAACGAGGGACATGTCGCATCAACCCCACTAATATGATACTATACACTCGAAACCGTGAATCCAAACACGCCCTTAGCGTACTGAGTAAATTCTGTGAGGTTCACCATGATTTATGTATTTTATCCACTCCGTCCATCCATTTTATTAGATAATTTTAGTTCTTCATGTTAGAATCGAAGTATATCCAACGCTCAAATGAACCCCACCACATGAAACAGTATGAATTGAACATCTACGGTTGAAAAACTCTTGGGACCACAGAAGTCTTGGATCAAGCTTATTTTTATGTTTTCCCTTAATCCATATCTATATGATCTTATAAACAGGTTGGACGACAAATAAACATAACTGTGAGGCCTAAAAAGGTTTCAATGATGGAAATCATTATTCCCACTGTTTCATGTTGTAAGACCCGTATCTTAGTCCGTACCGTTCCAAAGACCTCCGTAGTCTTACCGGTCAAATTTCGGTAACCTTCAACTCTTAACCGATATTTACGTGTGACCTTGATTCGTATGCCGTCAACCCGAGCCGACTCAACCCAAGACCATTACCACAGTGAACGTGCCATCACTGCGGTTCCGATGTCGTGACTTGCTCGCCGAGGCGATACCCTGGTCAAGAGATGTGGGCCAACGTTCAGTGCGAGGAAAACGCCACGCGTTGCGAAACCTAAAATAATCTCTATGATGTGTCGCATCAATCCCATCAATCAATCAATCCATTAATCCATCACATGTCAAGTACATGTCAAGTACACATCACCTTTCACCCATTCCCAAGCAACCACAAAAGTCAAGATTTTCTTACAAAGCTCATACCTCTTTTACACAAAATGCCTCAAAAGTCAAGAATCTCTTACACCTCCCATGCCTTTCTTACACAAAAGGCCACCAAAGTTAATAAAGGTGTCTTACACACTCATCACCACATCCATCCATCACTCACTCTCTCTCCCTTTACAACTCTCTCTCTTTCTCTCTTTCTCATTTTAAATCTCCAAGCAAAAAAAAAGATCCCACGTATGTGAGCTCTCCAAGTCTCTCCCTCTCTTCCAAAACACTAAGTGTGGCCCACCTTTCCTACCTCTTCATCCCAAGATCTCTCATCCTAGCCATCTATTTATCATCTCACCCATTGGAATCAAAGCTAAGGTGCTAAGGACCCCATAGGAGCAAGAAGATCGGACGGTGGGTGCTAGTTAATACTAGTTTTTTTATGTTTTTGAGATGGGCCAAGTGAGGCCAACCGATCAATGGTTTGGATCTCACTTGGGACCCTAAGATGTGGCCAATGGCCCACTTTGATCATCATGATCGTCCATGATGGGGCTATTCTCCATGGACCCCATCATGATGCTTATTTCATTGCATTTAAAGGTCATCTAGACCATCTATATTGGTGGAGAAAGGATCTCCACCATTGAATTCAATTTTTGTTAGTTCCATGTGTAAAGGGGCCCATTTTATTATATGATCTCTTACGAGGGAGGACTCATAGTGGCGGAGCCCTCCATCACAAGCGTGTCCCACCCTCTATCTCTCTCTCTCTACTTCTTTTTCTTTTTTTTTATCTTGATCATATTGTGTTTGTGTGGCCCACTTGAATGGACCCCACCTTGAAATATTTATTTTGTTCAAGCTTCCTTCAAGTGGGGCCCACCTGATATGTAACACCTCGAATTTTGGCCAACCTGGGATTAGACGTCCTTAGGCAATGGGTCGACTAAAACACCTGGGAAATCGCTTAGAACCCAATTCCATAACCAAAGAAATCGCATAGGATTAATTCCTTTAGAAAATAAGTGTAAGTTAGCTAGCACAACGCTAAAGTAGCTGAGAAATAGTCCCTGATCACTTTAAATACATTCTACAAGACCCAAAGCGAGTAGAACCAATGACGCTATAATACTCTAAAACCTCAGATCAAACTCTAAACCGGTTTGTTCTTTGGACCTCTTTGAAACTTTGTATTGGATCTAGACCGCGCGTCGAAAGTCCGATACCTACAATCTTAGACCGTTAAAACCGCCTAGCTGGACTTGAAAATCATTTCAAAAATCAATTCCAACCGACATTCACAGGCTATTTCATTGAGCCTGGAGTGAAGAGAGTGAGAATAGGGTTAGATTTGGAATTTGAAATTTAAATCTGGCACACGACTTGACGTGTTATTATTAAGCATTCTGACCATCAGAATTCAGCCAAATTACACCCTTGGATCAGGAAAATTTTTTATTTCATATCATGAGACTTGCAGACCTGATCTACGTGCGGTGACCGCTGAACTGAAACTGGACCGCCACGTGCAATCTGCGAACACTGCTGGTCTGAAAATGGGATATGAGCGACATCCGACGAGCATGAACTTATGTCCGATCGCGTTCGGCCATGGGACCACCAGAAATGTCCTTTTGGACCGAAACAGCCCCGATTTGGTTAGGTATCAAGTAAACATTGTTCCTAAGCCTATTTTGGGCATGTTTGGGCTTATAAAAGGGCTTAAAACCCTCTCATATCTCTCCCATCTGAATTTAGAAAAAGCCCTAGGTTGAGAGAGAGAAAAGGTGAGAGATTGTGAGAGAGAGTGGAGGAGAATTTCTTGCTGCTCGTGCCACCTGTTGCACGTGATTAAGCCACGCAATCCAATCACTTTGCCGGTGATTTCGCCGCATTTCTAGGTAAGAAAATACCCTAATTAGTTGCTGATTTGAGGTTCTTTAGTTTTCATAGCGAAGTAGCTGATGTATCTTGTGTATTAGGTTCCCGATTCGCCGTAGATGAAGCATATACGCTCCGTTCGAATCAATACCCTTATAGGAGAAAAGGTGCAGATTTTAGACGCTTTGATTGACTCTTTCCAACGCTTTCAATGTCGTTTAATAGTAGATTATCGACGGCAACGCCGTTTGACATGTACAACATGCTGTCCGTTTCCTGTTTCGTAAGCAGACGAAGAATATGAGATTTAGGGCATTTTAGTCATTTGTAGGAAATACTGTTTTCATGCATAATTTGATGATGTGATTGACATGGCTTCTTTTCGCATTAGGATATTAGGAATACGTGCATAATTAGTTTGGCGAAGAGATTCGCCTAAATGCGCACTTTGAGTCGACATACTATATGTAGACTTAAGTGTGTAGTTTAAGTGTTTGTATAAATGCTTGTATTAGTATGTATTGAATTAAATGGTGTTATGAATTAGTTTGAGATTGATTTCTCAATTAATATGCTGATGTAAATGATTTCCTACATGTTAACTATATGCATGATTTCATTATATGTATGAAATGCTTGTGCTTGATGATTTACTTAAGTTGTATGTTATAACATGTGTTGACATACTCACATGGTTGTATTTCATTTCCATTACTCTTACATGATGGCTGATGTGAATTCATAATAGTTTGGGACTATACCTAGTCCAGGCAGTCGGCAACCGAGCAAATTCATGATTGGCTTATCCTTGCCACGAACGACGCGCCGATGAACGCGAGCCGTGTTTTGGAGTTGGCGGTAGTGGTTAGGCCACACGAGGTGTTTTACGCACTTCATGTCGTTCGACTTGAGATGCGCTCGTGCTAGTCGAGCTCTTCAAGTAACTCGACTGGCCGTTGTATATTCACCCTATATGAGTCATAACTGCTTGAACCTAGGGTACTGAACTTACCATTGAAAACCCTATTAACCATGGTACCTTGATCCACAAAGACTCATGAGCCGGGCATGGTGGTATGGGACACCGTGGTCGAGTTGTCGGCCTACGCTGGGGCCACAAACCTCCCCGTAGTGACCAGTGAGCACCTATGTCTCGTGAGAAGATTATGGTGGTATGAGACACTATATTCTTGCTGTCGGCCTACACTGATCAGGCGATGAGTCCTTTGTAGTGACCGCAAGCGTATTTTGAGTCTACGGGAGGCGACGACCCTTCCGTAGCAGTGAGAGTACAGTAGGCCTGTATTGATAAGGTGATGGGGGAGCGGTGCAACGAGTGCGAGTAATAGCCCTGGCAGCCCTTGCAGCGACCTACAAAATATACATCGTATGAGATTACTAGGAGTGACGACCCTAGACAGGATCTGTGTTGGGATTGATATAAGGGAAGTACCTTAGTTTCCCAACCCTGCTGTTTGAATGGACTAATAATAACTCAGCAATCATATCACCATCACATTGCATGTGCCTGGAAGATGTGGAGTACTGAGCAGTACACAAGCATGCCGCGGTCGTAAGATGGTGCCGTATGAGGGAGAACGTCAGTGAGGGCATCCATCATGTCATGTCATATTGCATTAACAATAGTATTAGGATTGTTTGATTTACTGCTTTACTATTATCGCATGATTGATTTGATAACGTGTTAATCCTTGCTCTATTATTCTACTGAGTTAGCTACTCACTCCCACGTTACGGGATGGTGTTTCTGGACACCCACCAGTCCCTATTTTGGTTGCAGATGATGGCGCTACTTGAGAAGCGGAGCTGGACTTGATAATGATGAGGAGGATCTCTCCTTTATGCATGTTCTGATTGACAGGATTACAGGGAGGTTGATTAGATGCCTTGACACTTGTCATTTTATATTTTTAGAGCACTCATGTATATTCTTTTTATTTACTTTTGGAGTATACATGTATGTATATAACTTGGTAACATGTTCACATTCTGGAGACATACAATAGTTTATATATGTTATACATACTATCACACTCTTTCGCTTGTAAATTTAACTGTCTCTGGAGTATGATATGCTGTTCTGGCTTAATCTCACTTATGTTTAATACATTAACACAGACAACATTCAATCATATATATCTATGTTGCATAAATAACATTTTGAAACTCAGGAGTTAGGTTTTTACTCGACCCCCGATTTTTGGGATGTTACATGATATGTCGTACCCATATCATCCATCAGTGGTGGCCCACCTAATCAGGGCCCACCACAATGTATTTTTTTATAAAAAAAGAACCAAACCGTCCAGCGTCTGGGATACTGGACGTCCCTGTAAAAAAAAAAGAAAGAAAAGAAGGAAGCTTTTGGGGAGGTCCTCTCATAGGCCCCACCTTGATGTTGGGGTACAATCCAAGCCGTTCATCCTCTTACCAGCCTCATTTTTTTCGTTGAGTAGAAGAATGGGCCTGATCTGAGCATCTGGTGGGCCATAGCATAGGGAACTTTAGTGGTTACCCTTAAAAAAATTTCCTGATGACTCTATGCATCCAAAAATCCCAAACTTTAGACTCTTTTCGCCTGTTACGAGCCGTAGAATCCCATAGACGGATTGGATTAACTTGATATGGGCCCCACATGTGGAAAACCACAGAAATATAAAATACAAGAGAGAGAGGAAGGAGCAGCACTTGCTGCTCCTGTCAGACTAGCGCAGGCAGCGCCTGCGCTGTTGCCAGGCGGACGTCAGGGACCCACGGCCTCCATCCGTGGGCCCCACCTTGATTTTATATGTCATCTAAGCCATTCATGAGGTGAGCCCCCTCCTCAGGTGGGCCCCCTCCAAGTTTTAGCTCGATCTAAAACTCAGGTGGCCCACATCACACGAAACAGTGGGATCACACCTCTACCATTGAAACCCATTTTGGGCCCACAGAAGTTTTGAATTAATCTGAAATTTGTGTTTTCCCTTCATCCAGGCCTGAGTGACCTTGTGAACGGGTTGGATTTCAAATGAACATTTCGGGTGAGCCCCACATGGGACCCACAATGATGTATGTATTGCTTCCACCGTCCGCTGGACGGTGGAGCCCACTTGATGCATGTGTTTTATACACGCCACCCCTCAGCGTGCGTGCAACATGTGTGCAGTGTGTGTGCATGCAGCGTGTGTGTGTGTAGTGTGTGTGCATGCAGCGTGTGTATGTATGTGTATATATATATACATACATATATATATATATATATATATATATATATATATATATATATTATACTATATATAATATTATATTATATTATATATAATACTGTATATTATATATATATATATATAATTTGTAGATTTTATGTTACATACATGATGGTGAGCCTTCATGTGGGCCCCCAACATTGATGCAGGTGCTGCATCTAATCTGCCCGTCCATTTTTAAAGATCATTTTATGGAATGAGTCAATGAATGAGCCAGATCCACAGTCCAAGCGGACCCCATCTTGGCATGATTTGAGGTCCATCTTAATGTAATTGTGATAGTTTATTGGGGGCCCACTTTGATGTGGATGTAAGGCCCATGGGATTGGACCATTTGATATATTCCAAGGCCTATGGGACCAGACCCATTGAATTTATATAAGGCCTATGGATTTAGGCCCATTTGACATATAAGGCCTATGGGTTTAGGCCCACTTGATCTATATAAGGCCTATGATTTAGGCCCATTTGGTATGTATAAAGCCCATGGGGTTAGGCCCATTTAAGTCACATAAGGCCCATGTGATTAGACCCATTATGATGTACTCTGAGGCCCATGAGTTATGACCCGTTGCAATGTACCTAAGGCCCATTGGTGAAGCCCAGTAATGTGGCCTATTTGATGAATAAAAGGCCCATATGATAAGGCCCATTTGATGTATTTAAGGTCCAATGGGATGTACCTAAGGTTCATTGTAATGTGTGATCCCAACACGGATTATTTAGCGATGTTTGCGACGATCGTACCTTGAGAGCAATGTTGGTTTGACGTCCACATTGCAAGTGTAATGTTGGTTGGATGTCCACATTACGACTCTCCCTAGGGCCCCTTGATAGGCAGTACTTGTTGTGTATAGGCCGTCCAGGCCCATCTGCATGATAAGGATAGTTCATTTCATTATAACATGTTTAGTATAGTTCCATGACTCATAATCATACGCATCATATGTATGCTTGATATGAGAGGTGACTGATCATAGCATATGCCTTCGGGTAGGTTGTTTATGGGCTCCCGATTAGGCGGTGTTGCCCTACATGAGCGCACGATACGCGCAGGATTTATTGCATGATTAGATAGCGTGATTCATGCATTTCTCATTGTGTGATATGGTTACTCTATGCCCTAATAACATCAGGGTTGTAGCCTCCACAGACGTATCATGGTTGGCAGGATTGGATACCAAAAATTTTATTCTACATGGGGTGCTATAGATATCCCTGGGTGAAAGTCCCTAAACCCTTATGGTACCAAGAGGTTGCTCCAACGTCTATACCGAGTGGGTAGATGAGCGTTGAGTGTCGAATACCAGATGGTTACACTCTCCACTGTGTCGTGGTCGGTTGGAAGGGGGTACGGCCTTACCCACCCGCGTGTAGGGGGCAATGCTAGGCTGAGTCTGACCAGCTCAAGGAATGGGTCCGCTATCGAAATCGAGCCCAATATTGGCAGACGGATAGTGAGGTCTCTTTCACTTACCTTATCACGCGCGATGTAGCGGCGATCTGGTTTAGAGTGTACTAGACCCCGGTGATATCCCAGATTTGAGCTGTATTGACATATGAGCTTAGATGAGGATTGTATGCTTGACTTACATCTTGCATCGCATAGTCTTGGTATGACTCATGATATTATGGATTCATCTGCATATTCCGTATTACTTTGATATTGCATGATCATATTACTATGTTGTGCACACACTTTCACCACCCTCTAAGCTTTCTATAAGCTTATGCACGACTGTTGCGTGTAGGTGACGTTGGGGCGCAGCGACGCTGAGGAAGGAGCGCTTTGTAGATCATTTTGGAGTTTTTGTTCTTCATCATTGTATTTCCCTTTATGCTCATTGTACTTGTAAAGTTTTTGATCATAGTGGAAATGTAATGGAGTTCTTGGTTGTTGTTTGTGGGTTATGCCTTTGGTTATGCTTATTACGAATCAAACTGACGTTGAAAATCGTCATTGTAGTATCCCAGGATCGAAACCTGCCGAATAGGAGCTGGGAGCCGAGAATGGGGTTCTACGGAGGCTGTCGGCACCAGATTCGGTGATCGAGAATTTGTGAGCCCGGTTTCTGAGTTTGGGCATGACAGAAGTTGGTATCAGAGCATAACTTGGGAATAATTAAGAACAACATTACTTATTTGCTATGAGTGTTGAATGGCTAAGTCTCAAAGTTCGGATAGCTTAGCGAACTCCCGTTACAAACCCTTAACGTGCGTGCCTTCGAGAGTTCTGAAGTTGATAGGCACCTTCGCTCTTTCCTATAGGACATCACGCGTGGGAGAGTTACCCGATCGACTCCTGCACCACCACCTGAGGATCCCGCTCCACCACCTGCGGCTCCTGCATCACCACCTATGATGCCCGTTCCACCACCAGAAATTCCCACTGCCCATCCTGAGTATGCTGCCCCTCCACCAGAGACTGGTGAGGACCCGACCATATCCGTGAGTGCCTCACAGTTGTAGCAGATGTTACAGGCTGTGACGGCTGCACTTAAGGGGCAGGGCAGGCAGCCAGTTGTTTCACCAGTATAGGCAAGGCAGGATCGTATGAGTGCTCTCCTCCGAGAGTTTTGACGGCTTGATCCCCCGCGTTTCCAGGGTGAGCCAGACCCGACAGTAGCTGAGAGATGGCGCACCGATGTAGAGAAGGTATTCGAGATGATGGGATGTACCACAGAGCGGTGAGTTCGACTAGCCGTATTTCTTCTCCATGGTGAGGCTGAGCACTGGTGGGCATCAGTTTCCCGAGCAGCAGACGCCGACGTTGTATGGACATGAGAGGATTTTATGGATCGGTTTGACTGACAGTACTTCCCTGATCACATCCGACGACAGCGAGCGTTGGATTTTGAGGCTCTAGTGCAAGGTGATATGACAGTGGCTCAGTACGCGGCTCGCTTTATAACACTGTTTAGGTTTGCACCATATCTGGTAGATGATGAGGAGCGGAGAGCTCGCCACTTTGAGGACGGCTTACGTTACGGTCTTCGCAACCGTGTGATTTGCCATGAGCTCCGAATTTTGAGGAAGTGGTGCGAAAGGCTCAGATTTTCGAGGCTGAGTGGGCCGGTTCTCAGTCTGATCGCCGTCAGAGGAGAGACCAAAAGAGGCAGGCTCCTTCCAGTGATTCCCAGCAGCGTTGACCACAGCAGCAGAGGCGTACAGGTCACCCAGCCTTCCGAGCACCAGCAGCACCAGTAGCACCTCTACCACCACCTCCGAGACAGTTCACCGGCACTTGTTTTAGGTGCGGTGCGACGGGACACCGTTCGTGAGAGTGTCCCAGCCCCCAGAAGCAGCAGAGAGGTCCACAACAGCAGAGAGGACCACAACAGCCTCCACCACAGCCGAAGCATAGACCCCCATAGCAGCAGCGACAACAGCCCCCACCACCGAAACCACCTCAGCAGCAGCATCAGCATCAGCCTCAGAGGCCACAGCAGCAGAGGCAGCAGTTTCGACCACCTCAGCGACCCCATTAGCAGCAACAGCGGGCTCAGAGGGGATAGGCACCTCCCCAGTCGGCTCAGGCTAGGTTCTATGCGGCTCAGCAGGATCTGCAGTCATCTGGAGGAGTCGTTGAGGGTATACTTCCAGTTTCTGCATGTATTGCACGTGTGTTGTTTGATTCTAGTGCATCACACTCTTTTGTGGCCGAGAGCTTCTACCGATCGACTGGCTTACCATTGGAGTCTTCTTATGAGAGCCTATCAGTATCGACGCCCTTAGGGAAGACTGCAGTGTTGGGCCGACTTTGCTCGTCTTACCCCATTCTGATTGGGGATACCTTTCTGCCTGTCGATTTGTTTGCATTACTGATGTTCGAGTTTGATGTCATCCTGGGCTTGGATTGGCTCACCGAGTACTATGCAATATTGGACTGCGCCGCGAGGACAGTCACGTTTTGTATACTCGGTGTGCTGCAGTTCCAGTTCGTTGTTGAGCCCAGAGGAGAGCAATTGTCTTGTTTGATGTCATGTGTCATCGAGGAGCCTGTTACAGCTTGCATCGACTATTTTCCCATAGTATGTGATTTTCTCGATGTGTTCCAGGAGATTCCGGGATTACCGCCTCGTCGACTCACCGAGTTTCAGATTGATCTTATGCCCGATACCGTGCCTATTTTGAAGGCGCCATATCACGTGGCACCGTTGGAGTTACGGAAACTGAAGAAGCAGTTGGACGAGTTATGAGAGTTGGGTTTTATCCGTCCGAGCAGTTCGCTGTGGGGAGCACCGGTACTCTTTGTGAAGAAGAAGGATGACTCATTGAGGCTCTGCGTTGACTATCGCGACCTCAATAAAGTCACGATCAAGAACAGATACCCGCTCCCTAGGATTGATGATTTGTTCGATCAGCTGCAGGGTGCCCAGTTCTTTTCAAAGATCGACCTGCGTTTCGGTTATCATCAGATTCGGGTCCGAGATGAGGACATTCCGAAGACAGCATTCTGAAGATGCAGATCGTTTTAGAGTTTTTGTTCTTCATCATTGTATTTCCCTTTATGCTCATTGTACTTGTAAAGTTTTTGATCATAGTGGAAACATAATTGAGTTCTTGGTTATTGTTTGTGGGTTATGCCTTTGGTTATGCTTATTACGAATCAAACTAACGTTGAAAATCCTCCTCGTAGTATCCCAGGATCGGAACCTAGCGAATAGGAGCTGGGAGCCGAGAATGGGGTTCTACAGAGGCTGTCGGCACCAGATTCGGCAATCAGAACTTTTGTGAGCCCGATTTCTGAGTTTGGGGCGTGACACATGTGGTATGATCTGCTTGATCTTTAGATGTGCTTCAATTTTAGGCTCAACCCCTTAGGCAGCGTGGATAGACTACATACATTCATGGTGGGCCCAACTGAGTTTACTCAATCCGATAAGAACGTACTTGAGTAACTCGCTATGCAATCCGATTTCCAATTTTGCAACACCAATGGAACCGGATGGTAAAAATAAACGCGGATTCCTACCAAAGACTTTGGCAAAGTTACTGCGCTGGGATGCTACATGGGGCACCACGGCATTTCTGAAAAATCCACCCCATCCAGCTATTTTTTCGTATATCATTCCGAGTATATTAAACCAAAAATCAGGTCAATCTAAAACTGAAGTGTCCCACACCTAAGGAAACAGTATAAACTTACTGACCACTGTTTAAGCATACATATGGCCACGAAAGTAAAGTATTGTTGTTGCTTTTTAAATTTAGTAATGTAATTAGCGCACGTGCTAGAAATTGAATTCGCCGCTCCCAAAAAACTATTACCCAAGCGCCATATAGGCATATATACCCAGGATATGTAGGGCTGTTCATGGAGTCAAGCTAGCTCGAAACACTTGCTTGACTCAGCTCGAGTCAGTTCGGATTGACTCACCTTGAATGGCCAATTCGGGTCAAGTCAAACTATTTTTGTGAAGCTCGAGTTGGGTTCGAGCTTGAGACATTTCAACTTGACTCGACTCAAAGCTCAAACTTCAGCTCGACTCGACTTGATTAATAAATATAAAATTTTTAATATTATATATGTCACGCCTCAGACTGGATAACTGGACTCACAAGGAACATGATGGACGGTTCTGGCTGCAACAGCCTCCATAGTACCCCATTCTTGGCTCCTGAGGCAGGTTCCGATCCTGGGATCCTACAAGGAGAATTTTCATAACAGTATAATCATTACCATTATGAGTATACCCATGATCACAACAAGTACATCTGAGAATAACAAATGGCACACACCACAAAATCCACTAAGAATTTGAACTTTTACACGTTTACATCAGGTTCAAAAGAACATACATAAGGTAATAAGAAAAGAGAAAGAAATCAGCAACACATGGGCCTAAACAATTAGCAACATGGGCCTCAAAAAAATCTAGACAGCAAGGTATATAGCTGCCTAGTGCAGTCCACAATTAAAGTTCCAGCAAAATAATCTTCATGCACATCAAGGTGTGGCCACCTAGATGTGCCATACATATCTGGGACATACTCCTAAATGATCCAAGCCTTGCATGTGTGAATGGATAGCAAGGTAGATCTCCACATGTCCAGAAAATGGGACATATGGATGTCCCAACAAGGATGGACGGTTG
This sequence comes from Magnolia kwangsiensis, assembly GCA_037074715.1. Classification (NCBI taxonomy): domain Eukaryota; kingdom Viridiplantae; phylum Streptophyta; class Magnoliopsida; order Magnoliales; family Magnoliaceae; genus Magnolia; species Magnolia kwangsiensis. The sequence continues at coordinate 1,077,008 of CM073581.1, forward strand.
GATGTGCCTTGCACATCAGGTGGGCCACCATGACCAACAATTATTTAGGGAGAATGAATAAAAAAGATAGAGAAAATAAGAGGAGGAGATTGGCCATTCAAGAGGGGTTTCGCCACTAAAAACCCCTTATGTACAAAGGAGATTCAACCATACAATTTCTCATCTATGGATCAATGTATGCATGGACCTCCATAATAAAAATCTGAGGTGGGGATGCCATCCTCACCATAAAACAAAGGTCTAGATGACCTTAGGAGGGTTGAGATCATGAAACACATCATGATGGGGTCCATGGAGAATGGCCCCATCATGGATTAATACATGCATGATGGATGGCCAATAGGCACATCCAAAGGGTTAGATGGGATCCCCACCATGGATTGGTGGGTCCCACTTGTTCCCTACATGAAGAAACAAAAGAAATAAGAGAGGGAAGGGAGGTTAGCATTTGTGGAAAACACCCACCTTGAATCTTCAAGCTACCACCAACACTAAGTACTCCAAGCTCCAAGCTTTAAGGTTCAATGGTCAAGATGAGTTTGTGGTGGCTAGATGGAGGAATAAAGGAAGGAGAAGTTGCTAGAAATTGGGAGAGGTAGGGCTAGACATTCCACCATGGAAGAGAAAAATGAGAGAAATGAAGGAGGAGAGAGAGGAAGGGAGGGTTGTAGGATAGTCATCATTGCTCTCCCTCCATGGTTAGAGAAAGAAATCATGACATATAGTGATACAAACAATGTTTGCTAGGGTAGGGTAGGGTAGGTGTGGGTAGTGTTTAGGGTAGGTATGTTTATTCCATGGGAATTGTAGTATGTGTGGGTGGTGTGCATGAGAACTTGTGCCATGAGAGTGGTCCATATGCTTTTATACAAAAAGTGGGCCACATGATGAAATGCTCAAACTTTTGATCTATAAGTCGGATAAATGCACAAGACGCGTCGTTGGAACCGCAACGATGATACGAATGAGATGGCATAGGTCTCGGGCCGATCCAAGTTGGGTCAACGTGATCGGACTCAAGGATGACCACAAATGCTACCCAAAGGTCGCGGGTCACCGGGATTCAACCGGTAGGGCCGCAAGAGTATGAGAAATGAAATGCATACCTACACAAGCATATGCACATGCAAGAACTCGGGTCTTATCTTAAAATATATATAATATATTTATATTAAATATATTATATATAATATATATACTAAAGTTTAAGTTTTTAAAAAATAATAAAATAAACCCTAGATAGCCGACCGGCCCTACCTTTCCCTTTCTTCTTTTTCTCTCTACTAACCAACCCAGTCGCTGCCCACACGCCCGTGCAGCCAGCACTCCACTGGACCACCAGTCTTTATCTCTCTTTCTCTCACTCTCCCAATCTCTCTGAGCGAACACACGCCCAATCCCGACTCGGCCCGATCTCTCTCTCTCTCCCGATTTCTCTGAGGTAAGTTTTAACTTATTTGTTATTTATTTAACTTGTATATTTATTTTAAATTTATATAATTATAGATTTATTGTTGATTGGGGGTTGGGGTTTGGGACAGGTTGGGGGGGGGGGGAGGAGGATAGGTTGGGTCGGATTGGGGTTTGGAACGGGTTGAGGTGGCTGGGTTGGGTCGAGTTGGGTGGGGGGACTGGGTTTGGGACGGGTTGGGGAGGTGCGTTGGGTCGGGTCGGGTTGGCTGGGTTGGGTCAGGTTGGGTCGTGTGGATAGTCCAATCAATTTATTTGAACTGTCGTTTATGTCCAGCTCACACTTCATCGGTCATGATGAAAAAATTGGCAAAGGTTGGCCGTTCTAGTCAACCAATCAATAGCCTTTGAAATGGCCTATAAAGATTGATTATGGAATAAAGCTCCATACAACAATTTGAACCATCCTTTTGTTGGGGCCACATCATGGGTAACTTATGGTTTTAAATGGATGGAATCATCATGTTCATGTATTTTGTTAAGGTGGCACGTGGGGTGTGTTGTAGAGTAATGGACAGTCCACATTTTGATTAATTGCACTATCCATTTATGTTTAAGAAACTAGGGAGCACTCTAACTTATAGTGCTCTGGGAACTCTAGTCATTTCCTTAACTAAAAGAAGCCTTAGAGACTTGGAAGCTAAATATGTTTTATTTCTAAATGGTGTGCGGCAATGTCTTCAGATGATCCATCCACCGATATTTGGGATTATGGATCCCAAGTGTACTCTCCAAACTCTGGAAGAATGAAAATCCAATGTAAGTTGTGTGGGGCCAGATTTGTTAACAAAACAAATCGGCTTAGACTACACTTATCAGGTCAGGAGGGAGATGCAAAACCATGTCCCAAAGCATCAGAGGAGATACAATTTTTATACCATGCTCTTGTAGACTCCAACAAGAAGCTTTTTACCCCCTCCCCCACACCGAAAACAACTAGCCATAGAATATACAATAACAGACCCATTCTAATCAACGAAGATTCTGAAATAGAGAGGGTGAAGAAAATAAGTAGGGAAGTGGAAGAGGAGAATGAAGCTAAATTAAGAAGACTGGAAGAAGAGCAATTACAATTAGCCTTGAAGTTAAGCAAGGAAGATGTAGATGCATCAAGATATCAACGATGTGCTCCTCGACAACATGACACAAAAGCAGGACTGAGCTCGATAAGCAAGAAGTCATCAAAGTTTATTTCCAAACTCGCCTCATTGTACATGAACTTAAGTATTCCGTATAAATCAGCTCATAAAAATAGTTTGAAAAAATTAGCTGAATCTATACAAGAGCATGGTGAAACAGTCTCCCCACCTTCTGATTTAAGGGAGGTTAATCATTATATTGGAGAGGAAACTACCACCAGCTCGAGCTTGGATGACGAAAATTATGATTCTGATCTAGAGTAGGATAAGGAGAATATTAAAAATTAACTTTGATGTATTAAGTTTTTTAGTTATAATCTTGCAGACTTGTAGTTGTAGTTGTACTTGTATGGACTTAACTTTCCTATTAAAATGTCGTAACTTAACTTGCCTACCATAATATGCATTATCTTCTTATTTGTTCTTAAATTTTTTTTCTTGTAGACTTGCAGGTGTATAGATAAACCGTTTCTTATATATTTTGATAATTGTTCTTTAAATATTGATGCTTATGATTATTTGTCATCTGATGTTATTAATTAATATTTAGGCCACTTAGTGGTTTAGCAATATGCCTCCCGTTTAGGAATTTATATTGAAAAAGTACAATCATTCAACTAAAAATACTTGTTCTTTATAGATTCCTAAATTGCCCCATTTTGGACAATTTGGTACCATACCATGTACTTAAGTTATCATCATTCAATTTATTGTAGTTAGAATTTGAGTAGTGTTTCCCTATATTTTCTCCGGATATGTGGTTCTTTACTATTTGGTTTCTACTACATGTGTAATGGATTATAGTAGGTGTGGCAACTAATTAGTATTGAATTTTACATATATCTGAAGAATATAGGGAGGTGCTGCCAAATTTTGGCTCGCATGTAAATTGTATGAGGACAGTACATGGTGTGTTACCGAATAGGGTAGAGACAATTAGCACCTCTAGATGGAGACAAGTAGGAATAAGATATTTAGAGACAATTAGTAAAAAAAATTTGAAACAATTATGGATAATTTATAGTTATGTATATGTATGTATCCCAGTGGATTTATTTATTAGGGGACTATTTGAGACACTTGTGTCTCGCAGTTTATAGAGGGGCCTGATATTTTTTGTATTATATATTTATATATACGTATAAATTGACTGATTACTTCAACCAATAAAAGCTCAGATCTTACCCTACCCTTGTTATCTTTTAATTTTTAGATGACTCCTAAAGAAAACCTAAGTACTCCTGGCCCTGGTGCGTTAATCACATCTCCTTTTGTTGTGGATGAAGAAAAATTAGAAAACAAGGTCGAAACATCTTCAGGTTCGGTGAAAGGGAAAAAAATGTAGGCGATATGAGAATCTTTTTATGAGATCATGCAACCAGATGGTTCAGTCAAGATTAGATGCAAGTTTGGTAAAACTCTTTAGAGCAAGCACACTGGTTCTTCTACAACTCACTATTAGAGGCATCTTGATAAATGCGTGAAGAGACTAAGAACATTGAAGGGTGGAGTCCAGTAACTACTTTCATTTACCATTTCTGAAGATGACGACTCTCAAGCTGCACTCTCAACGTACAAGTATGATCCAGATAAATTGAAAGAGTGGTTTGTGAGGTTAGTGATAATTAATGAAAAGCTATTTGGCATGGTATAAAGCAAGGTTTTCATGGGATTTTACAAATTTCTATATCCCAAATGGGAGAAGGCCTCTTATATTATTGTGAAAAGAGAGTGCATGAAGACGTATGCTGTTGAGAAAGGTAACTTGAAAGCTCTATTGGCATCCGTATCCAAAATAAGTTTGACTTCAGATATATAGATGGCCTCGAATCAGATAAAGAGATATATGTCATTGACCACATACTTCGTTGATGAGGATTAGATACTACAAAAGAGAATTTTAAACTTCCACCACGTTCCTCCTCATATCGGTGTAGTACTTTCCAACTTCATTTACAACTGTCTTGTTGAGTGGTGTATTGAAAAGAAAATTTCTTTAATTACTTTAGATAATGCCTCGTCCAACGATACTTTGGTTTCTTTCTTACGTACTTAGTTCAAGGTTGTCAAAAATTTATTTTTGAAGGTAAAATATTCCAAGTTAGATGTTGTGCTCACATACTCAACTTGACTGTGTAAGAAGGACTGAAAGTAATTAATTCAATGATTTCTAACATACGAGGTAATGTTAAATATATAAGGGGGTCACCTTTAAAACTGAGTACATGGAATGATATAATCTAACGTTTGGATTTGAAATTTAAACAGAAGTTGAAGTTGGATGTCTGCCCTCGTTAGAATTCCACTTATGAAATGTTGGATACGGCTTTAGAATTTAAAGTTGCATTCCCTGAACTTGTGACACGCGATAAAATGTACGCATACATGCCAAGTGATGAAGATTGGAAGAAAGTTGAAGATGTTTGTCAGTTTCTCAAAGTTTTTTACAATTGCACGAAGATTTTTTCAGAAAATAAGTATCCCACAGTAAATTAATTTCTTCATGAAATTATTTTCATTATGGATGCGCCATAAAAGTGCGTCGCTAATGGTCCAAAATTTTTAAAAGCGATGGCTATAAGAATGCAATTGAAATTTGATAACTATTGGGCTGAATGTCACTTGTTAATGGTCATTGCAGTTGTCCTGGATCCACGATACATGATGATAATGGTTAGATTTATTTTCAGATTGCTTTACTCCAGTTCCGAAAGAGTTTCAGTGGAGACCACCATTATTAATATTGCAATCGAAGAGTTGTTCGCTTCATATGTTGATAATTCAGCCAAAATGTCAAGTATAATGGGTACTTCTCAAATTGCGGGTAGTTCTTGTCATACTCTAAACTCAAAAAATGGGCTCACAAAATTTTTGATCACCGAATCCAACACCGACAGCCTCCGTAGTGCCCCATTCTCGGCTCCCAGCACTCATATGCCAGATTTCGATCCTGGGATCCTACAAGGAGGATTTTCAGTATGATTTTTTTTTTGTAATGAAGCATAACCAAGTCACAAAACAACAATATCACATATCCACTATATCAAAAACTTTAAGTACAATGCGGAAAGAGAAATACAAGGTGATCAAAAGGCTCCAAAATAATCTGATGTGCACTCCTGCCTCAGCATTGCTGTGATCCAACGTCACCTGCACGCAACGGTCATGCATAAGTTTACAAAATCTTAGAGGGTAGTATAAGTGTGTACACAAGGCAAGTGCCAAGTATGCAGTATCAGAGTAATGTGAAAAAATGCTGGTAAGTTCATGAATACTATCGGTCGTACCAAGGCTATGCGATGTAAGACATGAATGCTATCGACCATACCAAGGCCATGCGATGCGAGGCCTACATAGGGGAATGTCATATACGAGATGCAATACAAGCATGGCAGTCCTCATCAAGTACATATATCAGTACAGTTTCTCTCTGGGATATCACCGGGGTCTAGTATACTCCACACTGATTGTCGCCTCCCTAGCCACACAGCCCAGCGAGTGGAAGAGACCACACTATCCGCCTGACCAGTAGTCTGTCAATGCCTACTCGGCTCGTTGATAGCGGACTCATTTGCTAGCTGGTCAAAATCAACTTATCTTACAAGTCCCTCACTCGATCGGATAAGGCCACACCCCTTCCAACCGACTATGACATAGTGGGAGACACGGTCTACTGGTATTCAACACTCTGACGCTCGTGTATCTAATCGATCTAGACGTTGGAGCATCTCCTGATACTAAAAAGGTTCCGTGATTTTCACCCAAGGACATCCTATGTGCCCACAGTGTTAGAGTCAAGATTTTTGGTATCCAATCCAACCATTCACGATGTGCCTGTGGAGGCCACGGCCCTAATATCGCTAGGGCGTATAATAATCATGTCACACATATGTGAGATACATGAGTCACACCGTCCAGTCATGTAGCAATCCTGTGCGTATCGCATGATAATATGGGGCACTCTGTCTCATAAGGAGTCCCGTAAATGTCTTAGCCCAATGGCTTATGTTATGATCAAACATTCCTCATATCAAGCATACATATAATGCGTATGGACATGAATCATGGAGTTATACTAAGAATGTTATATGGTGATGAACTATCCTTTCAATGAGGATAGGCCTAAATGGCCTACACACAACAAGTATAGGCCTATCAATGGGCCCTAGGGAGAGTTACAATGCGGACATTTAACCAACATTATTCTTACAATGTGGATGTCAAACCATCATTATTTTTAAGGCATGACCCGTTATAAACATCATTATATACACCACGGTGAAATCACACATTGCAATGGACCTATATACATCCCATTGGGCCTTAAATACATCAAATGGGCCGCATCACATGGCCCTAATCAAATGGGCCAAATCAAATGGGCCAAGTCGAATGGGCCGAGTTGAATGGGCCAAGCACAATTCATCTATTTTTAGAGATCAATATAGATTATTGTATAAAAATGGACCATATCAAAAGATCAACTGGACCATAACATATTTAACCGTGGTGGTAGTGATTTCCACAGTTAAATTCCAGTGGGCCCCATCATATGGTTTATTTCCCATCCAACCTATTCATAAGGTCACAAAGGCCTGGATTTAGAGGAAAAACAAATATCATATTGGTCCAAACTTTGAAGCCCAAGGGTTTAATGGTGGACGTTCAAACCCACTATTTTTCTGTAATATGGTCTGCCTGATCCTAGATCTGTCTTATTTTTAGTCTCAAGTTGTAAGATGAGCTTGCCAAAGGGTTAGATGGTTTGGATGTAACACATGCATCGTGGTGGGTCCCACTGTCCAAGGTCTGGACGGTGTGGCTGCACAAAGCATACATCATGGTAGAGTCCACATGAGTGGACGGTATAAATATAGCACATACCTTGTGAGTGGGGCCCATATGGTTTGGGACGTTAATACAACAGCTATTACACTGTTATATGTGTACACCAGCCAATCCTCTTGCAGGTGGGTCCCACGTGGGGCCCACCATAACGTTTATCTTCCATCCAATCTGTTAATAAGGTCACATAGACCCGGATAAAGAGGAAAAATAAATTTCATAAAGATCCAAAACTTCTGTGAAATCCAAAGGGATTTCAATGGCAGACGTTCAATCCACCGCTGCCTGCCATGTGACGTGGGCCACCTGAGCTCCTGCACCACTGATTTTTGGGTGCCTCACTGCCTAAATGGGCCCACCAAATACACGGAGTTGACGCTCTACACTCATCACGGTGGGGCCCACGGCTGGGACCCATGGTCCCTGGCTCTCTCGGCCAACGCAGCAGGACGCTGCTGCAGCGTCGTCCGGACGCCAGCAGCAGCAGCGTCTGCTGCTTGTATTTTATTTTTTATTTTTCATTTTCTTATGGTTTTTTCGTGGTAGGGCCTGCATCAGGTGGATCCACTCCACCCATTGGATTCTATGGCTAAAGACAGTCCAAATGAGCCCAATATTCAGCATGTTTTGGCGAGTAGAAAAATTAAAGTGGCCCCTAATTGATTTTAACAGTAAAAATTACTATTTTCGTTCTATGGCCCGCTAGATAATCGGATTGGCTTCATTTTTCAGTTCAACGCCTAAAATGAGCTGGGAAATGGAATGAACGACGTGGATTAGACCCATACATCAAGGTGGGGCCTGCATGAGCGGTCCACCCAAGTTTTTAAATCAAACTGATATTTTTGTTTTGCCATCAGTACACCACACTGTCCATTCACACTTCACTGAGAAACCATGTCTAGCGTCCCTGGATGCTGGACGGTTTGCATACAACACATATCTAAGGTGGGCCCCACCTACAGGTGTGCTGCCTAGGTGGGCCACCAAATGGTTGGATGGTGTGGATAGGACATACATCAAGGTGGGGTGTATCCGAGTGGGCCACACGATCACATCATCACATAAAAAAAATGAAAAAGAGAAGAAAAGAGAGAGAAGGAGATACGTGTGATGGAGGGACCCCGACACTATGGGCCCTCCCTTCCATGCATACAACATTCATCATGTGGGTCCCTTTACATGTGGGCCCACCAAATCAAAATCAATGGTGAAGATTACTTCTCCACCAAAATGTAAGGTCTAGATAACTCCTTTCAAACTAGAAAGTAAACATCATGATGGGATCCATAGAGATTGGCTCCATCATGGAATGATAATGTGAATCATAGTGGGTCATCGACTACATCTAGGGTCCAAAGTGAGATCCATACCATCAATCGGTAGGCCCCACTTGGCCCATCATCGAAGCATTAAATCTAGGCCTATAAAGCATCCACTGTTCGATCTTCTTGGTCTAATGGAGTGCCAATATTCTTGTGCCTCACTTTGATGGAAGGTGATGAGAATTGAAGGGCTAGGATGATGAATCTTGGGATGGGAAGTGGACCACACACAACATCTTTTTCTCTCCTTAGAAATGTTTGGACATCCACTTTTTTTGTTGTTTGGAAAATGTGTAGAGAAAGAGAGAGAGAAGGGGTGGTTGTAAGAGAGAGGTGATGGTTGTGAGTGATGGATGTAAGTTGATGTTGAGGGTCAAATATTGCATGTTAGACCCCAGATATTGTCTGGATTTACGAATATAATGCTGTCTAATGGCTCGTTTTCTCATTCTTGTGTGGCAAAGTGATTTTATGAGCATGGATGGAAAAAAGACGTTAAAAGTTGAGATTTAACGATCTGATGACGCCAAAGTCAAGGGACACACTCCAGGGGACCAAGATTGACAAATATACATGGTCAGAAATTCGAGAAAAGTTAGAAATTGAAGCTCAAGTGGCCTGAAGGACGTCCAGAATGCAAGATCACGAGGTTCCCACCATCCGTTCGGCTCAAAACTTCATACGTCGCCTGAGGACCATAAATTAACCGTACATATAAAATTTCAGCCATTGAAGATCTCGGGAAGTGCCCCAACTGACAGATCAGCCCATAAACCGTTGATTCTGGGCCCACCTGATATCTGGAACTGTCTCAAAATTATTATTGACGCCTTAAATAAGGAGTCAAAACAGATGGACGGTGCAGATTTCTCTAAAACATTGCAATGGACCCCATATGAAATGAGTGTGTATAGTACACATGTGCACTCACCGTGCACCAAAATTTCCAAAAGTCGGTCAGCTGCGCTGACCGACGTTTCCGTCTACAACTCAAAAAAAAAAAAAAAAAAAAAAAAAACTTGCAGCGGACGCACGGCGCTGGCCGTTTTTGCGATCAGATGTGGGCCCCACACGTGCCCCATAAGCTTAATCCGAACCGTCCACCGTGTAGACAGCCGCGAGCACTACAAAACCATGTTGTCACTTTTCACCCATGCGTGTACACGTGTGAGATACAGAGGCCACAAAAGGGCTGCTCGGTAACGTTCAAAACTGATTCTTTTGTGATTTCTTCTCTGGGCCACGTCAATGGACGTTCAAAACCACCCATCCTTGACTGAAATTTCGTTCTGAATCCAATGGACGGGGTGGATTTTCCAGAAAATGCTTCCGTGGGGCCCACCGACCACAACAGCGAAATGGTGCGAAAGGTTTCGCACATCCGCGAAAACTGACTTTTCCGGACGGTTTTGGCCCACATCTTTGATCATATGGCAGATCTGAACCGTCTATCATGTAGAGGACCCAAGAAAGTACTAAGGGACGGTGTTTTTTTGAAATTTGAGCAAGGAAAGTGGCGTGTTTCGAGGCACCGAACTTGGCTGCGAAAATTGCACTCCGTGTCCTGCTACAACTCTGTCACTGACTCCAGCCTTCCAGCAGCTATAAAAAGAGGTTTTTGGACGTGGGGAGCATTCATTCAAGGTCTTGGGAGGAAGAACAGAGGGCTCGAGCTTGGGTTTCAACGTGGGCAGAGGAGAGAGAGAGGAGCTTGGTTTTTTTCTTTCTCTTTTCTTTTCCTTTTCTTTTTCTCTTTATTTATTTGGATTGAGCCCATCCATGGCAGGCTAAATCCTCCTAGCTAGGGCTAGGAGGTGAAGCTTGTAGTGAGATGAGAGATTATATGCTTTTAATTTAATTTTAATTTTTGAATTGAAGTTGGTTTTAGTTTGATTTTAATGGAAATATTTTTGGTCTTTAATGGTCTGTTGTGACTGAAATTACAATGGGTCTGCAATGCTTTGAATATTTTCTTATCCCTTTTTATGTTTATGACGTTAGGACGTCCTGTTGTTCACCATAGTCTCCTGGGCATGGTCGGATGACGGTACCCTTCTTAACCTTCATACATATGATTGGTTGGTAATTAGTTTAATTCTATTGTTTGCCATAGTCTGTGGGCATGGTTTGGTGATGGAATCCATTCTAATTCATACACCTTTCATCTCTTTGAAAACTAGATCAACGGCAGTTCAGTAATTTCTCTGATTTTTGATGCAAGCATAAGTTCTCCCTGATCTCTACAAGTGGATCCTCTGAATCCCTAGTTTCCTATCTCTGAGTTGTTTCCCAAGTTTTAGATTAATTATTCTACAAGTATTTAACCATTGCTAATTGATTTAGAATTCATCTTAGCCTAGTTCTAGTTCTAGTTAGTTTTAGATAACGTACAAGTTTCAGTCCCTTGGGATTCGACCTCGGTCTTACCGAGTTATTACTACATTACAACCCTGCACTTGGGGAGTGAACAAGTTTTTGGCGCCGTTGCCGGGGACTGTCGGCTACGTTTTTCTGAAATTAATTAGTTTTAGGATTAGTTTAAGATTAGGATTTTTACTAACTTCAGTTTTAGGTTTAGATTTTTCTGATTTTTTAGGAATTAACCTAACTTTCCTGTTTTGTAGGATTCGGAGATAAAAACTTCTAATTTAGTGATATCTTTTCTAATTTCTTTATTTTTTCTCTATTAGGATTTTTAGAAATTTTCTAATCTTAGACTAACTGTTTTAGAAACTAACTTGTTTTGTCTTATTTTGCAGGCTCTTAATATAGGAATCTCTAGTATGGTAACATCTTTCTAACTTCTCTTCCTCTTACTTTCCACATTGCTGTAGGATTTTTTTATTTTTTATTTTTTCTTTTCTCTTCTATTTTTCTTAGGATTAAATTCAGATTAAGGGTTTCATTATGTATATGCATGAGTGGCAACGTCAGTATGCTGAGAAGAATAACTTATTTTGGGATGATGATGAGATAAATCAACTTATGTCTCAAAACTTTTCTGAAACTATCATTGAGAACCGATCAGAATATAAAGATCCACCGGCTAAGAAGTCCTTACGTGATTATATGCAGGAGAATAATTACACCCCACGGATTAACAAAACAGTACGTGAGTGTTGGGGTTATCATAACTATGGTTGTGAGAATTATTATCATTCATCCGATAAAAAGAAAACAATACGTGATTATATTATGAGTGATAATAAGTATTACCAACCATCCGATTCTCCCACCTATGATCCGTATGACTATAACCAGTGGAAACATCAATGTCGGGAAGCTGAACCAGCTATATATCATAGTGATAATTCTCTTGGGTCCTCTACCTTTGAAGCCCAACCAGAAATAATCCAAGAGGATTCACTTCAGAAACTCATGAAAGCACAAGAACAATTCAATCAACTTGTCATACAATCATGTGAACTGCTCAAATCCTCAATTCCAATAATTCAGTCACACCTTATGGAGAAGGAAGAGGCTAGGTTATCCCAGCCTCATCCAAATCTAGAAGTACAATGCAAGGAAAGTGATCCTCACTCTCTTTTGAAAAACTCTAGAATTTGGAATGAGGAGTGAGATTCCCTTAATGAGCATGCGGTTCAATTTCCCGATGAGTCGATCTCAATGACTGTTCGAAAGAATGGTGAAGATACATGGGTGTCTTTTAAATACATTGATGATAACACAGTTTCCTTACATGACACACAAGATTTCAATGATGAGGAAGATGTTAGTTTATACGAACCTCAACCCATATTAGGTGTAGAATGTGAGGAAAGTGATCCCATCCCAAATGTGCACTGCACTGGACTAGACAATGATGCGTATTGGGATGATGATCATGAATGTGCAGCCCAAATTCTCCCTGAATCAATCTCAATTCTGGTCCAGGTCAACGATCAAGACGTGTACGAAGTGATCGGTCAAGAAGATCTACTCCACTCACCCGACATGCCTGATTTAAATGTGGAGAATGAACCTCTTACAACCGACTCTTCTAACTCTTGTGAGACATATTTAGACCACTCCCTTGAATTGAATGATGATATGATTCGGGAAGAGGAGTTGCCCGCTACGACTCTGGAATTTGAAACCACTCAATTGAGGCCACCATCTGAGCTGCAAACAATTGAGAATTCAGCGCCTCAATTGAGTAATTTCAATGAACAGAGTGATCACATCAATGCTTCACTTACTGATTTTCAATCTATCTGTGCAGGACTGGAGCAAGAGAGCGTACCTCCATCCACTTTCAAGGATGATGGATTCTTTCCGCAGATCATCACAAGCCACAAAAACGAGTCACGCGCATCTGAATTTCCCAACTCGTGGGATTGCTTGGCACACTTTGCGGTTTCAAACGATCCCATGTTAAAAGACAAAGTGGATACCTTGCGAGACAACATCTCGGTAGTCATCACTGACCGAACGAACGCTTATTCTGAAACCCTCTCTTCCCTTGATCCTAAACGTCTACTAGTAAAGGAAGAGGAGCTGAATCTAAAATCGAAGTTTGGAGCTTCGGAATATGTTGAGACTACATTACTTTTTAAGAAGTTTTCTAAACTTTATTTACTTGTAGTCTTTGATTCACCATGCAATACTAACGTTGAAACTTCTTCTGTCTTAGGTGAATCGTATAAATTATGGATACCTCAAGCAATTCAATGGAAGATTTTTTATGAGGTACATAAGTCTCTCTGGAAAGTCATGCTCCAGGGCGCCCAAGCCTATTGCAAAAAAGGTTTTTGGATGATCTTGTTGAGGAGCTTACTAAGAGACTTATCAAGATATTGGCCAGAAGGGGAACCTTGCGGCGTGATCGATTCAATGTTTGTGGGTAACATTACTGCAAACCCTCACGAGACTACAACTCGTCCGCTAGGGGTAACCTAGGGGTTTAAAGGCTTGTTGCATACGCTAAATGCAATCGAGAGCACCTGCGAAAGTGGTATAGGTAGGATTTTATTTTTGTTATTTTTGTTCTGCTTTCTCTCTCATGCTGACAAGCTTCCATGCCGTGATCTATTGGAAACTCTCTTGATTCGCTATTCAGGTACTATCTTCCCATCACTTCTCATTTACTTTCGTTGTCCCATATGCATTGCATGCTCATATCTTTTACATTGAGGACAATGTAGATTTTAGGTTGGGGGTGGGAGATTAGGCTTCCTAAGGCTTCCTAATCAGTATTTTCTTGGTCTTGAGCAAAAATTGTGAAAATTTTTAAAATTTTTCTGACATTTCTTGTAAATTCAACGTGATTTTGACATATATCTTTGATTTAGAATTACAAGATACGTGATGTTGGTAATTTATGACCCTTCGATTTAGCTACTTGATAGATTCCACAGTTGAGTTTAAATTATCAATCCATGATTAGAGATTTTAAACATTGATTGAATCATGATTTCAGGACACGTCTTGCTTACACATTAAGATTTCAGTTCCATATCGAAGGATTAACTTGGTAATCACTAAGCACGAAGGGAACCAGTCTGAAATATCTTGCCATCAGGGTATAAAAATTGAACAGGTTGGGCAATTAATCTTCACCATGGGTTTGCTCCCTACAGGTGAAGGTTTGATTCCCCAAGGTTAAACATTCAAAAAAATAAATAAATATTTTTTAGGTAATTGGTCTTTTGCCATAGGTTTGCTCCCTATTGGTAAGGATTCGATTCCTCTTTTTGGCATGACTATTAATGAAAAAATAAAAAGTTGAAAAGATCAAAAGATGAAATTTATGAGGCAACTTTGGTTATCATGAATTCTCTTGCTGGTTACCAATGAGATCCTGAAATAACAAATTCAATCTTGATATGATTAGCTGAGATTACACTATACATCCATGGATCTCAATGTTTAAAATTTTTCTAATTGAAGGATTAATGCTTTACACTTGATTATGAAGTCTACGGTGCGCTTGAGCTCAGGAGAATACAATTTCTAACATTCATGAATATTAAATTTCTCGTATTTTGTTCAAAATCTCACTTGATTTCATAGAAAGTTCTCCTATAATTCTCAACTTATTTTTCGCATACTTTGCTCGGGACTAGCAAAATGCTGGTTGGGGGTTGTGTTGAGGGTCAAATATTGCATGTTAGACCCCAGATATTGTCTGGATTTACGAATATAATGCTGTCTAATGGCTCGTTTTCTCATTCTTGTGTGGCAAAGTGATTTTATGAGCATGGATGGAAAAAAGACGTTAAAAGTTGAGATTTAACGATCTGATGACGCCAAAGTCAAGGGACACACTCCAGGGGACCAAGATTGACAAATATACATGGTCAAAAATTCGAGAAAAGTTAGAAATTGAAGCTCAAGTGGCCTGAAGGACGTCCAGAATGCAAGATCACGAGGTTCCCACCATCCGTTCGGCTCAAAACTTCATACGTCGCCTGAGGACCATAAATTAACCGTACATATAAAATTTCAGCCATTGAAGATCTCGGGAAGTGCCCCAACTGACAGATCAGCCCATAAACCGTTGATTCTGGGCCCACCTGATATCTGGAACTGTCTCAAAATTATTATTGACGCCTTAAATAAGGAGTCAAAACAGATGGACGGTGCAGATTTCTCTAAAACATTGCAATGGACCCCATATGAAATGAGTGTGTATAGTACACATGTGCACTCACCGTGCACCAAAATTTCCAAAAGTCGGTCAGCTGCGCTGACCGACGTTTCCGTCTACAACTCAAAAAAAAAAAAAAAAAAAAAAAAAAACTTGCAGCGGACGCACGGCGCTGGCCGTTTTTGCGATCAGATGTGGGCCCCACACGTGCCCCATAAGCTTAATCCGAACCGTCCACCGTGTAGACAGCCGCGAGCACTACAAAACCATGTTGTCACTTTTCACCCATGCGTGCACACGTGTGAGATACAGAGGCCACAAAAGGGCTGCTCGGTAACGTTCAAAACTGATTCTTTTGTGATTTCTTCTCTGGGCCACGTCAATGGACGTTCAAAACCACCCATCCTTGACTGAAATTTCGTTCTGAATCCAATGGACGGGGTGGATTTTCCAGAAAATGCTTCCGTGGGGCCCACCGACCACAACAGCGAAATGGTGCGAAAGGTTTCGCACATCCGCGAAAACTGACTTTTCCGGACGGTTTTGGCCCACCATCTTTGATCATATGGCAGATCTGAACCGTCTATCATGTAGAGGACCCAAGAAAGTACTAAGGGACGGTGTTTTTTTGAAATTTGAGCAAGGAAAGTGGCGTGTTTCGAGGCACCGAACTTGGCTGCGAAAATTGCACTCCGTGTCCTGCTACAACTCTGTCACTGACTCTAGCCTTCCAGCAGCTATAAAAAGAGGTTTTTGGACGTGGGGAGCATTCAGTCAAGGTCTTGGGAGGAAGAACAGAGGGCTCGAGCTTGGGTTTCAACGTGGGCAGAGGAGAGAGAGAGGAGCTTGGTTTTTTTCTTTCCCTTTTCTTTTCCTTTTCTTTTTCTCTTTATTTATTTGGATTGAGCCCATCCATGGCAGGCTAAATCCTCCTAGCTAGGGCTAGGAGGTGAAGCTTGTAGTGAGATGAGAGATTATATGCTTTTAATTTAATTTTAATTTTTGAATTGAAGTTGGTTTTAGTTTGATTTTAATGGAAATATTTTTGGTCTTTAATGGTCTGTTGTGACTGAAATTACAATGGGTCTGCAATGCTTTGAATATTTTCTTATCCCTTTTTATGTTTATGACGTTAGGACGTCCTGTTGTTCACCATAGTCTCCTGGGCATGGTCGGATGACGGTACCCTTCTTAACCTTCATACATATGATTGGTTGGTAATTAGTTTAATTCTATTGTTTGCCATAGTCTGTGGGCATGGTTTGGTGATGGAATCCATTCTAATTCATACACCTTTCATCTCTTTGAAAACTAGATCAACGGCAGTTCAGTAATTTCTCTGATTTTTGATGCAAGCATAAGTTCTCCCTGATCTCTACAAGTGGATCCTCTGAATCCCTAGTTTCCTATCTCTGAGTTGTTTCCCAAGTTTTAGATTAATTATTCTACAAGTATTTAACCATTGCTAATTGATTTAGAATTCATCTTAGCCTAGTTCTAGTTCTAGTTAGTTTTAGATAACGTACAAGTTTCAGTCCCTTGGGATTCGACCTCGGTCTTACCGAGTTATTACTACATCACAACCCTGCACTTGGGGAGTGAACAGTTGATAGATGTACTTAACATGTATGGGTGTGTAAGAGAGAGAGAGAGAGAGAGAGAGAGAGAGAGAGAGGGAGAGTTGACTTTGGGGTTGCTCTTGTACTTGACATAAGGTGATTGATTGATTGATTGATTGATGAGACATGTTGTAGAGATTCTCTTGAGATTTACAACGCGCGGTATTTTTTTAAAACTAAACGTGGGCCCACATCTCCTAGCCAGGGTATCGAATCGGTGCGTAATATACAGCATCGGAACTGCAGCGACGGCGCGGTCGCTAGGGTACAGGTCTCGGATTGAGTCAACTTATATCTATGAAATACGACTTAGGGTCATGCACAAACGTCGATTATAGGTCGCAGATTGTCGAAATTCGACTGGAATGATCACGAGAGTCTACAGAATGGTACGGACTAGGATATGGGCCTTATTGTTCTTCTACTACGGGCAAGCGACTTCATGACTTTATCTTTTTTAGACGAAGAAGAAATGGAGACGTAAAAAATTGAATCCGCAGTGGAGAAGTATCTAAAGGAGCCAATCATAAGGCTACACGAAGATGATTTCGATGTTTTACAGTGATGGAAGTCGCAAGCTCATGAATACCCTAGACTTTCGGTGATGGCATGGGTCATTTTTTCAATTCCAATTTCAACTGTGGCATCAGAATCAGTTTTAGCACCAGAAGCAGGGTGGTTAGCAAGTATCGAAGCTCACTCGCCTCGAATACAGTTGAAGCACTGATATGTACGCAAGATTAATTGCATCTAGTTTGGGGCGGTAGCAGTTTCAATGCTGAAGAGTATGAAGAGGAGAATGGAATTGAAGTCGTTGACTAGAATGCTTGAAGGAAGAAAAGATTTAAAAGTTTCCATTAATGTTTTATAAATTTTGATATATTTTAACTCTTTAGAATTGATGTTGATTGTTGAGGAAAAAATGTGGTTTTGTGATATGATAGTATCTAGAGGTTTATGTGACACTCTTTTTTTTGTCTTAGTAATGTGATATTCGGATTCAATACCCATGTTTACATGGGACCCACACGTGAAAAGAGGTAACGTGCACGCATACAACAGAGAGTGGGAAACGGAACATAACTGTTCACGTAAGCCACTGCAATTTTGCGAGATCTCATCCTGTCGGATGAGTCTGGGAAATATGAATGTTCCATACAGAGCAGAGCCTCATAAAACCCCCTGGCTAAAACTTTTACCTAGAACCAAAACTTCGGTGGACCCTGGTTAATGCAAACAGTTCCTTCCCTTGAAATTGGAATTCTCCTTGCCATGGCCCACCGGAATCTTAGGTCAGGATGAAACTTCATCCCCAAAGGTTTCTTGGGGTTCCACACCTTATGGACCATTCGGATTCGACACCATGCTCACATGGGACCCACATTGATATATTTGTATATCATGTATTAGGTGATGGCCTTATGTACATGCATGAGCACTCACCTCAAGACATGTGTTTGTCCCCAGCCGTCCACTCTTTGGACGGTGGGCCAACATACCTTTGTGTCAGCGGCAATTGTTGCCTCCACTATATGGGTCCCACACGTTATATGTGTCATGGCCACACCCTACCTAAGATCAGTGGGCCATGCTTGAAACATTTAGGGCGATGCACGTGTAATGTATATATAGTGTACACATGTATACCACGTTATGCAAATATAATTCATGTGGTGTAAACATCATATGCCATGGAATACATACATCAGACATATAATGTATGCATATATATGCTATGTGATACATGTGTAATGTATACATGTATACTACATGACGGACCTGTCCTCAGGAACTAAGGAGAAGAATGAGGCTGATCTAGTGATCAAGTGGGCCCTGACCGGACCCAATTTAATTAAAAGTAAGGGCTCATGCTTAGTGAGCTTGATTGCCTTGAGAACAGCCTAAGACAACCTTGGCTTAGGGTTTTCCAACCCTCCACCTACCCTCAAGTGTCCAACTTTGTAATTCACTATCTATTACGAATGGACCAGTATAGGGAGTTATGGGAGTAGTGCAAACACGCCATCTTCCCAAGGAAACTTGCCTCTAGGAGCATTCTACTCTTTGCCTGGTGATGATTTCCTCCCCTTAAGCTTTTCATCCCTAACTAGACCAGAAATAGTAGTTTTATTAGTATTACTGGTTAGCCTGTCTAATAATATACTGCTTTTACTTGATTTATCTGTTTATCATGAAAATGCCTACCATTTTTTAGGTTTTGATTTCTCTGGACTGCCTAGTAAATAACCTAATCATTTATGTCATGCGTTTATGAGAATTCAGTTAATATGTATCAATAGAAATATATGTATTGTCCCTTATTCCCTTTTTGTATTATAATCTTTGTTTCTATGACACACATATTGTTAAAATCTCTCCATGGGAAGTCCTAACAAAGGAGAGTCCGTGCTTGGGGTGTAAACAGATTGGTCATGACATAAGTAGGCCCTTGACATGGAGGTTTTGCTTGTGGTGCTTGACCATAGGGTTTATCATCCATGCATGGTTTCATTTAACTGACTTGGGATGAACTCCATAACCCTTCCAAATACTGTTATTTACTCGTTTTTGAATCATTCATGCCGACATGTTTAAATCGTCACTTTTTGTAATTTCAACAGTTCACCCCTAATTGGCATTGGTGGTAACCCCCTAATGTTGAATTGATTGATCACATATTAGTGGGTGCTACACACACCCTAAGACGGTAGTCTCATGGGCCAGGGATGGTGGTAATGGGATACTATGCCCGAGTCGTCGGCCTACGCTAGGCCATGTGATCCCCGTAGTGACCGTGAGCTTACTTAAATTGGCTGGTTGTAAATGGACTAATAATGAGCTGACAAGTCATGCATACATAGAATATTTCGATGACTTGGATCACTCTGCCCTGTAATTACACTGCGTGTTGCGCTATGACCAGTCATTCGATTGTGATATTGACTTGGATTATCATGCCCTGCGATTATGTTTCAGGTTGCGCTAATAACCAGTCTTATTCCTGGGTGACGACCCCAATGTCCGTCCGAATGTTTTTCCCCAGGACATAGGCCGTCTGGATGTTTTCCCCGGGCCGATGATTTCATTCATACATACATGCATCTAAAAAGACTGCATCTACTATGTTTTGGATTATCTATATGCTTTTATGCTATTTTTTGTTATGGGCGACAGTGTGTAATCTTTGCGGGAGATCACACTGAGTTGGCCACTCATTCATCAATATTCAACCGTACAGAGAACACAGGGACAGAGGGAGTTATGAAGGAACCGCAGGCGATGGAGGTCGAGGAGGAGGCTTACAATGAGGATCCGTACCAGAAGGCGGCTGCTTATTATGGATTAAATCAGTAGTCTACTTATCAAACATTTCAATTCATTTGGAATTTAAGGTTTTATATATGGGCCCCAGCTGAGTGGTCCAAGATATTGTTACTATTTGGATTTTATCTATACTACGCTTGATTCCGTTAATCGCACTTTGATTGGGTTTGATTATCCTTTTGCTTACCAGTTAATACCTGGGTTTTCAAGAGACGAGTGGTATACTCGGGTCTCAAAAATCGGGACGTTACAAGTTGGTATCAAAGCGGAGTATGAGACAGCCTGGCTGTGGGTCGAGCTAACAAACCTTAAAGGGTTAACTTAGACAAAACTTAGAAGTCCTCCCTTAGAAAAATAGCTAGGGTGAATGAACATAGAAACAGAATACTTAGGCCCCTCATGAACAACTTATAATTTCTTGAGAAATGATAAGTTAGTCATCTGAACTTAGAAAAAAAAACCTTAAATCCCTTGGAAAATTCAAATAAAAAAGTGTTGACTGAATGAGGAACTCTCTCTCCATGCAACTACTAAATTCTCCCCCTTATAATGTTTCATGCTAGTTAAGAACTATTCTTCGCCCTCCTATTCTTGAAACATGAAATTTGATCTCACAGGAGATCATGCCACCTACGACGCGGTCATGTAGAGCCCATACGGTCGACATTCACCCCATCCCATTGACTGAGCATGGAAGGGAGCGCAGCCCTGTTTATACACCAGGCCTTCCGCCTGGAGTGGCGAACAGGGACACAAAGTCAAAAGCTGTAGGAGACTCTCCCCCTCCTCAGATCTTTGCATTAGGGCTGCCATCACCACACTTCATGGGACGGACACCTTCGGCTGAGCCCTCAGCCAACATGTACGAGGATATACCGATGGGAGCTGCCGCTTTCACAGCCTTCACGCAGATGGCAGTAACCATGCAGCAGCAATAGGCTTCCTTTATGCAACAATAACAGGACTCGCACTCTCTAATGATGGAAACCCTACGAAGTCGTGGGGGAGCATCACGTGATACAGAGGCGCAAGGCGCCGACCTATTCGATCGCTTCTTGAGGCTCCACCCACCGACTTTTGGAGGACCGCCTGACCCGGTTCAGGCTGAACATTGGTTGGCAAGGATTGCCAAGATGATGGGACCGCTGGAGTGCTCCGACGCTCAAAAGGTCAGCTGGGCCACGTACCTGCTTGAAGGAGAGGCCGAGAACTGGTGGAAGAGTGTGCAGAGAAGTGTGCCAGCTGGGTACGCTTGGATCTGGGTTGGCTTCAGGATGAAGTTCCTGGAGAAGTATTTTCCACGATCGTGTCGAAACGAAAAAATCTTACAATTCCTGAAATTGGAACAAGGGAGCTTGATAGTCCCCCAGTACGAGGTGAGGTTTGACGAGCTATCCCAATATGTACCCAAAGCCCTCGAGGACGAGGAGTATAAACTATAGAAATTTAAGGAGGGGCTGAAACCCGGGATACAATCTCGGCTATGCACGTGGGATTTCGGGGACTTCCCAGAATTGGTAGATAAGGCCATGCGTGTAGAAAAAGATTTTAAGCACTCCATCCGCTCCCGCCAGCCAACTCGGGATGCCCCGTTCCGACCAAGGAAACCTCCCCCTGCTCCACTCATCCCTGCAGGAAGAGACCACTGATCGCGCGCGCACCCCCTTTGCCCCCTAGTGGTGGCTGCGATTATTGTGTGAAGACGAACCACAACACCCAGGCTTGCTTCCAGCGAATGAGAGATCAGGGTATTTCGCCCCGGATGCACCGACCACTATAGAACCAGGCAGTGCCCAGGCCTCAACAACCTAGACAGGGGCCCCCATATCAGCAGAGGGTTCCCCCTACGTGAGTATATGCGGTGGCCACCGCAGAGGCTGAACAGGACCCCCTTCGGACCATTCATGCTACTACCCACATTAATGGTACCCCTGTACTCACTTTATTTGATTCTGGTGCAACTTTATCTTTCATTGATTCTACTATTGTATCTATATTAGAACTGAACACAACTCGGATGCATGCCCCCTTAGTTGTAGTATCCCCTATGGATAAATTGTAGAAATAGATAAAATGTGTAGAGCATGCCCCATCACGCTCGCAAATCATGAAATTGCTGTGGACCTAATCGTCATGCCTGTCAAGAAATTTGACGTCATCCTTGGGATGGATTGACTTACGTTGGTACGCGCAGTCATGGATTGTCGCGACAAAATAGTGACTATATCCATCCCAGTGCAAGCCTCATTCACCTTGAAAGGTAGGGACAGATGCCGAGAATTCGAGAGCCGGCAAGATTTAGAGGAAGCGGAATCAGTGGAAGATACCATCAGGAGGATACCGGTAGTCCGAGACTTCCCTGGAGTATTTCAAAAAATACCAAGACTACCCCCTAGAAGAGTGATAGACTTTTGCATCGACCTCAAGCCAGGGACTGCTCCTATATCACTCCTTCCATTTCGCATGCCTCCTTGTGAGATGGAGGAGTTGAGGAGTCAGATTGATGAGCTACTAGCTCAGGGCTTTATCCGTCCCAGTGTTTCTCCTTGGGGAGCACCGGTCCTCTTTGTCAAGAAGAAGGATGGGTCGATGCGTCTCCGTATACACTACAGGAGACTGAATGATGTGACGATCAAGCACAGATATCCTCTACTGCGTATCGACGATCTATTTGATCAGTTAAAAGATGCTAAGTACTTCTCCAAGATAGACTTGCGATCGGGGTATCACTAATTGAGGATTAGAGATGATGACATCCCAAAAACAGCCTTCAGAATTCGTTATGGGCACTACGAGTTCCTGGTTATGTCTTTTGGTCTCACGAACGCTCCAACAGTTTTTGTGGACCTCATGAACCGAGTCTTCATGCCCTACCTAGACCGGTTCGTGATCGTGTTCATTGATGATATCTTGATTTATTCTAAGAGCCAAGATGAGCATGAACAGCATCTGCGTACGGTCCTAAGTACGCTAAAGGATAACTAACTGTATGCTAAGTTGTCTAAATGTGAGTTCTGGGAGCAAGAAGTGAAATTTTTAGGGCACGTGGTAAAGGCAGAAGGAATAGCGGTGGATCCAGCTAATGTGGAAGCAGTGTCTAAGTGGGAGCAGCCCACTACAGTGACTGAGGTTTGAAGTTTCCTGGTTATGGTCAGGTACTAGCGACACTTTATTAAGGAATTCTCCCGAATCGCACAACCGCTCACCCAACTGACAAAGAAGAACGTCCGATTCACATGGGATGATAATATAGAGGCAACATTCCAGGAGTTGAAGATGAGATTAACTTTTGCGCCGGTGCTCACTCTTCCACAAGGAGGAGAGAAGTTCGTAGTGTATAGCGATGCCTCGAAGTTGGGCCTGGGTTGCGTTCTGATGTAGAATGACAAAGTGTTCTCCTACGCGTCTCGTCAATTGAAGAAACACGAGAGAACTACCTGACTCATGACCTGGAGTTGGCAGCCGTGGTATTTACCTTGAAGATATGGAGGCATTACCCGTATGGAGAAGATTTTCATTTATTTTGCGATCACAAGAGCCTGAAATACATATTCACGCAGAAGGACTTGAACATATGCCAACGTCAGTGGATGGAGACTCTTAAAGATTTCCACTTTGAAATCTTATACCACCCTAGCAAGGCAAGTTCCGTGCCCGACGCTCTGAGTCGGAAAAAGAAGCTTGAGCTAGTAGCCACTCTGATGATTAAGGAGTGGGAAATGATGGAATTTGTTCAGGACTTCGATATCCAACTCACCCTCGACGAACCTGATGTATACGTGGCTCTGTTAACTGCAGAGCCGACCCCGGTCCGACACATGATCTCCGCACAGGACCAGGATGACTGGCTCGTCAAGATGAAAGAAAGGTGCAAGAGTGAAGAAATGCCTGACTGGAGGGTTGGTAATGACGGTGGTCTTTAGTATCAGGGATGGGTATGTGTCCCAAACAACGCCGAATTGAGGAAGGGAGTAATGGTAGAGGCCCACCATTCCAAGTTAGTCATCCACCCAGAAAGTACTAAGATGTACAACGACGTTAAAAGACAATACTGGTGGAGCAACACGAAAAGGGACATCGCTGACTTTGTTTAAAAATGCATGGTGTGCCAGAAGATCAAGGCCGAGTATCGCAAGCCTGTTGGCCTCCTTCAGTCACTACCCTTAGCCGAATGGAAATGGGATAGTATTTTATGAACTTCATATCTGGTCTTCCTAGGATGTAGAGGAAACATGACTTGATCTGGGTCATTGTTGATCAGTTGACAAAGGCTGCCAGGTTCCTCCCGATCCGCACGACAGATTCCACTAATAGTTTGGCAAAGCTATATATCCGGGAAGTCGTGCGATCCTACGGAGTTCCTCGAGAAATTATATCAGACCGAGACTCTAGATTTACTTCTGCCTTCTGAAAGAGACTGCAGGAAGAATTGGGCATGGAGCTCAAGTTCAGTATGGCGTTTCATCCTCAGACGGACGGGCAGACTGAGAGGGTGAACCAGATCTTAGAAGATATTCTAAGAGCATGCGTCCTAGACTTTCAGGGCAACTGGGATGATCACCTGGCACTGGCAAAATTCACATACAATAATAGTTTTCAGTCCAGCATAGGCATGGCACCGTATGAAGATCTCTATGATCGCCCTTGTCGAGCCCCTCAGTGTTGGGCAGAAATCAGAGAGAGAAGTTTATTGGGTCCCGAGTTGGTCTAGGCTACTACTCAGGTCATTGACATAGTCAGGAAACATCTGCGTACCACCCAAAGCAGACAAAAGAGCTATGCGGATAACCGATGTCACAACCTAGAGTTCGCAGTTGGCGACCATGTATTCCTTAAGGTGTCTCTTATGAAGGGTCTGATGAGGTTCGGTCAGAAGGGGAAGTTAGCACCGCATTTCATCAGTCCTTTCGAGGTCTTAGATCGTGTGGGAGCCATGGCATATCGCCTTGCACTACCTACTGCACTGGCCAGTATTCACAATATCTTCCACATATCCATGCTAAAGAAATACACACCAGACGAGTCGCACATTGTTAGTTAGGAGTGGATCGATCTGACAGATAATGCCTCCTACACTGAGGAACCTATCCATATCTTGGACCACAAGGAGCAGGTCCTACGGATGAATATTATACCCCTAGTCAAGGTTCTTTGGTCACATCACGGGGAGGAAGAAGCAACATGGGAGCGAGAAGCAGAAGTTAAAGAAAAATACCCTCACCTGTTCGATAGCACACCTCAGGTAATTTCGAGGACAAATTTTTTTTTTTAGGGGGGTAGATTATAACACCCCGTACCTTCAGTACACGGGTGTTACCTTTTAAACCCGCACTAAACTAAAATAAATTTGGGATAACCAAAGCTTGAACCCGACATACACAGGATGGGGATTCCAGTCGACATTAAAGCCATCCATCAGGGTCTCCAAGCGTCAGGACATGCCCCACGGCGATCAGAAAGGTAAGACTTCTCGAACAGTCAAAAATTAAAGCCATTATGTTAATTAAACACGGTTGCAACACACTTGTCACCAACACATGAGGACTAGTTAGTGACAAGCCATGCCTTCATCATAACTGGTACCCTATATTAACCGTTGAAAAAGTTTATCGGGCCCACCCGATCGATGGATCATGTCATATGGGCCAGTGATGGCTCAAGGATTTATGTAACAGACCACCTGAGACTCACCATCGACCCAAAATGGGCCAGGGTCCCTATGAAGGGTTCCCAATACGGATGAATGGTATGGATTATAACGTTAACATTCCAGTGGGTCCTGACATGGCGTATGCACAACAAAACACGTGTGTACAAGGTGCACCACGTCCTCTCCTTGGTCAAATGAGTCTTGACCGACTCCTCTTGCAAATACAAATATCTCCCGCTAACAGATATTTTAAACCGACTCACTTCAAGCCTCTAAGTGGCACACCACGTCTACTTTCCGAGCCATCCAATCTGTTCAAATTCTTTGTGGGGCCCGGCTTAACAAAATGGTATAAACGTTGGATCACTTGTAAATGGACGAAGAAGATTGGATGCCACCGTTCAATCTGTGTCAAAAGCCACCCGACCCGAGCCTGCGGTGAGAAGAGAGAGAAGACCGCCCTTCCTCTTTGGGATGGACGAAGCTCCACCGTCCACGACAGGGACGATCACAACCGTCCATCTTTCTCTCTCGCTAGCTATAAGAGAGGGCGTTGTAGCCCTAGGATTCACGCGAGAGAAAAGAAGAAAGAGAGTATAGGAAAGAGAAAAATAGAGAGTCATTCTTTCATATTATAGTTCGAGTGCAGGTCGACAATCACCTACCTCAGGTGATTCTTCTTCTTCCCTCTCCTTTGAAGATTTAGCTAAGATAAGGTAGCATGGTTGAAACCGAACCATGCCAAGCAAATGGTTGGGTTCGGTCCAGCCACAGTAACGTCAGGACGAGCCAAACAATGGCCATTTCAGACCACGAGTCAGACCTCATTTTGAGGTTGTTTCAGCTCTCTGAAGAGCTCCGAGCCAGCTCAGAAAACCAGCCAATCAATGGCTGCATGGGGCGGACTGAGGAGGCTGTTGTTTGGACCCTAGTTGAACCGGAACTGAGCCAACTCATGGCCCTGTTCTGGGTTGAAATCTGACCCAGCCATATGTGCCTCTGATGGGAGCTGTAAACGAACAATCCATCAGGCCATACAACAGCTCTGTTTTGAGCTGAGATCAGGCCTTGAGCAGGCACGCATGGGCTGAAGAAAACGACCGTGTTCAGGGCCATGCAATGGGCAATGATCATGGGTCGAAATCGGACCTCAGGCAGGGCCAGTTCGAGCAGAAACTCGAGGCACTGATGCTGCCTCTGTTGCTGAGGGACGAGCACACAGTGCTGGGCTCGAACGGGCATGCTGCTCAGACGCAGCTCTCAGTCGGTCTAAGGTCGAAACTGCTGATGGGCCTCACCGAGCTGCGGGTCCCACCTGGGATTCAAATATCAGTTGGCTACATCACATACAGCAGTGGGTTCCAACTACCATACAGTCTGAAGACAGCTCCCACGGCATGCGGGAGAAGAAACTGCTTCACGTGAAACACTGACGGGCCGAACCAATCTTGGGCCGTGTACAAATGCAGGTGGTCCTCAGTTGTGGTCTGCCCTGACCGCAGGTCCTGCATTGACCGTGGGCCCCACCAGCTAATAGTGGGTTGCATCATGGTAGGCCACCCCGAGCAGCATGATTTGGACCGTCCATTAGGGACTATGGCCCAGCAGCGGACCATGGGCTGGACGTCCTTCAATGACGTCCAGCGCTGGACGACCCTTTTGCAAGATCACATGTCTACATGTGTGTAGCATGTGCACATGCACCGTCCACACAGTGGGACGTAGGTGGAGTACATCCAGGCCGTCCATCCATTCCGGTTTCGGACTTAGGGCCCACCTTGAATTGTATACGTGGAGGGTCCACGTAGAACCCACCGGGGAAAAGGAAGGAGTGGTGTACGTACACACCAGGACATCTAAACAGTCCATAATGTTCACCTGCCAACCAGTTACGTAAACCACATGCAAAAAGTTGAGATCTCATCATACGTGATGAGTCTCAAAAATCTGAACGGTCCACCTGGAACAGAACCTCATGAAACCTCCTGGGCCAAATTTTTACCTTGAAACAAAACTTGGGTGGGCCATGATTAAGGCAAACAATTCTTTCCCTTGAATTGCATTTACTTTTTCTATGGCCCACCAGAATCTTAGACCAGGGTGAAAATTTACCCCCTAGAGTGTTTTGGGATTCCACATGTTATGGACGGTTCGGATTCAATACCTATGTTTACATGGGACCCACACGTGAAAAGAGGTAACGTGCACGCATGCAATAGAGAGTGGGAAACGGAACATAACCGTTCACGTAAGCCACTGCAATTCTGCGAGATCTCATCCCGTCGAATGAATCTCGGAAATCTGAACGGTCCATATGGAGCAGAGCCTCATAAAACCCCCTGACTCAAACTTTTACCTAGAACCAAAACTTAGGAGGACCCTGATTAATGCAAACAGTTACTTCCCTTAAAATCGGAATTCTTTTTGCCATGGCCCACCGGAATCTTAAGTCGGGATGAAACTTTAGCCCCAAAGGTTTCTTGGGGTTCCACACCTTATGGACCGTTCGGATTCAACACCATGCTCACGTGGAACCCAAGTTGATATATTTGCATATCATGTATTAGGTGATGGCCATACGTACATGCATGGGCACTCACCTCAAGACATGTGTTTGTCCCCAGCCGTCCACTGTTTGGATGGTGGGCCAACATGCCTCCGTGTCAACGGCAATTGCTGCCTCTACTATATGGTCCCACACGTTATATCTGTCATGGCCACACCCTCCCTAAGATCAGTGGGCCATGCTTGAAACATTTAGTGCCATGCACGTGTAGTGTATATATGGTGTACACATGTATACCACGTTATGCAAATATAATTCATGTGGTGTAAACATCATATACCATGGAATACATACATCAGACATATAATGTATGCATATATATGCTATGTAATACATGTCTAATGTATACATGTATACTACATGACGATCCTCGAGATCTAAGGAGAAGAATGAGGCTGATCTAGTGATCAAGTGGGCGCTGGCAGGACCCAGTTTAATTAAAAGTAAGGGCTCATGCTTAGTGAGCTTGATTGCCTTGTGAACAGCCCAAGACAACCTTAGCTTAGGGTTTTCCAACCCTCCACCTACCCTCAAGTGTTCAACTTTTTAACTCACTATCTATTACGAATGGACCGGTATAGGGAGTTACGGGAGTAGTGCAAACACGCCATCTTCCCAGGGAAACTTACCTCTAGGAGCATTTTACGCCTTGCCTTGTGATGATTTCCTCTCCTTAAGTTACTGGTTAGCCTGTCTAATGATATACTGTTTTTACTTGATTTATCTGTTTATCATGAAAATGCCTATTGTTGGGGAAAAATGTGTCAAGCTCGGGTCAAGTTTGGAGACTCGGATAAGAGTAGGTCAGTTTTACTGACACTGCCTGAAGAATCCGAGACAACACCGACAGAACAGAGGATAGGCCGGGAGGCGTAAACAAGGACGATTAAAGTCGCTCTTTCAGAGTGATGACCTCGCCTGCATAAACCCACTAAAGGCCGAGCGTGTTAAAGCCACTTAGCCGATAGAATAAGACCGACTCAAGGAGTTGATTCTGTCGGTCACGGAGCAAGGAATGACCGATAGAAACCGAGATTATTCCGTCCGTGGAACGGCCGGGAACCCGTCCTCCTGTGTCGGCCGAGACTCCCCCAGGGTCGGTCACGACCTGGCCGAGACTCCCCCAGAGTCGGTCGAGATCTAGCCAAGACAGAGAGTGGCGGAACGAGAACAGATGCTACTCTATGAAAATCCAGGGGTACGGGTAAGGAATCCCGAGATTCTCGGAATCCTGAGCAATCCCAGGAGAAGAATCCTCTGAGAAAAAGGGTTGGCAAACTGTATAAATCTCTAAGCTTGGGACAGAAGAAGGTATGCAATACTAACTGAGAGAAGCTCTTGGCTATTGACCAGATAACTGACTTAAGCATCGGAGGTTCCCCGGCTCTAGCCAGGGTTCCCTTGATATTGTTGTCCGTACAGGTGAAGGAGGGCCCTCCTTGAGGAAGCCATCCCATAAGAACACTACAAAAGTTTGGCGCCGTCTGTGGGAAATCGGACAAAAAGCCATTTTATCCAACTATTCGAATGACAAGAACAAGAAGGACGGACCCAGATGAAGCTGGGGAGGCCGCTGCTAGCATAGCTCAGGGAGCTCCCCTCGGCAGCACCGCCTGCGACTACCAGCCAACTTAATCAAGGGAACGCACACCTGGATCGCGAGGTTTAAGAAATGCGTTCCGAGATGGCTGCCATGAAACACATGCTGGAACAACTGTGCAACCAGCAGATGCAGCGCCAGGAGTCAGCACAAGTTCATCCACCAGCGTCTGTAGCGCAGCCTGCCGCGCCACAGTCACCCAGACGACCGAGTCAGCCTCGAGAACCAAGTCACCCGGCGCCTGCCCGTTCAGCAACAGCCATTTTTCCTCCCTCTGATCTGAGGCATAGAATAGATCAGAGGAGGCGAAGTCGGCTACCTGCAGACGCTGAAGAAACGGCAGAGAGCGCCGAACCTTGGAAGGCTGATATACAGGACTTCAAGAACGAGGTCCGAGAGAAGATGAAAAAGGAGATGGCGGATATAAAGCACGGTGGAACTCAGATCCGACCAAACATGAAGAAAAAGCTTCTCCGTTTGTGGACGAGGTAATGCGGGCTCGGTTGCCGGAAAGGTTCCGCTTACCCCAGATAACTCCTTTTTTCGGAAAGACTGATCTAACAGAGCATCTTGAATGCTTCAGGACTTACATGAAATTACACGACGCCTCGGACGCTGTTATGTGCCGAGCATTTTCTCTGACCATGACTGACGTAGCCCGACTTTGGTTTAAGAAATTGAAACCCAGGTCGATAAAGTCGTTCGCCGAACTTAGTGATGCCTTCCTGAGTAATTTCATCGGCGGAAAAAAGAAACTGAAGCCTCCCGCGCATCTGAACAATATAGTTCAGAGGGAAGGAGAACTACTAAAAGACTACATTAAACGCTTCAATTTCGAGTCCCTGCAAGTTCGAAAGCATTCTGAGGAGACAGCTCTCAACGCTCTCATGCAGGGGGTTAGGGACAAGCCTTTTTTGGCGTCACTGGATAAAAACCTGCCCGATACTCTGGGCAAGTTTATGGTTCGGTCGGACAAATATGCCGATGCGAAAGAGACGCGACTCCTAAGAGAAAAGATCCAGAACATAAAACCGTCAGCAAAAGAGTCGGCCAAAAAAGAAGCCGACTCGGCCGGAGGGAAAAAGCGAAAAGACGACAGGGGGCGAGACGACAGCAGGCCAGGAAAGCGACCAGACAGAAGATTCTCTACATACACCCCCTAAACAAATCTCCTGAACAAGTACTAATGGAGATCAAGACCGAAGGCTTCGTCAACTGGCCATGGAAAATGCGAGGGAATCCGGATCGTCGGAACAAGAACAAATATTGCCACTACCATCGTGACCATGGTCATAACACGAGTGACTGTTATCACTTGAAGGACGAGATTGAGCGGCTGATTAAAGAGGGCCGGCTAAGAGAACATATAGTAGGGACCGGCGTCGCAGCAGGACCGAGTGAAGAGCGGCCCCAAGAAGAAATCCGAACGATCGTCGGGGGTCATCAAGGCAGCAGGGACTCAAATAACGCCCGAAGAAACCATGCTAGAAGCCTCGATCGCCCCGAGTCCGAAGTTCTCCTGCTATCTCGGCCTCCCAAGGAGAAGAAACGAGAGAAATATTGTATCTCGTTCACTGACGAAGATGCTCGAGGCATTCATCATCCTCACGATGATGCGCTCGTAGTCACCCTCACCATCGCGAATAGAAAAGTATTCTGGATACTAGTGGATACAGGATCATCAGCGGATGTCCTGTTCACCCAAGCATTCGACAAAATGGGCATAGGTCGGTCGGTACTATGGCCTGTCCGAACCCCGCTCATCGGATTCTCGGGTGGACAGGTACTTCCAGAGGGAATCGTCTCGCTGCCGCTTACAGTCCCATCAAAGGACCGTGATGGTCGACTTCCTGGTCGTGGACCAACCGTCGGTGTATAACGCCATACTCGGCTGACCGTCTCTAAGCCTCCTTCAAACCGTGGTGTCTACCTACCACCTTTCCATGAAATTTTTGACCGAGTCGGGAGTAGGTATAGTGAAAGGAGATCAGCAAGATTCTCGGAAGTGCTATACCACCGCGGTTAAGGCCCCGACTGAGGTTTCGACGATTGGATCGCTGGACCCCCGTATCGGATCTCACGAGCGGGGGGAACCGATGGAAGAACTCGTCTCAGTGCTATTAACCGAGACGAACGTTTCAAAAGTAGTCCGAATCGGCTCATCTTTGAGCCCGCCTCTTAGAGAACGGATGATCACCTTGCTTTGACGGTATGCCGATATCTTCGCTTGGAGTCATGAAGACATGCATGGGATCGATTCCTCGGTCATAACACACCAACTCAACATCGACCCAACCTACAGGCCCATCCGACAGAAGCGTCGTCCTCTCAGCCCGGAAAGGTACGCTATCATTGGAGAGAAAGTCGGCAAGCTTCTTAAAGCCAAATTCATCGAAGAGATATACTATCCGGAATGGATAGCCAATGTCGTACTCGTAAAGAAAGTCAATGGGAAGTGGCAAGTCTGTATAGACTATACGGATCTAAACAAAGCCTGCCCTAAAGATAGCTTCCCTCTTCCTCGCATTGATCAGTTGGTCGATAGTACCGCGGGTCATGAACTGCTAAGTTTTATGGATGCCTATTCAGGCTATAATCAAATTGTAATGCACGAGAATGATAAATCAAAAACCGCTTTTGTCACCGACAAAGGCCTTTACTGTTACCGAGTGATGCCGTTTGGATTAAAGAAAGTCGGAGCAACGTATCAGCGGTTAGTGAACAAAATGTTCGCTCGGCAAATAGGCCGAACGATGGAAGTTTATATTGATGATATGCTCGTCAAAAGTAAACGGGAAACCGACCATGAGAAGGAATTGGAAGAAATGTTCTCGACTCTGCGTAAATATAAAATGAAGTTGAATCCCAGCAAGTGCGCGTTTAGCGTGAGCTCGGGAAAATTCCTCAGTTTCCTCGTTAGTCAGCGAGGAATCGAAGCGAATCCCTAGAAAATCAAAGCCTTACTCGAAATGGAATCTCCTAAAATAATCAAAGATATTCAAAGGTTGACAGGAAGAGTGGCTGCGCTCAATCGTTTCCTTTCCCGAGCCACAGACAAGTGTCTCCCGTTCTTCAAGCAATTGAAGGGACGACAGACGATGGAGTGGACGGACGAATGTGAGAAGGCATTCCAAGATCTGAAGGTTTACCTCGGATCCCCACCTCTACTATCTAAGCCCGAGCCTGGTGAAGCGTTATTATTATATTTGGCCGTGTCTGAGGCCGCGGTAAGCTCGGCTTTAATACGAGAGAGTCAAGGGAAGCAACTGCCAGTCTACTACGTCAGCAAAACCTTGCTCCCAGCAGAAACGTGGTATCCTCAGCTCGAGAAAGTAGCCTTCACTCTTATGATTTCATCATGACGCCTTCGGCCATACTTTCAGGCCCACACCATTGTCGTTATGACCGACTTACCACTCCGCCAGATTCTCCAAAAGCCGAAAGCTTCCGGCCGACTTACAAAATGGGCAGTCGAATTACGCGAATTTGACATACATTACAGGCCCAGGGCAACCTTAAAAGGACAGGCCGTTGCCGACTTCCTTGTCGAAGTGGTTCCTAATCGTGACAATATGCCCGAGTTAGAGGGAATTAATGTACCTGAGGCTCCTTCCTCTCTCGGGCCGACACCCTGAAAGCTATTTGTCGACGGATCATCCAACTTGAAGGCAAGCGGGGCAGGGGTAGTGTTAGAAACTCCCGACCAAATCTGTATGCAATATGCCTTGCGACTCGGCTTTCAAGCGTCCAACAATACAGCAGAATACGAAGCCTTATTGTTAGGCCTCAGACTCACCGCGAGTTTGGGCGTGACCCATTTGAACGTTTTCAGCGACTCACAATTGGTTGTTAACCAACTTTTCGGTGTTTATCAAACTCGGAAAGAGCAGCTAAAGGTGTACATGGAAAAGGCTAAAGAATTGATCGGCGGATTCTAGAAATGTGAAGTAATTCGAATACTCAGAACCGACAACGCCAAAGCCGACCTATTAGCAAAGCTTGCCTCAGCAGATGAAAAAGACATACCTCGGTCGGTTCCGATTGAATATGTCCCTAAACCAAGCATAAATGAGCCGACAGTCTCGGCCGTATTTCCCATCAATCGGGCGACTGCTTAGTTTGACCCACTCGTCCGCTATCTCAACGATGATGAACTGCCAGAAGACCGCGCTGAGGCACGGCGGTTAAAAGTTTGAGCCTCGTGCTACACCATCTTAAATGAGATTCTGTATAAAAAAGGCTTTCATGCTCCTCTACTAAGGTGCCTCGATTCCCAAGAAGCCGACTATATCTTACGAGAGATACACGAAAGGATATGTGGAAATCATTCAGGAGGACGCTCGCTCGCAGGGATATTACTGGCCGACCATATAGCGTGACTCCAAACGATTCGTCCAGAGATGCGACAAGTGTCAGCGGTTCGCAGTAATCCCGAGACAACCCCCCGAGGAGCTGACTCTGATGTCGGGACCATGGCCCTTTGCGCAGTGGGGGATCGACATAATCGGGCCCTTTCCATTGGGGAAGGGTCAGACTAAATTTACCGTGGTTGCGGTGGACTACTTCACAAAGTGGGCTGAAGCAAAACCATTGGTGAAAATTACCGAGCAAAGGATCACGAGTTTCGTTTGGAAGAATATCATCTGTCGGTTTGGGATACCTCGGACAATAGTTACCGACAATGGAAGGCAGTTCGATAACAAATAATTCTGGGAGATGTGCAGTAACCTCGGGATTCGAAACATGTACGCCTCGCCTCATCACCCTCAGACGAACGGACAGGTCGAGGCGGTGAACAAAATTATAAAGCAGCATCTCCGGACGAGACTCGACGAAGCAAAGGGAGCGTGGGCCGAAGAATTTTTGAATATACTGTGGGCCTATCGGACCACAGCACGGACTGCCACGGGAGAAATCCCCTTTTTCCTATGTTACGGTGCGGAAGCAGTCGCACCGGTTGAGATCGGTATCGGTTCGGCCCGAGTCAACTTATATAGTGGACGAGAGAATGGTGAACTCCTCTCGTTCGCGCTTGATTCGTTGGAAGAAAGAAGAGAAAGTGCTCGATTGAGGATGATGGCCCGACAAAGACAGGTGTCTCGATTTTACAATCGCCGAGTTAAAGTCCGACGATCCGAGCCGAGGATATGGTCCTCCGAAAGACTTTCCCAAACACTAAGGAAATTGGGTCGGGTACACTAGGGCCAAATTGGGAAGGCCCCTACGTTGTCTCAGGCACCATCCGACCGGGAACCTACCGGCTGGAAGACCTAAATGGGCAGCTATTGTCTCATCCTTGGAACGCCGAGCATCTTAAGACTTATTATCCGTAAGATAGAATAAGAAGCACTGTAATTGAAGTCGACTTAATAAAAGTTCCATTTCGTACAAGTACCCAATGTCGGGTCAGTAACAAAAAAAGAAAAAAATCATAAAAAGAAAAGTACATTATCCGACTGTCCCATTCAGTCAGGATTTAACTCCTATGCGGCACCCGAAGGACCGGCCTCATCAGCAGCGGCATCTCCTTCAGTGGCTTCGCCCTCGGCAGCCTCGGCGGTCGGACTGTCGACTTCGAAGGTGGAGAGATCGAGGTCAGGGAAGGCCGCCCTCGTCTCCAAGACGCAGGCCTTGTAACCACCTTGATAAAGATGGTCCCTCTCCTCTTCAAACTTGGTAGATTTGAGGAAGGCGTCCATGGCTCGATCTCTCTCCTCTTTGGCTCGGCGCGTTTCTTCTTGAGCTTCCTAAACGAGGCCGGCGGCCTTGGCCTTCGTACGAGCAAGAGCACCCTCACACTCACCGTGAACTTGAAGAAGGCACCGCTCCCTCTCCTCGGCCTCCTGAAGGAGCGAAGTCAGACGAGCATTGTCGGCCTTGACTCCTTCGAGAGCTGCACGGGCGTCCGCGGCCAGCTTCCGAGCGATAGAGAGATCGTCGGTCATGATGCCAATCCGGCTCTCAGCGATCTCTCTACGGCCCTCAGCCTCGGCCGCGACCCTCCTCGCAGTCTCCGCCTCGGATGCGAGCTTCTGGAAGGCAGTCAGCTCCGAGCTTGCTTTGACGAGGCAAGGAGCCAGCTGCAATAAAGAGACAGTGAGCTGTGCTGTAAAACTTAGCCAGGGGCGACACAAGATTGGAGAAAAGTTTACCTCAAAAAGTAACCTCGCCGCATGCCCGAGGGTTTGGGTCGTCGGAGCGTTGTAATAACTAGCGAAGTCTCTTTCGTTCCCGTGGGCAAGCGCCCAAGGAACCATCCCCGCAATGATCTTCATGAAGGGGGACTCCTGTTGAGTCATCTCCCTCCTCGGGGATTCTTCGCGCGGGGCCTCCCTCGGCCCTGAGAACTCCTCAGCAACGGGCCCCGACTCGGGTGTCACCTGAGTCACTGGAGGAGTTGGCTCCGCTTCCTTGGCCCTCTCATCAGGGTCGGAAAGGACGACCACTTGGGGAGCAGCAAGTGCAGAAGCAGGTGGAGCGACCGTTCCCTTCCCCTTGCCCGTGGTCTTCTGCTGCTTCTAGGGCCGAGACCCGGACAACTAAGCCGATCTCGGGGGGCCTTCACTTTGGAAAGTGGCTTCAAGGCGGGGCGAGGCTCGGCCATGCTCTCAGGCACGGGCCTCAGAATAGGGCGAGCTTCGGGGAGGTCTGCAAGGACGAGTAAAAAGAATGAGGGAGCAAACAGGAAACCAAAGGGATAGAGATAAGGAGGACGAACTACCTGAGACGAACGAGTCTAAGCCTGCGAGGTGGAGGCGCTCAGGTTGCAGAAGCAACTTCCAAGATCGCTCTGCCGCGCTTAGCTTCCTCATCTGTCTTATCCGAGTCAGAGTCCCGGACTCGAGCTTCCCTCTCCTCTTCAAAATATCTGCAAGACATTGTGGAGTCAGGATCAGCGGAAGAGGATATAAAAACAAAGAGTAAGAAAAGGAAAGACCATTGAGCCGAGGCACCGAGTCACCTGCTCTACGGAACGTGCGGGATACTTGAGGCTCGTACGGCCACGTGTCGGCTGACTCCCACCGACCGCACGCCCAGAACCACCTTTCCTTCCAGAACTTGTTCGAAGTAGGTGGGTCGGTTATTAGAGACCCCCCTTTGCCTCTCCACGCGCTCAGAAAGTAGAGGCCAGGGAAGTTAGGGTTTGGTCAGACTTGGTACAGATAGAGGAACTCGTCGACCGTGAGGGAAAGTTGCTCTAACTCAGACCAAAGCACGGCACACCCGAACAAATTCCTCCACGCGTTCGGAACAATTTGACCGGGAGCTATTTTGACTCGGGAGAGAAAGTCACGAGCAATTGGCTGGAGTGGAAAACGCAAGCCACACTGCATCGCGACTTGAAAAATTACGACCATCCCTGCAGGGGGATGGTCGGGCAAATCACCCGGACGAGGGAGATGGAGGACGACCGAGTCAGGGACATGGTATCCATCCCTGATCCAGTTTAAGTCGGATTCATTTAGAATGGAGGCAAGGAGACCGCTGGGCTCGTCTTCTTCTCCTTTTGAAGACGACCGAGAGGCTTCCGCAGTTCGGTTCACAGGGTATGGAACGGCTGTTCCTTCGCCCGTAATTAAGTCATCCTCTCCATCCTCGTCCTCCATCTGATCCACCCAAGGGTTAGGTCTTCCTAGACGAGTCACCAAAGACGTCCCACCGCTGGATGGACCGGTCTGGGCAGGACGCCCAGCCGATGAGTCGCCGGATTCTCTAACAAGCCGGAATGCGGCGTCAGCACCGACGACAAACTCCGTCAACAGTGAAGGTGGTTCCGTAACGTCCCAAAGGTGTTGGGATACACCCTCATCTACGGACATTTCCTCCTGAGGGATTTGAGAGCCGTGTGCTGCCATTAAAGCTGATAAAAGAAGGAGAAAATGACTCACCAAAGAAATCGACGACGACTGCAAGGAAAGATTGACTGAGAAAGAGGCGACAGCGGAGGAGGAGAGGAAGAAAAAGTGAAAACGCACTCGGGATCAGACACAGGCGGGAGGAAGAAGGGCGAAAATAAAGTTCGCATCGTCCTCCCGCCTGGCCCTTTTATAGCCTCACCACATGGCAGGGCAATTATGGCAAAAGCGAATCGACGTTCGCCTCGGCTCCCCCGTTCGACGCGTGGCAACCGCTGACTGCCTACGGTGAAATCGTGGCCACGCGTCCGTTCTTTATACATGGACGGAACGAATTGACGGCTGGTCGCACGTGCGACCTTGGGAGGCGCAACGTCGTGTGCTAAAGACGACTCAAAGAGCATTAAATGCCTCATCATTGTCTCAGATGCTAATACGAACCGACCGAGAAAATTGTACTCCTTGATGCCATAGACGACACAAGGAGTAAGGGGGGCTCACTGTTGGGGAAAAATGTGTCAAGCTCGGAGACTCGAATAAGAGTAGGTCGGTTTTGCTGACACTGCCTGAAGAATCCGAGACAACACCGACAGAACAGAGGATAGGCCGGGAGGCGTAAGCAAGGACGATTAAAGTCGCTCTGTCAGAGTGATGACCTCGCCTGCATAAACCCACTAAAGGCCGAGCGTGTTAAAGCCACTCAGCCAATAGAATAAGACCGACTCAAGGAGTTGATTCTGTCGGTCACGGAGCAAGGAATGACCGATAGAAACCGAGATTATTCCGTCCGTGGAACGGCTGGGACCCCGTCCTCCTGTGTCGGCCGAGACTCCCCTAGGGTCGGTACGACCTGGCCGAGACTCCCCCAGAGTCGGTCAAGATCTAGCTAAGACAGAGAGTGGCGGAACGAGGACAGATGCTGCTCTACGAAAATTCAGGGATACGGGTAATGAATCCCGAGATTCTCGGGATCCTGAGCAATCTCAGGAGAAGAATCCTCTGAGGATAAGGGTTGGAAAACTGTATAAATCTCTAAGCTTGGGACAGAAGAAGGTATGCAATACTAACTGAGAGAAGCTCTTGGCTATTGACCAGATAACTGACTTAAGCATCGGAGGTTCTCCGGCTCTAGCCAGGGTTCCCTTAATATTGTTGTCCGTACAGGTGAAGGAGGGCCCGCCTTGAGGAAGCCATCCCATAAGAACACTGCAACACCTACCATTGTTTAGGTTTTGAATTCTCTGGAATGCCTAGTAAATAACTCAATCATTTGTGTCATGCGTTTTATGAGAATTCAGTTAATATGTACAATAGAAATATATGTATTGTCCCTTATTCCCTTTTTGTATTATAATCTATGTTGTTATGTCACACATATTGCTAAAATCTCTCCATGGGAAGTCCTAGTAAAGGAGAGTCCATGCTTGGGGTGTAAATAGTTTGGTCATGACATAAGTAAGCCCCTGACATGGAGGTTTTGCTTGTGGTGCTTGACCATAGGGTTTACCATCCATGTGTGGTTTCATCTGACTGACTCGGGATGAACTCCATAACCCTTCCAAATACCGTTATTTACTCATTTTTGAATCATTCATGCCGACATGTTTAAATTGTCACTTTTTATAATTTCAACAGTTCACCCCTAGTCGGCATTGGTGGTAACCCCTTTATGTTGAATGGATTGACCACATGTTAGTGGGTACTACACACACCCTAAGACGGTAGTCTTATGGGCCGGGGATGGTGGTAATGGGACACTATACCTGAGCCGTCGGCCTACGCTGGGCCATGTGCTCCCTGTAGTGACCGTGAGCTTACTTAAATTGGCTGGTTGCAAATGTACTAATAATGGCCTGACAAGTCATGCAATCATGGCATATTTCGATGACTTGGATCACTCTGCCCTACGATTACGTTGCGTGTTACGCTTATGACCAGTCATTCGATTGTGATATTGACTTGGATTATCATGCTCTGCGATTACACTACGTGTTGCGCTGATAACCAGTCTTATCCCTGGGTGACGACCCTAATGTCCGTCCGTATGTTTTTTCCCAGGACATATGACGTCTGGATGTTTTCCCCGGGCCGACGATTTCATTCATACATACATGCATCTACTGTGTTTTGGATTATCTATATGCTTTTATGCTATTCTTTGTTTAGGGCGACGGTGTGTAATCTTAGCGGGAGATCACACTAAGTTGGCCACTCATTCATCAATATTCAACCGTACAGAGAAAACAAGGACAGAGGGAGTTATGGAGGAGCCGGAGGGGACGGAGGTCGAGGAGGAGGCTTACAATGAGGAACCGTACCAGAAGGCGACTGCTTATTATGGATTAAATCAATAGTCTACTTATCAAACATTTCAGTTCATTTGAAATTTAAGGATTTGTATATGGGCCCCAGCTGAGTGGTCCAAGATATTGTTACTATTTGGGTTTTATCTATACTACGCTTGATTCTGTTAATCGCACTTTGATTGGGTTTAATTATCTTTTTGCTTACCAGTTAATACCTGGGTTTTCTAGAGATTAGTGGTATACTCGGGTCTCGAAAACCAGGGCGTTACACTAGCATTCCTTCTCAATATAAGACAACTTAGAGAAACTCTGGCATTTACGAGTGCATCGAACTCTCCATATATGATTATCCATCGGACCCTGCCCTTCTTATAGTAGTGTTGACATTTTGGAGCCCATCCACCAACACCTTCTTCTTCAGATGCGGCCCTATGGGTCTAACAATTTTGGACATAACAGCTTTGACTCAACTTCTTCCTTTCAGCATGGTAGTCTTCCCAAGCTCCTCTCATAAGGAAACAAGATGCTTTGCAATTAAGGCCGGCAAGGCCTATTCATACTTCATGCAAATGTACCACAAACGTGAAGGCCCGGTTGATTACGAAAAACATACAACCGTCTTACTACTCTGGATCTGCTAACGTTTACTCTACGCGAATGCTCTTTAGATCACGAATGAGTATGTTCAACTGGTTGAGGTGTTTACACATGATCAAAAACTTGCTCTAACACCTTTTGTACTCGACCACCTGTACATAGGTATTTTTGAAATCACCACCAAAGGCTTGTATCTTGAAAGATGATCATTGTGGCTTCTTCAGATGTGGATCTATGAATATTTTCATCCTTCCCTTGTACATGCCCCTCATTCATTCTGATATTGTTTATTCTTCATATGGTCAACACATCATCCATTTTCCCCAGGAGATCCATACATTTTCTGTTTATATGGACTTTTTATTCTTTTATTTGAATAAAAGTAAGTGGAGTCAGTCGTTCGCCCCTTTTCATGATAAAGAGTTCTGTCCCGCTTGGTTTACCAACTAATACAAGGATAAAGATAGGCAGGAACCATACCAGATATATCTTGGTTAGGAGAGTTACCTCTTTTGCAAGCATCTCCCCTATGGCAACACAATAGACACTGGCAAGAATGTCAAGGCCAGAATCGAGCAATACTATCCAAATCCACTCGCCCGTCAGTTCGGCCTCGTCCAGTGCATTCCTTGTCCATTCATTCAGAAATCCTGCAACCAACCTCCCTTTACTCGGCCAATCGTCAATCAAATTGATCTCTACCATTCTCTTAATTCTACTTTTCGGTTGATCAGTTGGACCCTCAATCTTCCCATCTATCTGAATCAACCTCAGATTATGAACACTTTTTTTTAATTAGTGGGATAGTCACTACAAAATGCTGATTAATAAGTCTTCTCAAGTTATCATAGTTCAACCCTTCTCTTCTATAGAGCTTCGAGGGAAGAAAAGAGCATCACCTCAATCAGCCACAACTCCGAGTCAAAAATCGAAGAAGTTAAAGATCAAATCGTTTGCTGCTATCATTCCTCATGCATCACCAACCGAGATAGTTCCTCAATCAAAGCATCGAAAAGTTATGGTGAAGGCACATGTCGAAAAGTTACTGGCACAAAGAGTTATCTGAAGGAGATCCTTGACTGGGGTCTAATCAACTTCAGCCAATCTCCATTACTTTTCGATGCTAATTGTTTCATCAGGGAGGCCTCGGAGGCAGCCAAATCAGAAGTCGCACTGGGAGAGCTCCTAAAAGTACTGAAGCACTTGTATTTCCTTGAAAATCTCTACTTCTAGCTCATCTTCGAGTCTGAGCAGCTTGACGAATACTTGAGGCAGCAAACCATGGCCTGAGAGGATTTCTTGCCAGTAAACGAATCTTACAAACTGGCATATAATGACTAATTACAGTGGAACTGGATTAACCAGTTCAACCGTACATTACTCCGTGTCCTGCAAGCATAGCGCACCAAACTGCTAAAGGACATCAAGGAGAAGGAATGTTCTTATGCCCTAAGGACCCCTTCGCCCTTGAGGATCTCCTCTCCTTCATCGATTCACAAATCGTCTATTACCAAGCTTGGTCAAAGGAACCTACATAGGAAGAGGGAGGTTGATGATCGAGTCTCCTCGCATGGCAACCGCATCGAACAACTCCTGCGTTTCCTACCTCTTTTCATAGAAAGAGTTGATTGGAAACTACAAGATGAGCATATTGAGGCTGAGAAACAACAACTCCTTGAGGAGTTCAAGGAAATAAAGGTGAAACATGCTTGAACACTCAAGCTGCTTGGTCATTTTAGTTTTTCCTTTTACCTTTTTTTCCATTTTTTTTGCTTTTGTCCACTCTTATAATGTGGCCGATGGCTAGCTTAGTTATGAATAAACTTTTCTTTTGTCTATTATCATGTTGTTCAGATATCTGCAAAGGTATATTTTCTTCCTTAATGTAGTATGGTTTATTCCCCATTAAAACATAATCATTCCTAAATATCAAGTAACAACCTTACCACTTCAATCGGTCGTTGCTTAAGATATTCAGGATGATCCACCGACTAAAAATTTCCACTAGCCTTTCATCGATTGAACTGGACTAAAGGACTCATTAGGTGATAACCTCTATGGTTAATATAATATAAAGTAGTGATGTCGACCAAACTATTGACGATCCTTATCGATAATCCTTCTTCTTCAGAGCTTGATCGTCCAATACTTAGTCTCTCTCTCTCTCTCTATTTTTTAATTATAATTGTTTACTGACTGGACTAATTTGGATAGGGGTTTGTGCACCACTTTTCGAGAAATTCTTATTTATTTCAGTTGCACATCCTAACCTTCTAGGAACCAAACCAGTGAGGCGCCGCTTAACTCAGGTATCTCAACCATCGCACCTTACCCAATGCGATCATTGATTACTCATAGAGATTCTTATAAAACATCACCTCTCCCTCGATTTGCATTACCCCTCCGGTTTCTGTTCAACCATAAACTTCAAACTCCATGCCTTCCATAATATTTTACTCACAGTCCCTGACCATTCTGAAGGAGATCTTTGATGAAGGGATCTAATACTTCTCCTATTCTCCTCTCTTTCACAACATGTATCCCTTTACTAGGGATGTCGTTAAAGCAACCAAAATAAATGAACCTCTACGGGAAATCCTGGAGGGTCTTTCCACATTATAGTGTCTTCAGGACACCTATTCCAAGGCTAACTTAGAACTACATTGTTGTGTTGGGCCATTGAGAAAGCAAGCAACCATCCGAGCTGAGTTTAAGATTCTCTGGACCCGCTATATTGCCACGTGAAAGAGTCAATTGCACCGGGCTCGTTGGCATTGCTTCGACAATGCGATGTTGCAATCATTGAAAGCCTAGTGCAATGATCTGGTCGTCGATCGCTTGGAAACTATGAGTCTATATCCCGAACGGGATAAACCAAACTCCTAAGAGCTCTGGCTTTAATCAAGTCCCAGATAGAACTCTATTAGACTCATGTGGAAACAAGTAGGTCTGGAGAGTAGAAGGCCGAGCACGAGGTCGATGCGGTTGGCTGCCGCCTTGATGTGGTGATAGGATTTCTTCACTAGTCCATAATTGAGCGTCCATCATGTAGAAGTAAGAAGGTGCAGGCTCGAAAGGCGAAGGAGTCGACTCTCAAAGAATTCGAAGAGCTCAAGGCTACTTATAACTAACCACCACCCCTCCTCTTTTTGTTTCCTTCTTCTTCTTCTTCTTCTTCTTCTTCTTCTTCTTATATATATATATATATATATATATATATATATATATATATATATATATATATATATATATATATATAAAATTAAACGACCAATGTATCAAAGCTCACTTCCTGCAATAAAAATTATTTTTCCTTATTTTACGGCTTGTGGTAGGACATTTTCTCTCTTTTTT
Organism: Magnolia kwangsiensis; assembly: GCA_037074715.1. Taxonomy (NCBI): domain Eukaryota; kingdom Viridiplantae; phylum Streptophyta; class Magnoliopsida; order Magnoliales; family Magnoliaceae; genus Magnolia; species Magnolia kwangsiensis. The sequence goes on from CM073581.1 coordinate 1,121,248, forward strand.
ATTACACTTACTCGGCCTACTCCTGTGTTAAGTGTCAAATATTGCATATTCTCTCCTATTTATATCTTGGTTTTATGAATATGATAATGTTTAATGTTCTGTTTTATATTTGTTTGTGTTGCAAGGTGAATTTAAGAGCTTGGATTGAAAAGAATGTTAAAAGCATAGATTTGATGCTCAAGAATCACCAAGGAAAAGAATGGATCTTAGGAGCAAAGATTGAATATTTTAAGACCCCAAGATTCAAGAAAATCAACTGGAGAAAGAAGGAAGTCGAAAGAATAAAGTGCTGAAATTCACTTCATTGTCTGTGTCATTAACTACAGTTTGATGATATTGAAGCCAATGTTCGATGACATCGAACACAGGTCGATGACATCGAATAATTACATGAAAATCAAATTGGTCGCTGGATAAATTGAAGACATTTCTCGATGGCTCGAGGACCTATTTGATGACTTGAAGATCTGCTCGATGACATCAAAGATAGTTTGATGACATCAATCATTTTGTGGATTTCGAAGAAACTTGCTGGACAAATTGGAGACATTTCTCGATGACATCGAAGATAGTTCGATGACATCAATCTTTTTGTGGATTTTTGGAGCTACTCGCTGGAACTCTCTCAATAGATTCTCAATGGCATCGAAGACCATTTAATAACATCGAAGCCCTTTTCAATGACATCAAAGGTATGTTCGATAACAAGAAGAGTTATGCAGTGCGAAAGGCGAAAAGGTGTGACTTCCGAATTCAAACCCCTTCGATGTCATCGAAGGTGTTAAGCAGAGTTATGCAGACTGCATAAATTTGATACGATTTTCTAATTTTATACATACAAGGCTATAAATATGGGTTTCCTAAACACTTTTAGAGATATCTAGGGTTTTAAGAAGTAGAGAAAAAGGGTGGAGCCGTCTCCCAAGAGTTTTTCTTCATTTTTTTCCTAGTTTTTAATGCTTTCTTTGAGGATTGTAGATTCAATCATGTCTATGGTTGACTAAACTTCTTGGCTAGAGCTAAGAGGTGAAGCTTGTAGCATTTTTGAGATGTTTTTCTTATTTTGATTCTTGTTCTTCTTAAACCTCTTTGATTTTTAATTGATTTAAAGGAACACTTTCAGTTTTTAATGGTTTATTGTGACTCAAATTACAGTAGATCTACGATAGCTTTAAGTATCTTCTTTTCCTAATTGAGATTGTGGGATTGGTAAATCCTATTGTTTGTCATTGTCTCTCGAGCATGGTTGGGTGATGGAATCCCTTCCAAATCTTTACAATTTTGCTTCATTGAAGCTAAATCAATGAGAGATTCAGAGATTTGATTATCTCTCTCCCCAACTGGATTAGATAGGACTCTAAATCCAGTTGAGATTCTTGAATCAAGTAAGGTAGCATCTCAATTGCTACAAGTGGATCCTTGGCACCCTAGTTCCCACCTTTAATTGATAGTTTAAATAATATTCACAATTACTCATTTATTCTAAATTTCTAATTTAGATCTTCTTCTAATTCTAGTTCTAGTTACTTTCAGAAACATATAAGTTTAGTCCCTGTGAATTCAACCTCGGTCGTACTGAGATTATTAGTACATCACGACCCTACAGTTGGGGTTGTGAACAAGTTTTTGGAGCCCTTGCCGGGGACTAATGGTTGCGTTTTTCTGAATTTGATTAGTTTTAGAATTAGATTAAGATTAGGATTAACTTTATATCATGTTTTTAGGTTAGAAATTTTTCTAAACTTATTTTTAGAAACTTTGTTTTCTGTTTTATAGGATCCTGACCTAGCATCTCCTATCTGGTAACTTCGTTCTAACTCTCTCTCTCTTACTCCTTATTTGCTGTAGTTTTCAATTCTTAGATTTAGGGCTAGATTCTGAACTTGAAGGTTAAGAGTGTTTCATGGCCAAGTGGGTTCATGATAACACTTTACGTCTCTTGAGTGAAGGAGGATTGGTCGTAGGGTTACTTATCAATCACAAGACTATACACCACTTGAGATCCTCTGAGTCAATAGAAGTGATGACTTCTAATGAACCTACAAATCAACCTTAACCTCCAGTTGAGGAAGCCCAGGATGATAATGAGGTGCATCATGCACCCCCCGTCTCGTACTTTACGAGGCTTTTTACAACTGGCGGGGGTGAGCACACCTTCCTGTATGGTCTTTTTAGAAAATACAGGAAATATAGACATCAAACCATGAGTGATCCAACTCCTTCCAAAGTTCTATAGACTTTGTACCTACACTTGAAAGAGTTTGACGAAATAATAGCTACTTTATATTTTCCTAATGTGTCAAGGACACAATCAAGCTAAAACTCTTTCCTTTCTCCTTAAAAGAAAAAGCTAAGACGTGGTTGCATTCACTGCGTCCATGATCTATTGACAGATGGAATGACATGACAAGGAAGTTCATAAAGAAATTCTTCCTATATCATAAGACGTGGTTACATTCACTGTGTCCATGATCTATTGGCAGATGGAATGACATGACAAGGGAGTTCATAAAGAAATTCTTCCCATATCATAAGACGAACACTATCTGAAATTCGATCATGAACTTCGCCCGAAGGGAAGATGAAACATTCTTCCAATGTTGGGAGTAGTTCAAGGATCCTGTCAGTTCATGCCCACAACACGGTTTTGAAATGTGGGACATAACAAATTTCTTTCATGAAGGACTGACATCCTCCATTATCTAATTCATCGAGACGATATGCAATGGGGAATTCTTGAATAAAGATGTCAATGATGTGTGGGATTACTTTGACAAACTCGCTAAAACCGCACAATCATGGGACATCTCCCCAAGACCTAGCACCATGTCTAAGCCTAGTCAATCAAAGGAAAAGGGGGGAATATTATATCTTTTGAAAGAGGAAGACGATATAAATGCTAAAGTGGCCAGTCTAACAAGGAAGCTTGATGCCATGAAACTTAAGAAGGATAACGATAAGGAACTTGTTCGCGATATTTGTGCTTGTAATGGTCATACAACTGAAAACTGTCCAACAATACCTGCCTTTAAAGAAATACTGAATGAGCAATCAAACATCGTAAACAACTATCAGAAGCCATTTAAAGGAACCACCTCAAATACATACAACTCCACCTGGAGAAATCATCCAAATTTCAGTTGGAGGAACGGACAATCTGCTACACCTCAAGGGATCCTTAACCAATTTTTTGATCCAAGGAAACCTCAAGAGGACTCAGTTCTAAAACATATTCAAGACCAAGAGCTACTCAATCAGAATATGACACAAGCATTCCAGGATATCAAATCAGCATTGGGAATGCTTGCATCGTCCATTCAAAAGATAAAGTCACACTTAGCAATTGAGGAGAAAGGGATGCTTCCAACCCAACCTCTCCCCAATCCAAAACCATAATATGAGATTAGTGGCCCAAGCTCTTCAAATCAAATGGAGCAAGCCAAGTCTATCATCACTCTTAGGAGTGGGAAAACAATTGACAAATCTATTCCGGTAAGGGCTGAAAAGTCTAAGGACCTGGAAGTAGATGAAACTGATGGACCTAGCAATACTCCATATGAGTTAGAACCAGAACTTCAAAGCAAACCAGTTGTGCCATTCCCCCCAACGGTTGGTTGCATCAAAATCTCTAGTTAACTCTCAGGATATTCTAAAGATGTTGAAATAAGTGAAGGTCAACATCCCTTTTCTGGATGCTGTGAAACAAATTCCTTCATATGCCAAAATTTTGAAAGACCCATACACAATAAAGAGGTGGAAAAGTATCAAAAAGAAAATTTTTCTCAAGTAAGATGTGTCACAAAAGTATAAAGACCCCAGTAGCCCAACTATCACTTGTATAATTGGGAATCACCAAATTGAGAATGTGCTCCTTGACTTGGGGACGAGTGTTAATCTAATCCCTTATTCAGTATATGAATAATTGGGTTCAGGTGAGTTAAAAACCACACGGATCACATTACAACTTGTCAATTGCTCAGATCGTGTACCGAGAGCGATGATTGAGGATGTATTGGTCCAAGTCGATAAATTCTACTATCCAGTAGACTTTATTGTCCGGGACACTCAACCTATTGCAGATATGAGCATTCAAATTCTTGTCATAATTGTTTGTCCGTTCCTTGCTACATCCAATGCTATCACCAATTGTAGGAATAGGGTTATGAATTTGTCTTTTGGAAATATGACATTGGAGCTTAATATCTTTTTCAAATGAGCAGACAAGCAGATGATGATGACGAGGCCCACAACATTAATATGGTAGACTCTTTCGTGGAAGATAGAGCTCTAATGACCTTTTCCTCTAACCTCTTAGAGACATGCTTGGCCCATTCTCTTGATGTGGATGATGACACGATTAGGGAGATAGATGTCATATTTGATGTTACGCTAGTACTTGAAGTTACAAGGAAGGACCACTTTCCTTTGCCCTTCATTAATCAAATCTTGGAAAGGCTACCTGGTCACTCTTATTATTGCTTCCTTAATGGATATTCGGCATACAATCAGATAGAGATAACCTTTGAAGATCATGAAAAGACCACATTCACATGCCCCTTTGGCACCTTTGCTTACCAAAGGATGTCATGCGGGCTATGTAATGCTTCCACCACTTTTCAACGATGCATGTTAAGTATTTTTTTTTGACATGGTGGGGTAATATTTAGAGGTCTTCATAGATGATTTCTCTGTCTTTAGTCCATCCTTCAGCGAGTGTTTTGAAAATCTAAAAAATGTGCTGAAGCAATGTGAAGAAAAGAATTTGGTACTAAATTAGGAGAAGTGCTACTTCATGGTTCATAAGGGAATTGTCCTTTGACATATGTTCACTCCCCAAGTATAGGGTTGTGATGTAGTAATAAACTCGGTGAGACCGAGGTTGAATCCACAGGGACTGAAAACCTGTACGTAGTCTGAAACTAAGTAGAATTAGAACTAGAAGAAGATGAAATCTAAATCGAATGATTTTGAGGAATAATTGGTGAATTACTAATCTAAAATTTAAGGAAATTAAAGGTAGGAAACTAGGAATTCAGAGGATCCACTTGTAGAGATCAGGGAATCTACGGTCGATTCATGAACTCAACTGGACTTCGAGTCCCATCTTCATCCAGTTGGAGATATGTCATAAAAGCACAACCTGAACTTCTGTTGATCTAGTTTGCAAGAAATCAGACGAATTTAAATTAGAATAGATTCTATCACCAAACCATGCCCATGAGACAAAGCAAATAATAGAATTAAACCGATCTACAGTCAGTCCGAGAGATATATGAACGTCAGGAAGAGATTCCGTCATCCAACCATGTCCAAGGGGCTATGGTGAACAACAGTGCTTCCTAACTGCATAATCACAATAATGAAAAGGAAATACTTAAAGCCATCGCAGATCTATTGTAATGTCAGTCACAACACACCATTAAAAACTGAAAGCATACCTTAAAGTCAAACTAAAATCAACGTTAATTCATAAGACATGAATCCAACTCGTAGAACCATCCCATCACACTACAAGCTTCACCCCTTAGCCCTAGCTAAGGTGTTTAGCCTAGCATGAATGGGCTAAATCCAAAAGAAACAAAAAGAAAAAGAAAAGAAAAATAAAAGAAAAATAAAAAAAAAATAAAAAAAGAAACTAAAAACTCTCTCTCACGTCCAAGTCTTGCTGACCCTTCCAAAAGCTGTGAAACTCTCTCCCTCTCTTTCTCTTTATACATGGCAGAGGCAGTGGAAGGCTGCTATCGGTGGAGAACGCGTAGCTGCGTAAAGAGTTACGCAGCAACAACACCTTTTCGTAGATGGAATGTCGGTCGACTTTGTGCAACAAAACCGCACAGCCTTGCTTCGCTTTTTTTTTCGAAGAGTTAACGTCCCTTGGGAAATTGTGGATAGGGGTACACGATGGACGGTCCAGATCACCCGACCAATCCATGCTATGGATCCATAACAACCTGAAAAATTCAGGTTTCTCCGGATTACGTAACAGAGACCTCCAACGAATCGGCGCTGGACTCTCAGTGGATTCCACTGCACTTGTCTTTTGAGAAATCTACGCCGTCCATTATCTTCGTGACGAAATTTTAGCTGGAGAAGGTTGGTTTTAACTTTCTTTTTACGTGGCCCACGGGATTTCTTAGACCGCCGTCCGAATTTGTTCAAAGTCTAGGATTGTCCAATAGATTGCATGGGATAAAAAAGCCACCTAGACGATGGTTACGGCCATTCTATGGAATGAATGAATGGTTCAGATCATCGAATCAGGTGCTGAGTGGGCCCCATAATGAAAAAATGGATGGACAGCGTGGATACGCTGTTTCCTGTTTCGATTTGGAGAAGAGGCGGTCTGTTAGCCTACGCTGACCGACTTCCTGACTTTTGGTGCACGGCCGGTGCACTTATGCACCGTGCACGTGGGTCCCATGTGGGCTCCAACATGATGTTTATGTAAAATCTGTCCCGTCCATCAGGTCTATCATATCATTTTAATCGTGGGGACCGAAGTCGAAGTGTATCCGAACCACAGGTGGGCCCCAGTTTAACGTTTTATGGGCTGATCTGACCGTTGAGCCACTTCCTCAGCAATCCAATAGCTGAAATTCGATGCGTATGGTTAATTTATGTATCTCAGACCTTGTATGAAGTTTAGAGCTGAACAGATAGTGGGAACCCTGTGATCTCACATTCTGGATGATTTTCGAGCCACTTAAGCTTCAATTTCTCAATTTTTGCGGATCCCTGACATGTAATTCCGTCGATCTTGGTCCCCTAGTGTCCATACCTTGCCCTTAGTGTCATCAGATTGTTAAATCCATGACTTTTAGCATTCTATTTCAATCCACTCTCGAAAATGCACCCTGTACACAAACACAAGTAAACCGGGCTGTTAAACAGAATCCTGTTCGTAAATCCGGCCAATATATGGGGTCTGATATGCAATATTTGACCCTCAAAAATATATCATCTCGTCCAAGGGAATTGAGGTAGATAAAGCAAAAATTGATCTTATCTCTAACCTACCTTCACCCAAGAGCATACGAGACGTGCGATCATTTTTTGGACACGCCGAATTTTACAGACGATTCATAAAGGACTTTAGTCACATTTCTCATCCTTTTGCAATCTATTTCAAAAGGATTTTCTATACGAGTGGACTGGAAAATGTCAAGATGCTTTTTTTAAGCTCAAGGGCATGTTGACTACCGTACCTATCATGCAGTCACCCGACTGAAACTTTTCTTTTGAAATTATGTGTGATGCGTCTGACCATGCTATTAGGGCGGTGTTAGGCCAGAGAAAAGAAAAGAAGCCTTATGTTATTTATTATACAAGTAGAACTCTAAATCCTGCCCAAGTTAATTATTCTACTACGGAGAAAGAACTTTTAGCTGTAGTATTCGCTTTGGACAAATTTATATCGTACTTGATTGGATCTAAGATCATCATCTACACTGATCATGTGGCACTCAAGTACCTTCTTTTTGAGAATGATGCTAAGCTTCACTTGATAAGATGGACCCTCCTACTTCAGGAATTTGATTTAGAAATAAAAGATAAAAAATGAGTAGAGTGAAAAATGGAAAAACAAAAAAGGACGGATTTTGAGACAGTTCTGGACCGTCTCTAAAATTGCTTGGTTTAAAGATGCTTTAGAGACGGCCGTAAACCGTCTCTAAAATTTTGGACAGCCCTTGACCGTCCCTAATATTGTCTTAAAAATTTAAACATCAACAAATCATTTAAGACGGTTGTTGACCGTCTATACATGGCCATCTAAGACGGTCAAAGACCGTCTCTAATAGAGACGGTCATCGACCATCTTATATGCGGTCATCTAAGACGGTCCTTGGCCATCTTTTAGTTGTAATCTGAGACTGTCAAAGACCGTCTCTATTAGAGACAGTCCTTAGCCGTCTTATATCCCTGTCAAAGACCGTCTTTGTTAGAGATTGTCAAAGACCATCTCTGTTAGAGACTGTCAATGACCATCTCTATTAGAGACTGTCAACAATCGTCTCTATTCTAGACTGTCAAAGACCGTCTCTAATGCTAAAATTTGATACTCGAAAAAAAAGTTAGTTAAGAAGCTTGGAAAAAATAAATAACAAATGTTTAAGAAAAATTTAGATTTAAAAAAAAAAAAAACTATGATTTTAAACAATTCTAGATTTTGAAAAAAAAAATTAAGAACTTTGAATAATGTTGATAACTTTGAAAAAAAAAAGAAGATTTCGATAAAAAAATTATATTTTGAAAAAGAAAATATAAAAAATTAAATAAAATTGTGAAAAAATTGACAAATTGTAAAAAATATATATATTTTTAAAAAAAGAAAACTAGATTTTGTATTTTGACAAAAAATATTAAAAAGTTATATAACAAGATTTCGATAAAAAAATGATATTTTGAAAAAGAAAATTTAAAAAATTAAACAAAATTGTGAAAAAATTGACAAATTATAAAAAATATATTTTAAAAAAGAAAACTAGATTTTTTTTATTTTGACATGAAAAATTGAAAAGTTATATAACAAAAGTGAAATTAAAAAAATGATATTTTGAAAAAGAAAATTTAAGAAATCAAACAAAATTGTGAAAAAATTGACAAATTGTAAAAAATATATATTTTTTAAAAAAGAAAATTAGATTTTGTATTTTGACAGGAAAAATTGAAAAGTTAGATAACAAAAGTGAAATATTTTATAATAAACATGATATTTTGTTAAAAGAGTAAAAATATATACGTTTTGAAAAAAAAAATGTTATTTTTAAATGGAAATTGAAATTTATCTGTGAAAAATAAAATTACTAAATTATTAGGCATATCCACTAGTTGAACCTTTAATCATTTTTGGACAATCTAATCAATTCAGATTGAAGAATAAATAGCTTCAAATGTTTAAATCAAATTTCACTGAAATTGTGTGATCAATCTTGTATGCCTAATATCTTTCCCATATGTAAACTGATTAAGGTAACTAGTCAAATTTAGGGTATTGATTAGTAAAATAGAGTGAACGGACCAGACATGTAAAACGGACCAAATATTTTGGTCAAAATTGCGACCCAACTTAGTGACCTCGTGAGAACCTAAGAATTGATGTAAGTTTTGTGGGCCCCATCATGATGTGTGTCGAACATTAACACCGTGGATTTGATGTTTCCCCTTTAGGTCATGAGATACATCAAAAATTATCTATATACGAAACTCAAGTAGGTCATACCATCTAAAACTATGTGAAGACATCCTAAAAAATATAAAAGCACTTGGTGGGGCCCACATGAGTTTTGGATGCGGCTGAAAATTGGTCTGACCCCTCATCCAAGTGGGACACACATAATGAGTGGGTTGGATATGTGAATCACATTTAGACAGGCCTAATATATGATTATGAATTTTTTAAAGAAACCCCTCTCCACTATATTGTGTGGTGTGGCCCACCCAAGTCATGGATTGACTTTATTTTTAAGCTCTTGGCCCACCCAAGTCATGGATTGACTTTATTTTTAAGCTCTTGGCCCACCCAAGTCGTGGATTGACGTTCTCCATATTGTTCAATGTTTTTCTCGGATCATTTTAAGATATTAACTAAAAAATGGGACGGGTTGAAAGCTTTAGTGGACTATAAAGTGGGGATTGAACATCCACCATTAAAAATAACATTCACAGAAGTTTTGGATCAAGCTGATGTGAGAAATTTAATCTTGTGGAATCGACCATTGATTAACCTTTAACTAAAATTTATAGGATTATACTATCTTAGATGTTTATTAATTAAGCCTTTTTCTTCCTTAACAGAATCCATTACTAGATTTTGTCTTTTTTGTGTTCATTCGTCTACTGCCAAGTAAAGGCTCTAAGTATTTAATTTTTTCTTCCGTACAAATGGAACACCTTTTCAAATTTTTAAGACGAAAATGGCCTTGAACATTTTTTATACGATTTCTTTTTTTCAAATTTTTGAGACGAAAATGGCCTTGAACATTTTTTATACGATTTTTTTTTTAAAAAAAAAAATTGAGACGAAAATGGCTTTGAACATTTTTTATACGATTTCTATGTTTTCAAAATTTGGAGATGAAAATGACCTTGAACATTTTTTATACGACCTTTTTTTTTCAAAATTTTGAAATGAAAATAGCCTTGAACATTTTTTATATGATTTCTTTTATTACTATTTTCTAGTATTCTTCTCTCACCATGATCTCCTGTACTTTCTAAACATGAGGCAAGTAAAGAGATTAAATGGACCACAAAGTTGGCCCACAATAATTCATATCTTTTTGTGTTTTCTCTTCATTCATATCTTTTTGATATTATGAACATGTTGGATGTCAAATAAACATTACTATAGGCCCAAGGAAGGTATCAACGGTGGAAATCATTATTCCACACTGTTTCGTGTGGCATGTCCACTTGAGTTTTGGATTTACCGAAAATTCGAGATCAATCCACACTATTCATCCATTTTTTTTAGATCATTTTAAAGAATTGTCCAAAAAAATGATTCATATCCAAAGATTAACTAAATGGACCACACCACAAATAAGGGAAACAAATTGGCTACTCCCCCTGACACCATCCAATGGCTGGTGGTTGGTGCTCTGTGGGCCTCACCATGATGTATGTGTTTAATCCATGTTGTCCATCTATTTGGAGAGATCATTTTAGGGTAATGTCCAAAGAATGAGTTAAATCCAAAGCTCTAATGGACCCCAGCACAGATGATGGACCCCAGCACAAACGTTCATTTTATGGCAACCATTTAAAAAAAAAAAAAAAAACTTTTTAAGCAGTTTGATTTCAAATAAACATTACAATGGGCCTTAGGATAGTTTCAACGGTGGGAATCACCCTCCCCATTATTTTCTATGGCTGGGTGCACTACAAATTTTTATCTGTCTCATTCTTTGGCTCATGACTTAAAATGATATCTCAAAATGGATGGATGGTCTGGATATAACAAACACATCATAGGTTTTTATATTTTTTTAAATATTATATATGTGTGTGTGTGTGTGTGTGTGTGTGTGTGTGTGTGTGTGTGTGTGTGTGGAAAAGGTTCTATACGTCGAGCTCATGGGAACTCCCCCATGAGGTCGAGCTGTGTGGGTCACACCATGATGTGTGTCAAAAATCAACACCGTGCATTTGATGGGTCCCCTTTAAATTATGGGATATCCCAAAAATCAGCAGTATACGGAACTCAAGTGGGCCATACCATCTAAAATCATGTGAAGACATGCCTAAAACATATAAAAGTACTTGGTGGGGCCCCACCTGAAATTTGGATGCATCTGAAACTTGGTATAACCCCTCATCCAAGTGGCACACACATAATGGATGGGCTGGATTTGTGAACCACATCTCTGTAGGCTCAAAAAATAATTATGAATGTTTAATGGAGGGTAACCCTTCTCAACTTTTATATGTGGTGTGGCCCACACAAGTCACATATTGATTTGATTTTCAATCTCTAGGCCCACCATGGAATGTTGCATCTAACTGATGGAGTAGATGTTTGACACGCATCATGGTGGGGCCCACAGAGCCATACCAGATCTAAAGCGCAAGTGACGTTATTTGGTGTATAGAAACAATGCGTGAGTTTTGTGTTTAATGTAAAATAGTGGTGACTCATTCTTAATAATATTTGCAATGATAGATAGAGTTATCCAGACCATCTAAATAACGGGTCTAGTTATTAATGGTTAATATTTAAACTTTTTATTATATAAAATTATCTTAATCATCTATTAAATGGTCCCTTAAATGTAGGGCTATTAATGTAGTTAATGTGCTAAATTATGGAAAACTCACAACTTGCGGATTTGAAACTAACATCTCATTTCTTAAGAGGGATTTAATTCCAATTCCCTCTTCTTATTTCCAATTCCCTCTTTTCTCTAACGTCACTCGTCTTCTGGTTAATACAAACATGGAATAAGGTGGGACATACACATAGTTTTGATGTGTCCCCTTTAGCTTATGAGATATCTCAAAAATCATTTGTATACGAAACTCAGGTGGGCCATACCATCTAAAACTATGTGAAGACAACTAAAAATATATGAAAGCACTTGGTGGGTCCCACATGAGTTTTGAATGTAGCTGAAATTGGGTCTGACCCCTCATCCAAGTGGGACACACATAATGAGCTTGATCCGAAACTTCTCCAACTCCCAAGAAGTTTTTAATGGTGGAAGTGCAATGCCCAAATTGTAGTCCACTCAAGCCTTGTTCTTGCCTAATATTTTTCTTGATATCTTATAATGATCTGAGAAAAAACATTAGATTATAGGGCTCTATAGGGCCTACAAAAATATATGTTTTATATCGAAGCTGTCCATCTATTTTGAAATATTATTATAGGGCTCTCACTACTGAAAAATTGTTAGGACTAGGGGTGCTTTTAGCTACGGCTAAAATCCGTCAAAGTAAAGCCATAGCCAAATGTCCATTATCCGTCGGCGCACCACACATTTTGAATGGTGGACGTCCAACTGTCCACATTTTTCTCATTTTATGGTCCACAAGAGACTTAATTAGGTCTAATTTTTGGCCACATATCTTAAAACGATGTTGAGAAATGGATGGACAACGTGGATGAAACATATCCATCATGGTGGGTGTAACATCCCGAAAATCGGGGGGTCGAGCAAAAACCCAACTCCCGAGTTCCAAAATGTTATTTATGCAACATAGATATGTATGATTGAATGTTGTCTGTGATAATGTATTAAACATGAGTGAGATTAATCTAGAACAACATATCATACTCCAGAGACAGTTAAATTTACAAGCGGAAGACTGTGATAGTATGTATAACATATATAAACTGTTGTATGTCTCTAGAGTGTGAACATGTTATCAGGTTATATACATACATGTATACTTCAAAAGTAAACAAAAGAATATACATGAGTGATCTAAAAATATAAAATGACAAGTGTCAAGGTATCTAATCAACCTCCCTGTAATCCCGTCAATCAGAACACGCATAAAGGAGGAATCCTCCTCATCATCATCAAATCCAGCTCCACTTCTCAAGAAGCGCCATCATCTACAATCACAAAAAGGGACTGGTGGGTGTCCGGAAACACCATCCCGTAACGTGGGAGTGAGTAGGTAACTCAGTGGAATAATAGAGCAAGGATTTACATGTTCTCAAATCAATCATGCGATAATAGTAAAGTAATAAATCAGACAATCCCAATACTGTTGTTAATGCAATATGACATGACGTGATGTATGCCCTCACCGACGATCTCCCTCATACGGCACCATCTTACGACCGCGGCATGCAATCGACCCTCAAGTGCTCCACATCTTCCAGGCACATGCAATGGTATGGTGATATGATTTTCAAGTTGTTATTAGTCCATTCAAACAGCAGGATTGAGAAACTAAGGTACTTCCCTTGTATCAATCCCAACACAGATCCTGTCTAGGGTCGTCACTCCTAGTAATCTCATACGATGTATATTTTTGTAGGTCGCTGCAAGGGCTGCCAGGGCTGTTGCACGCACTCGTTGCTCCGCTCCCCCATCACCTTATCAGTACAGGCCTACTGTACTCTACTGCTACTGAAGGGTCGTCGCCTCCCGTAGACTCGGAATACGCTCGCGGTCACTACAAAGGACTCGTCGCCCGATCAGTGTAGGCCGACAGCAAGAATATAGTGTCCCATACCACCATAATCTGCTCACGAGACTAGGTGCTCATTGGTCACTACGGGGAGGTTTGTGGCCCCAGCGTAGGCAGACAGCTCGACCACGGTGTCCCATATCACCATGCCCGACTCATGAGTCTTCGTGGATCAAGGTACCATGGTTAATAGGGTTTACAATGGTAAGTTCAGTACCCTAGGTTCAAGCAGTTATGACTCATGCAGGGTGAACATACAATGGCCAGTCGGGTTACTTGACGGGCTCGACTAGCACGATCGCATCTCAAGTTGAACGACATGAAGTGAGTAAAACACTTCATGTGGCCTAACCACTGCCGCCAACTCCAAAACACGACTCGCGTTCATTGACGCGTTATTCGTGGCGAAGATAAGCTAATTACGAATTCGCTCGGTTACCGACTGCCTGGACTAAGTATAGTCTCAAACATGTGGAATCACATCGACAAAGTATGTGAAAGTATTGGAAATGAAATACAACCATATGAGCATGTTAACACATGTTGTAACATACAACTTAAGCAAATCACCTGATACATGCCTTTCATACATATAATGAAATTATGCATATCGCCAACATAAAGGAAATCATTTCCATCAGCAAATTAATTGAGAATTCAATCTCAAACTAAATCATAAGGAAATCATCAAGCACATGTTATAACGTACAACTTAAGTGAATCATCAAGCACGTGCATTTCATTCATATAATGAAATCATGTATATGGCATATAATGAAATCATGTATATGGCTAACATGTAGGAAACCATTTACAACAGCATATTAATTGAGAAACCAATCTCAAACTAATCCATAACATCATTTAATTCAATACATACTAATACAAGCAATTATACAAACACTTACACTACACACTTAAGTCTACATATAGTATGTCGACCCGAAGTGCGCATTTAGGCGAATCTCTTCGCCAAACTAATTATGCACGTATTCCTAACATTCTAATGCGACAATAAACCATGTCAATCGCATCAGCAAAATATGAATGAAATCTGTACTTCCTACAAATGACTAAAATGCCCTAAATCTCATATTCTTCGCCGGTTTATGAAACAGGAAACGGACAGCATGTTGTACATGTCAAACGGCGTTGCCGTCGATAATCTACTATTAAACGACATTGAAAGCTTTGGAAACAGTCAATCAAAGCGTCTAAAATTTGCACCTTGTCTCTTATGGATGTGTAAATTCAAACGGAGCGTATACGCTTCGTCTACGGCGATTAGAGAACCTAATACACAAGTTCTATTAGCTACTTCGCTAGGAAACGAAAAGAACCTCAAATCAGCAACTTCTAGGGTATTTTCTTACCTGAAAACGCAGAGGAATCGCCGGGAAAGTGATCGGAGTGCGTTGCCTAAGCACGTACAGCGCGTGGCACAAGCAGCAGGGAAATCTCTCCCACCTTCTCTCACAAACTCTCACCTTTTCTCTCTCCCAATCTAGGAATTTTTACAAATTCGGATGGGAGAGAGGAGTGAGGGTTTCAACCCCTTTTATAAGCCCAAACTTGCCCGAAATAAGCTCGGGAACAAGGTTCACTTGAGGGGTAACCAAATCGGGGCTGTTTCGGTCCAAAAGGACATTTCTAGTGGTCCCCTGGCTGAATGCGGTCGGACTTAAGCTCATGCATACTGGATCTAGCACACATCAAGTTTTCAGTCCGGTTTCAGTTCAGTTCAGCGGTCACTGCACGTAGATCAGGCCTGCAAGTCTCATGATATGAAATAGAAATTTTTCCTGATCTGAGGGTGTAATTTGGCTGAATTCTGACGGTCAGAATGCTTAATATTGACACGTCAAGTCGTGTGCCAGATTTGAATTTCAAATTTCAATTTTGTCCTTATTCGCACTCTCTTCAGTCCGGGCTCAACGAAATAGTCTGTGATTGTCGGTTGGACTTGATTTTTGAAATGATTGTCAAGTCCAACAAGGTGGTTCTAACAGTCTAAGATAGGAGGTATCGGACTTTCGACGAGCGGTCTAGATCTAATATAAAATTTCAAAGTGGTCTAGAGAACAAACCTGCTCAGAGTTTGATCCGAGGTTTTAGAGTATTATAGCTTCATTGGTTCTACTCGATTTGGGTCTTGTAGAACGTATTTAAAGTGATCAGGGACTGTTTCCCAGCTACTCTAGCGTTGCGCTAGCTAACTTATGCTTAGTTTCTAAAGGAATTAATCCTAAGTGATTTCTTTGGCTATGGAATTGGGTTCTGAGCGATTTTCCAGGTATTTTAGTTGACCCACTGCCTAAGGACGTCAAATCCTAGATTGGCCAAAATCCGGGGTGTTACAGTGGGGCCCATAGAGCCCTCCCCTTTCCAAAGCTATATTTACCATTTTTTGTTTTGTAAAAAAATAGTGAACTTTGTACAAAATGTAAAATACTGGTGACTCGTTCTTGAAAATAGTGACAATGTTATAGAGTTATCCAGACCATTCAAATAATCCTTCTGGTTGTAAATGTTTAATATTTATAATTTTATTATATAATACAATCTTAACCATTCAGAAAATGGTCCCTCTTGCATGCACGACTGTTAATAGATTCTTTTGTCCTAAACAATGGTAAACACACATTGTTTTGAATTTGAAAGAGTTATCTTATTTAGAAGAGGATTTGCAATTCGAGCGCCATTTCCATTTTCCCATTTTCAAGCCACGGCATCTCCCATCGCCGGCATCTTCCATCGCCTCGAGCAGTGGCAGCTTCCATCACCATCGACAACGTCATATTCCATGGATCAACATCTTCAAATAGGTGAGCTTCTCTTTCCTCACCGATCAGACCCACCATGATGTGTTTTATGTGGCCCCACTATGATGTATTCCACTACGATCGGATCTATCCATCCATCATGTGGGACACACCATTGGAATCACCGATCCCATTATGTATGGCAGCAGGCAGATTGAGGAAGATGGTATCGTGTCCTTCCTCTCGGACCCAATCAGTCAAGGGCTGGAAATCATCGTAAGAGCGGTTCGTATTCTTTTTATCTCCTTTTCCCATTTTAGTACTCATTTGGGCTTAGTATACCTAGAGAACTTGAGGCAAGAACTTGCATTGATTTATACAGATAGTTATACCGATGCGTTTGGATGGCAAAATTCAGTTTGGGTTCTTTTGGAAGGCAAGAAAGGAAAATCTCTGATTTGGGTTTTCTTCCAAATGAATATTCTTTTTCTATTGCTTAGTGTTTAATGGAGTTTTTGTATTGATTCGATGATGCTTTGGTGGTGGTGTTGTGAGCACCTCTTGGTTGAGCAAATGTGAAAATTCATTTTTATTTTATTTTATATTTTTAAGGGTGAGTTGATAGAGTGATTTGTGGGGCCCACATATTTGCACTATGGCAAGTGGGAGCCATGGTTCGGTGATTTAGGCCATTGGCCCAATTGGATGGAACTCGCTCCAAAAATTGCCTTGATTGGAGGATCTTGATTTCTCATATTAGGGACCATTTTTTTCTCAATCGTCTTTGGGTTTCTCTTTTAAACAGGTCTGATCATTGGGTGGACTGGTGTTGTCCTCTTCTTACTCTATTCCTCTTAACCATCTATATGCAAGATGTGGGGGCTCATAATGCTAAGTGATGGGCCCCATTAATAGTAACTAAGGCCCGTTATACAAATCATGGGGTCGAGGAATTGGATGCTTGTTTCCTAGATTCTCACAAATTGAAAGATCACAGCCATCCAGTCTTTGGCCTTATCACATTGGATGTGGATTTGTTGTTTTTTCAATGCCTCATTTAGACACATGGACGGTTCAATTTTTTCTATTTTTTGTTTCATGTTGGATGTTTAGGAAATGATCTCTTTAATGATACTAGTTAAAGTAGGTTCTGATACTTGTAAGTTTGAAATTTTCTTGAATTTCTCTTTTGGTTAGTATTTTTGGGACTTTTTGATATTTCCAGTTAGCGATAATTGGTTTTGCATTTAGTTTTTCATGTTTTTCTGTTATTTGTCCTTGAATTTTTATGGTTTTGTTTTGTTTTTTTTTTTTTGTTTTTTTTTTTTTTTTTTAAAAATAATAATTTATTTTTTGAGTTAAGGAATGTTCTTTGGTGTATCCTTTCAGCTGTTTTTGTTAGAGATTAAGCTATTCTAGCATGATAGCATCTGATTTGATTAAACCTAGACATCCACAAAAGTACGAACATGGAATGCATGTGTGATCCAGACCATTCATCAAGATCCAAAATTTCGTCTGGTAAGCCCAATTGTCAATCTGTCTAGCCTAAGAATCAGGCCAGTTATCTCATATGTGATCCACTGCATGCAAAACAAATGGGCAGTTGAAAAAGAATGGCCAATAGTCCAACATTCGATGCGAATGTTTGGTCCTCCTGACGAGTCTACCACCCTGATTCATACTGAGTTTCAGATCAATCACAAATAGCCAAATCCTAGTTGAAATTGTCATCCTTTTCCAGTTTTCTCCATTAGCCAATTCCTTCATCTACATGTTAGTTTTCACAAAAATAACATAATACATTTTGGGTTGTATTTGGATGAGCAACTAAATTGAATTGAAAATATTCAGTTTAAAAAAGATGAAACAACCAAATCCTGGTTACATTTCCTAGCATTCACTAGTGAGTAACTCACCCTCAAATTTCAACTCCAGTTATTTCAGGTCCATCTTCAAAGTATAGCGATTGCACTTAGGAGCCAAAGTCCCAAACCCATACTAGCCATACTATAATTACAAATTGGTAATTTTCACTTTACTAGAATAACTATTGCAATTCAGATCATCCATTCATACATGCACGGTTGAATAATTTTCTACATGGTCTGTCTTTTGGATGCTCAAATTGCAACTCTCTATCTTTAATTCTTGCAATCCATTTCAAATGGAACATCCATTCATACATGCACTTCAGCAATTTTTCTAATAAAAAATGATGGCCAAGAGACGTGTTCTTTCCAAATTGGAATTCTAATGCATGCGATGTGAAGCTAGCTCAGAAAACTAATTACAATTTGGTCATTTCTCTAGTTTTCATCTAGGTTGCTGAGTTGTACATCCAAACACACCCAGGTTTCTTTTGTTCATGCCCATGTTATGTATGATCATCTTTGTGTATTGGGAGTTCCATTCCACTTTAGTGATTTTTTGTTTCGGATTTTTATGTTATAATATATTTCTTTCTATTCAATAGCAATTTCAGTATAACCCATTTCTTCCTTGATTGCTAGTACACATTTGAGACTGATCTAGCTTCCGTTGTTGCAAGTTGGTGTAGGTGTCACTTCAGGGGGAGTTGACAAGATAAGTTTATATTTTTCTTTTTGGTAGCATTTGAGTGTCTAATTACCTGCTTGCCTTCTTTTCTTTTCTTTTTTCTTTCTTTTAATTATAATTCTCTTTGACTATTTTAGATTAATAAGGGACGTCCTCATATTCAAGGAACGGTTTCAACATGACAATGACGGTAAGCTTAACTCTCTCTCTATATATAATTATTATTATTATTATCTTGCAGCCTATGACCTATGGTAGGGGACCAACTCCTGCTAGCATGTCAATGGTGCCAATGCTATTGCTCGATGGACAGCTTGGATATGTCCTGTAAGTACAAATCATTAACATGCTACTAATTATGTTTTCTTTTTTTTTTTGCCTTCTAAGGTGAATCATGACTCACAAGGCTGGTCAGTTTACATCCAAACACACTAATTACTATCACTCTGATGATTAAAATTTCAAAGAAAGAAGAAAAAACATCTATATGATTAAACTGGTTTTAGATTTCCCATTCATGACAGTGTTGAAATGTGCACAATAGTCAATTCTAACCCAGGAAAGCTGCAAAATATGCATGATTGCAAGAACTCATCTTTTTTGTTGAGGATTTTACTAACACCCACACTGTTGACACGTAAAAAAATAAAAAAAATAATAATAAATTAAAAATTGTACAGGATAGTATTTGCATCTTTTCACATGAGCCATAATTTGTATTTTCTTCTCTCTTGTAGAACTGCATGATTAAGAGAAAGTGAACCTGATTAAGAGTATTTAGCCTCATTGCGCCCTCTCTTGCTTCCCATTCTTTTGCACTTGCTAACATTTTAAAACACTCTTCCTCACTTCGGAATCCCTCCTGCTTTCCCTTCATGCTTTGCAAAGCTATCTTGGAGTTCCTTGCTTTTTAGTGGATTCCTTTGGCAGGTGATTCGCAACATTCACATTTCCCTGAGTCTGGTAAAATGCATTGTTGGAAAGTTTTCAATTTAACTTTTTGGTTTACTGCATAAGCATGAACATTTTGGTTCACTATTTGCTTCCCATTTCATTTACTGTGCAATAGTTGATTGCAAGTCATTAGATTTTCCTAGATTTGGGGGTTTCCCACACAGTGGCAGTTTGGTAATTTTGGAGTCCTTGGTTAGGGTTTGGGCTGAAAGTACAAGTATTGGAGCTGACGCTTTCAGAGCCCGAACTCATTCTTTTGAAAAATAGAAAAATGGGAATATTACTAAATATGGATTTTCTTATTAAGAAAAAAATGGAAGATGGATTGAAAAAACATAAAAGAGTTTTCATTATAAATAGATTTTCATTATAAATAGATTAAGAGCCAATGATAATTATAAGTAGACTTGCGGCCAAAAATAAAGAATTTGATTTTTTTTCAAAACATGGAAAGACTAATCAGACCTACTTGTAACTTCAGCCACTGCTTCAAATGGAGGGACTGCACAAAGATGAGAGTTACAAAGGTGAAAAGAAACATAAGGCGGTTGGAAAGATAAGATGCATGATTTTACTTTTCAATTGTTAGTCATAGATTGACAGTACTTGTTTCAATTTTTTGGATGGATGATGAATGTATTTGGGAATGTAAATGAAAACAAAAAACTTATAATATATATATATATATATATATATATATATATATATATATATATATATATATATATATATATATATATATATATGTTATCAATGGAGGATACCTTGTTTAGGGGGACATGAAATTCTTGTAGCTTATGGTATGATGCCCCATATTGGTTGTATGTTACTAGTATGTAATAGATAATACTAGGTTCAATAGTAGATAATACTAGAGAATCCCTAAACCTAAACTTACACCTAATCCTAATCTACTCCTTAACTTGAATCCAAACCTAAACCTAAACTTAGACTTATAACTTAACCTAAACCTATTCTCAAATCCCAAAACCTATAACCTAAACCTTAACCTAAATTCAATTCCCTAAACCTAAACCTATAACCTAAACCTAAACTTATAACCTTAACTCAAATCCCTAAACTTTGAAAGTGCACCTATTATGTGCCCTGGTTTGTCAATTATGTTGTAAGTTAAGTCACTCGGATGACAGCACTTAATAAGAAGATCAAGACAAGTGTCTTCCTCATCTGGATGTGTGGAAGCTCGCCAAAAGGTAAATCATAGCCTCACATCCCATGTCCCAAAACACCAGGTGATTAAACCCTTAAAAAGAACTAGAACATCTTAGGGTTTATGTGTAAGAAAACTTTTTATCAAAAATAAAATCTTCTAAGTTTTTCTTACACTGTCGATTATATCGATTCCCCTTTCGATATGATCAACCAGTTCTGTCGATGTCCTCGGCATATCAATCGATACAATCGAGTGAGGACAAAAAGTGTCCAGCAATCAAACAATCTTCTGGACGATTTATCGATATATCGACCTTCAAGTCGATATCATCGATATTCAAAAATCGATCATATCTGAAGTGGATCGATCATATCGACAGACTGCTTTCCGGTGCCCCTATTTTTCTAAAGAAAACTAACATATGCTTCGATATATTGATGACTGTCCGATTCAATCTGAACTCAAATATCGATCATATTGGGAGTCAGTCGATCATATCGATTGTGAGCGTATGTTCTCTCCAGCAAGAATTTCAGGTTGCTTTTAATGTTGATCGGGGTGCCTGTCGATAAATCGATATTCATATAGCGATCATATCGAGACCAAGTCGATTAGATCGAGTCAAGACATAAATCGTCCAGCAAGCTTACATGTAAATCTATACGATTTATCGATCCCATCGACAAGTTCTCTGATATGATCAATGTACAAATTCTGATGACATCGACTGTTTCCCCAATCATATATGTGACCCTGAAATTCTTCAAAGCTTCTCTTATTTTTCACCTGTCGATAGATCGAACCATCACTCGATGGAATCGGAGTTCGAAATCCGATAACATCGATGTGTGTCTCGATCCCATCGACCAGTTGGCGGAAGGTTTCTAAAAGCGAAATGACAATTGAGTTTGCATCATTGACAGGTCAGCCGATACAATCGAGAGTATACACTCGATCATATCGACGACTGCTCGATGATATCGAACTTTGTCATAAATATGACTGTTTATATCCGTTGGAACCTTTTGCCTATAAATAGAGAGAGTAGTCTTTATTGCTAGTAGAGAAAGTAGAGAGTGCTTTAGAGTGTTTTAACCTTCCTATCATTTACCTAAGCCCTTTCTCTCAGGAAGTTCATCCTCCAATCCACCTTCATCATTGATATCTCATAAAGTGGATTGGAGAATGAACTTCCGCATTCAAGGATCCTTCAACTACTACCTTAATGACATATCATTAAGCTGGGATGCCTTGAATGCATAGATGATGGGAACCTCTCTATCTGCCTTATAGGAAAATCTTCAGAGAGTGGTAATCCATCATAGCCTTGACCCAACCTAAGCCTAGTATATATACATTTTTATGTTGCGGATCAAGGGAGTTGAAGATTCTTCATCAATAAGAAGGAGATCTTCATCATTGCGCTGAAAGGGACTCATCAACTTATCTGTAAGTACTAAGAGTCCAGAGGACACTTGCAATCATTCCTTTTTAGTATTGGGTTTTAAGTGTTGCTCATCATTTGAAGTCCTCGAAGGAGGCCTCCGATGGGAGTGTACGTGCAGGGTGCGTTGTGTGGACCCTTGCTTTGTGGAGAGTATAAACGTCTGGTAAGGAGTACGCCAGCAAAACTCCAGGGTTAGAGGTGAACTGAGTAGAAATCTCAGGGTGCGTTTTGTGGACCCTTGTCCTGTGTGGGCATAAACATCTGGTTAGAAGTACGCCAACAAAACTCAAGGGTTTAAGGTGAACCGAGTAGAAACCTCTGTAAAGGTTGAAGGTGAACCTGATTTAAAATCTTAAGTTTGAGGTGAACCATGGGAAACCTCCTTAGTGAAATCCAGTCACTCAAGGGTTGAGTGTGGAAGCCGGGAGTGGAGTAGACAAGTCGTCGAACCACTATAAAATGACTGTGTTTGAGTTTGATATTATCTTTCATTTATGTGATTGCCTTGCATATCTTTATATATGATCACATCCTATGCACACACAGTCATATCCATCATAATCTCATCTATACATTATTTATCTTTTAAATAGTTTGTGATTGGATCCTCTATCAGGCTTGGAAGCCAGTAGAGTTAAGGTTGAGTAAACTTAATCAATACTCTATGATAGGATTAGTGTGATAAGGATCTTTAATAATTTATAAAAACTTTAAAAAGTCCTATTCACCCCCCTCTAGGATATACTGACCTATTCCTACTTCAATTAAAGCGGTCTTCACCGCAATTTCAAACCTTAACTTATAACCCAACCTAAACCTATACTTATAACCTAAAACTATTCTCAAATCTAAAAACCTATAACCTAAACCTGAATCCAAAACCGAATTCCTAAACGTTAACCTAAACATATAACCTATAACCTATAACCTAAGCCTATAACTTAAACCTAAACCTAAACCTATAACCTAATCCCAAACCTATAACCTAAAATCAAATCCCTAGACCTTAACCTAAACCTAAAACCTAAACCTAAACCTATAACCTTAACTCAAATTTGTAAACCTTAACTTATAACGCAACCTAAACCTATACTTATAACCTAAAACTATTCTCAAATCCCAAAACCTATAACACGTAAACCCAAATCCAAACCCCGAACCCGAACCCAAATCTGAACCCGAATTCCTAAACCTTAACCTAAACATATAACCTATAACCTATAACCTAAGCCTATACCGATACCTAAAACCTAAAGCTAAACCTAAACCTATAGCTTAAACCTAAACTCAAATCCCTAAACCTTAACCTAAACCTACAACCTAAACCAATCCCTAAACCTTAACCTAAACCTAAAACCTAAAACCTTAACCTAAACTTATAACCTTAACTCAAATCTATAAACCTTAACATATAACCCAACTTAAACCTATTTATAACCTAAAACTATTCTCAAATCCCAAAACCTATAACCCAAAGTCGAATCCAAACCTGAACCCGAACCCGAATTCTTAAACCTTAACCTAAACATATAACCTATAACCTATAACTTAAGCCTATACCTAAACCTAAAGCCTTACTTATAACCCAAAACTATTCTCAAATCTTTAAACCTTAAACCTAAACCTAAACCTATAACCTTAACCTAAACCAAAACTTATGACCTAAAACCTTAACCTATAACCTCTAACCTAAACTTATATCCTAAAACCCTAACCTTAACCTAAACCTTAACCTATAACCTAAAACTTAAACCTAAACCTAAACATTAACCTATTCTCAAATCCCTAAACCTAAACCTACACCTAATCCTAATCTCAACTCCTTAACCTAAACCTAAACCTAAACTTGAAAACTCAAACCTAAACATACACCCAATCCTAATCTCAACACCCTAAACCTAAACCTAAACCTAAACTTGAAAACCCAAACCTAAACCCGATCTCGAACCCGAACCCAATTTTCTAAACCTAAACCTCAACCTATTCTCAATTCCCTAAACCTATAGCTTATAACCTAAACCCAAACCTTAACCTAAACCAAACCCTATGACCTAAAACCTAAATGTATTCTCAAATCTCTAAACTTAAACCTACACCTAATCCTAATCTCAACTCCATAACCTAAACCTAAACCTAAACTTGAAAACCCAAACCTAAACCCGATCCCGATTTCCTAAACCTAAACCTTAACCTATTTTCAATTCCCTAAACCTATAGCTTATAACCTAAACCTAAACCTAAACCTATAAACTGAACCTAAACAAAAACTTATGACCAAAAACCTTAACCTATAACCTATAACCTAACTTTAACCCAAACATAAAACCTAAACCTTAACCTAAAACCTAAAACCTAAAACCTAAACCTAAACCTAATACCTAAATGTATTCTCAACTCCCTAAATATAAACCTATAACTTAACCTAAACCTAAACCTAGAACCTGCACTTATGTAACACCCTGAAAATTGGGGGTCGTGTATAAACCCGACTTCCGAGTTTCAGACCGTCACTTATGCAACAAAAATGATTATGATTCAATGTTGTCTGAGTTAAAGCATTCACATGAGTAAAAGTATACCAAAACTGTAATTCATACTCCAGATTCAGTGATAAAAGCAAGTGGAAGACTAAAGGATATACATATCACTGTATGGAAAAAAAAATAGATCTCAATTGTCTCCAAAGTATGAATACATCTCTGAGTCTCATATACATGTAAATAAACAGAATCAAAATGTCAAAAATAGTCCCACTGATAAGTCCCGCCAATCCAGGCTACCTAAGCAAAGCCGTCGTGGTACTGCATATATGAGAACTCATCCTGGTCCTCATCATAATCTGCCTCTGCCTCCTGAATCGCTGCCTCACTTGCATCTAAGACAGGGTCTGGTGGGTGTTGCAAATACCATCCCATAATGTGGGAGTGAGTAGCTAACTCAGTGGAATAATAGATCAAAGATTAGCATGTTCTCAAATCAATCATGCGATAATAGTAAAGCAGTAAATCAAACATTCCTAATACTGTTGTTAATGCAATATGACGTGACATGATGGATGCCCTCACCGACGATCTCCCTCATACGGCACCATCTTACGCCCGCGGCATGCTTTCTTCCCACAGTGCTCCACATCTTCCAGGCACATGCAATGTGATGGTGATATGATTACCGAGTTATTATTAGTCCATTCATACAACAGGATTGGGAAACTAAGGTACTTCCCTTATATCAATCCCAACACAGATATTGTCTAGGGTTGTCACTCCTAGTAATCTCATACGATGTATATTTTGTAGGTCGCTGCAAGGGCTGCCAGGACTGTTGCTCGCACTCGTTGCACCGCTCCCCCATCACCTTATCAATACAGGCCTACTGTACTCTCATTGCTACAGAAGGGTCGTCGCCTCCCGTAGACTCAGAATACGCTCGCGGTCACTATAAAGGGCTCGTCGCCTGATCAGTGTAGGCCGACAGCAAGAATATAGTGTCCCATACCACCATAATCTTCTCACGAGTCATAGGTGCTCACTGATCACTACGGGGAGGTTTGTGGCCCCAGCGTAGGCCAACAGCTCGACCACGGTGTCCCATACCACTATGCCCGGCTCATGAGTCTTTATGGATCAAGGTACCATGATTAATAGGGTTTACAATGGTAAGTTCAGTACCCTGGGTTCAAGCAGTTATGACTCATACAAGGTGAACATATAATGGCCAGTTGGGTTACTTGACGGGCTCGACTAGTACGAGCGCATCTCAAGCTGAGCAACATGAAGTACATAAAACACTTCGCATGGCCTAACCACTGCCGCCAACTCCAAAACATGACTCGCGTTCATCGACGCGTTGTTCGTGGCAAAGAAAAGCCAACCATGAATTTATTCGGTTACCGACTGCCTGGACTAGGTATAGTCCCAAACATTTATGAATCCACATCAGCAATCATATGAGAGTAATGGAAATGAAATACAACAATGTGAGCATGTTAACACATGTTATAACATACAACTTAAGTAAATCATCTAACACATGCATTTCATACATATAATGAAATCATGCATATAGCCAACATGTAGGAAATCATTTACATCAGCATATTATTTGAGAATTCAACCTCAAACTAATTTATAACACCATTTAATTCAATACATACTAATATAAACATTTATATAAACACTTAGTCTACACACTTAAGTCTACATATAGTATGTCGACTTAAAGTGTGCATTTGGGCGAATCTCTTTACCAAAATGATTATGCACACATTCCTAATATCCTAATGCGACAAAGAGCTATGTCAATCATATCAGCAAAATATGGATAAAAACAGTATTTCCTACAAATGACTAAAATGCCCTAAATCTCATATTTTTCGTCTGCTTACAAAACAGGAAATGGACAGCATGTTGTACATGTCAAACGGCGTTGCCGTTGATAATCTACTATTAAACGACATTGAAAGCGTTGAAATCAGCCAATCAAAGTGTCTAGAATCCGCACCTTTTCCCTAGAGGTGAATCGATTCGAATGGAGCGTATACGCTTCGTCTACGGCGAACCAGGAACCTAAAACACAAGATCTGTAAGTTACTTTGCTAAGAAATCGGTGGAACCTCAAATCAGCAAGTATTTAGGGTGTTTCCTTACCTAGAAATGCAGTGGAATCACCGAAAAAGTGATTGAGGTGCGTTGCTTAAGCACGTGCAACAGGTAGTGCAAGCAGCAGGAAGATCTCTCCCACTCTCTCTCACAATCTCTCACTTTTTCTCTCACACCAGCTAGGGTTTCTAACAAATTCAGATGGGTGAGAGAAGTGAGGGTTTAAGGTCCTTTTATAAGCTAATTTCTTTCGAAATTAGGCTTGAGAACAATGTTTACTTGAGGTCTAACCAAATCGGGGCTGTTTCGGTCCAAAAAGACATTTCGGGAGGTCTCCTGTCCGAACGTGATCGGACTTAAGCTCATGCACGTCGGATGTCACTCACATCCCATTTTCAGACCAGTAGTGTTCGTAGATCGCACGTGGTGGTCCAGTTTCAGTTCAGCGGTCATCGCACGTAGATCAGGTCTACAAGTCTCATGATATGAAAGAGAAATTTTTCCTGATCTGAGGGTGTAATTTGGCTGAATTCTAATGGTCAGAACACTTAATAATAACGCGCCAAGTCGTGTGCCAGATTTGAATTTCAAAACTCCAAATCTATCCTATTCTCACTCTCTTCACTCCATGCTCAATGAAATAGCCTCTGAATGTCGGTTGGACTTGATTTTTGAAATGATTGTCAAGTCCAGGTAGGCGGTTATAAAGGTCTAAGATTGTAGGTATCAGACTTTCGACGCGAGGTCTAGATCCAATACAAAGTTTCAAAGAGGTACTGAGAACACACCAGTTTAGAGTTTGATCCGAGGTTTCAGAGTATTATAGCGTCATTGGTTCTACTCATTTTGGGTCTTGTAGAATGTATTTAAAGCGATCAGGGATGATTTCTCAGCTACTCTAGTGTCGCGCTAGCTAACGCTTATTTTCTAAAGGAATTTCCTATGCGATTTCTGGTCGAGTTGTTACTCGAGTCCAAGTACGGATTTTTCCAAGGCGTTACAACTTATAACCTAAACCTAAACCTATAATCTAAACCTATGACCTAAAACCTAAATATATTCTCAAATCCCTAAACCTAAACCTACACCTAATCCTAATCGCAACTCCCTAACCTAAACCTAAACCTAAACTTTAAAACCCAGAACTAGACCCGATCCCGAACCTGAACCCAATTTTTAAAATCTAAACCTTAACCTATTCTCAATTCCCTAAACCTATAGCTTATAACCTTAACCTTAACCTATAACTTTAACCTAAACCAAAACCTATGACCTAAAACCTAAATATATTCTCAAATCTCTAAACCTAAACCTACACCTAATCCTAATCTCAACTCCCTAACCTAAACATAAACCTAAACTTGAAAACCCAAACCTAAACCCGATCCCGAACACGAACCTGATTTCCTAAACCTAAACCTTAACCTAAACCTAAACCTAAACCTATAAACTTAACCTAAACCAAAACTTATGACCTAAAACCTTAACCTATAACCTATAACCTAACTTTAACCTAAACATAAAACCTAAACCTTAACCTATAACCTAAAACCTAAACCTAAACCTTAAACCTAAATGTATTCTCAACTCCCTAAACATAAACCTTTAACCTAACCTAAACCTAAACCTAGAACCTACACTTATAACCTAAACCTAAACCTACAACCTAAACCTAAGCCCAAAACCTAAACCTATGACATAAAACCTAAATGTATTCTGAAATCCCTAAACTGAAACCTATACCTAATCCTAATCTCAACTCCCTAACCTAAACCTAAACCTAAACTTGAAAACCCAAACCTAAACCCGATCCCAAACCCGAACCCGATTTCCTAAACCTAAACCTTAACCTATTTTCAATTCCCTAAACCTATAGCTTATAACCTAAACCTAAACCTTAACCTAAACCTAAACCTAAACCTATAAACTTAACCTAAACCTAAACCTACACCTATAAACTTAACCTAAACCAAAACCTATGACCTAAAACCTTAACTTATAACCTAACCTTAACCTAAATATAAAATATAAACCTTAACCTATAATCTAAAACCTAAATGTATTCTCAACTCCCTAAACATAAACCTATAACCTAACCTAAACCTAACCCTAGAATCTACACTTATAACCTAAACCTAAACCTATAACCTAAACCTAAGCCTAAAACCTAAACCTATGACCTAAAACCCAAATTTATTCTCAAATCCCTAAACCTAAACCTACACCTAATCCTAATCTCAACTCTCTAATCTAAACCTAAACCTAAACTTGAAAACCCAAACCTAAACCCAATCTAGAACCCGAACCCGATTTCTTAAACCTAAACCTTAATCTATTCTCAATTCCCTAAACCTATAGCTTATAACCGAAACCTAAACCTAAACCGAAACCTAAATCTTAACCTATAACCTAAACATAAACCTAAAACCTAAATGTATTCCCAAATCCTTAAACCTAAACCTACACCTAATCCTAATCTCAACTCCCTAACCTAAACCTAAACCTAAACTTGAAAACCCAAACCTAAACCCGATCCAAAACCCGAACCCGATTTCTTAAACCTAAACCTTAACCTATTTTCAATTCCCTAAACCTATAGCTTATAACCGAAGCCTAAACCTAAACATAAACCTTAACCTAAAACCTAAACCTAAACCTAAAACCTAAATGTATTCTTAAATCCCTAAACCTAAACGTACACCTAATCCTAATCTTAACTTCCTAACCTAAACCTATACCTAAACTTGAAAACCCAAACCTAAACCTGATCCCGAACCCGAACCCGAACCCAATTTCCTAAACCTAAACCTTAACTTATTCTCAATTCCCTAAACCTATAGCTTATAACTGAAACCTAAACCTAAACCTTAACCTATAACCTAAACTTAAACCTAAAACCTAAATGTATTCTCAAATCCCTAAACCTAAACCTACACCTAATCCTAATCTCAACTCCCTAACCTAAACCTAAACCTAAACTTGAAAACCCAAACCTAAACTTGAAAACCCAAACCTAAACCCGATCCCGAACCCGAACCCGACTTCCTAAACCTAAACCTTAACCTATTCTCAATTCCTTAAACCTATATCTTATAACCTAAACCTAAACCTAAACCTATAAACTTAACCTAAAACAAAACCTATGACCTAAAACCTAAACCTATAACCTATAACCAAACCTTAACCTAAACCTAAAACCTAAACGTTAACCTATAACCTATAACCTAAACCTAAACCTAAAACCTAAATGTATTCTCAACTCCCTAAACCTAAACCTACACCTAATCCTAATCTCAACTCCCTAACCTAAACCTAAACCTAAACTTTAAAACCCAGAACTAAACCCGATCCCGAACCTGAACCCAATTTTCTAAATCTAAACCTTAACCTATTCTCAATTCCTTAAACCTATAGCTTATAACCTTAACCTTAACTTATAACCTTAACCTAAACCAAAACCTATGACCTAAAACCTAAATGTATTCTCAAATCTCTAAACCTAAACCTACACCTAATCCTAATCTCAACTCCCTAACCCAAACTTGAAAACCTAAACCTAAAACCCGATCCTGAACCCGAACACGATTTCATAAACCTAAAACTTAAATGTATTCTCAAATCCCTAAACCTAGACCTACACCTAATCCTAATCTCAACTCCCTAACCTAAACCTAAACCTAAACTTGAAAACCAAAACCTAAACCCAATCCCGAACCTGAACCCGATTTCCTAATCCTATAACCTAAACCTATAACCTGCACTTATAACCTAAACCTATAACATAAACCTATAACCTGCACTTATAACCTAAACCTATAACCTAAACCTATAACCTACACTTATAACCTAAACCTATAACCTAAACCGAAGCCTAAGACCTAAACTTAAACCTAAAACCCAAATGTATTCTCAAATCCTTAAACCTATACTTACACCTAATCCTAATCTCAATTTCCTAACCTAAACTTAAACCTAAACTTGAAGACCTAAACCTAAACCCCATCTCGAACCCAAACCCGATTTCCTAAACCTAAACCTTAACCTATTCTCAATTCCTTAAAGCTATAACCTATATGCTATAACCTATAACCTAAACTTAAACCTTAACCTAAACCAAAAACTAAATCTATATACTATAACCTATAACCTTAACCTTAACCTTAATGCATTGGCAAGAGCTAATAAGAGATCTTTTTCAAGTTGTGCAGG
The DNA here is from genome assembly GCA_037074715.1 of Magnolia kwangsiensis. NCBI lineage: Eukaryota > Viridiplantae > Streptophyta > Magnoliopsida > Magnoliales > Magnoliaceae > Magnolia > Magnolia kwangsiensis. The sequence goes on from CM073581.1 coordinate 1,152,595, forward strand.
ATCCTCAGAGAGGTTCTATGAACAAAGGGATGATCCGGTAAGTCTTTTTCTCCTCTGTTTTTGTATGATCTTTGGTATAAGTGTTTGAATTCAGTGTTTAAAGAATATCTATGGTATTTGGCAGAGAACAACTGATTGCATTCAGGCAAGCAACGGAACAGAAGCCTCATCGTATCATATTCTATAGGTAATTCTTCACCTTGGGAGTCTCTATAGAGTATGAATATTATGATTTAGTTTGGTTTTTATTAAATGAGAAACTGTTTGGTATTTTAGCTCATGATTTGGAGTTTTGCAGGGTTGGTATGAGCGTATTTATGCATGGATGAATGTAATGTGGATAAGATTGTTTGTTTGGATGGATGTAGTTTATGTTTGGATGAATGTAGTTTATGTTTGGATGGATTTATGTAGTTTGGGTTTAGATGGATGTGAATGTGAATCATGAAATATATTATATAACAGGTGTATATCAGGAAGAATACGATGTTGTAACAGGTGTATAACAGGTGTATATGAAAATACGAGACGGTTGAAGACCGTCCTTTTAAAAGATGGTTTATGACCGTCCTTTTCAGGTTCATAAGAGACGGTCTATGACCATCCTTTTCAGACTCATAAGAGATAGTTCATGACCGTCCTTTTCCAGTTCATAAGAGACGGTCTACGACCGTCTTTTTGTAGGTCATACGAGACAGTCTATAACCGTCCTTTTTATTGACAGTCATGGGCCGTCCTTTTTACGGACGGTCTAGGATCGTCCTTTTTACAGACGGTCATAGACTATCCTTTTCAGCTTCATATAAGTCCACTAATTGTATATCATTATAGATGGTCTATGACCGTCCTTTTTAGAGACGGTCCATAACCGTCCTTCTTTAGAGACGGTTTATGGCTGTCCTTTAAAAAATACGACTCGTCAAAATTTGACGGCCGTTGCGACGGTGCAGGACCGTCCTTTTTGACCTTTTGAGACGATTTTCGACCATCCTTTTTTCGCTGTTTTGGCGTAATGGGTTAACCATCTTTTACGACAAGATCTTACTGATTCTCTTGAAATGACACTTATAAACGACATGTTCCCTGATGAACAACAATTTAAAGTTTCCCACTTATCTTGGTTTGCTGACATTGCTAATTATCTTGTCATGGGTTTTACGCTAACACATTAGACTATGCAAGATAAAAAGAAATTATTTGCAAAGGTACGCAAGTTTTTCTGGGATGATCCGTATTTATTTCAGTATTTCCTGGACCAAATTCTAAAGAGATGTGTGCCAAAAACTGAACACCAAAGTATCATCTCCTTCTGTCACTCTCAGGCCTGTGGTGGTCATTTTTTTGCTAAAAATGACCATGGCCAAAATTCTATAGTGTGGCTTTTACTGGCCCACCATGTTCAAGGACACTAATGAGTTTTGCAAAGATTGTGAGCGTTGTCAGAAATTGGGAGCTGTGAAGGCTGAGAAATTGGTACCCATGCTAATTTGTGGTTTTATGATGGGGGTGATTAGGCTGATTTAGATTGATGATGCATTAGACTTGGAGTCGCCACTATCTACTTAACTCAAAATCCTGCGGTTGGCTAGAACCTGCAAAATAAACAAAGCTAAAGAATCCAAAGATCTTCTTATTTTAAATTGACTCCTGATCTGTTGTCTGAGATTCTGAGTAAGGGACCTGGGTTACAAAGAGGAAGGTGTTAAGCACCCTCTCTGCCCATACGGATGTACGATCTCTACTTCGTGTGGTAAAATATTCTTAAGGGATAGAATGACAAATTAGATGGGGCTAAGCAGACTCGGATTTTTGATATGACAGGGTCTGAAAATCTGACAAGCTACAGAGCATACGTCCGGGAATGTCTAAAGGAGTTTTAAACAGATGATAATGATGGAATATGGACTAGACTACGATGAATTTTTGATGTGACAAGATCTACGATCCTGGTAAGTCACAGAGCATACATTCGATGGTGATATAGAAGAGCAGGGGGGTTAAGAAGGGAAATAATGATGCGATTGATGGAAAATGAATGCTAGTGATGATTGTATGATCTTTGGGCATTATGACTAGGTTTAGCTCGAGTGGGTGTATGAAGCTAAGGGATGGGTGAAGAGGCTATAAGGATAAGAGCTTGAAGGTTCAAGCACTCCTCATTCTCTCTCTCTCTCTCTCTCTCTCTCTCTCTCTCTTTCTCTCTCTCTCTCTCTCTCTCTCTCTCTCTCTCTCTCTCTCCTTCTCTTGGTGTGGCTTTTGGTTATTGGTTGATCTTTTCTTGGTGTCTTGGTCTTTGTTAGTGATTTGGTGTTGGTCTTGTTGTTGTGTGAAATGAAGAGAAGCGAAGGCTATTTATAGCCTTTTGGGGTGGTCTTTTGGTAATTCTAAGGACTTTGGAGGGTGAATGATGATGTGGTAGCTTGAGATTGATTGAGGAGAGGGTAACACCCAATGACGCCCTCTTATTAGTCATTGGACTTGGTAGGATGATAAGTTGGGTGAATTCTGGGGGTAAGTTTATGGAAGAGTTAACTTTGGGAGGGAGGAATAACTGTGGCTTAGAGGGGCACATTTGTCGAGGCAGGGCGGTAAATCGGATTGCCGCCCGCCCACCGTTGACTATGAATTCCAGCTAGTGGCCTCTATCTTGGGCTCTAAGTATGGCCCAAAGTTTATTTTGGCTCTTTGGGCTTTTTTTATTTTTTGGGGCTTAAAGATGTCTTGGAAGTGGTTTGGTTAGGGCTTAGAATTAGTTCAAAAATGGTTCAGAAATGGGTAATAGGGTGACCTAGGTTTGGTTTGGCTATGGTTTGGGGTAGGGTGTGGGGTTCAGGTTCAATTCCTACAAATCATCCATGTCTTATCAAGTTGCTAGCCTGGGTGGGGTGTCTACAGGAGCATTGTCCCATCGAATTATGATGCCTTAAAATCTCATTCTCATAATTGAAGCATTTAATTGCTGGAGCATCGATTTCATGGGACCATTCCTCCAATCTTTTAGAAATTTATACATTTCATTAATCGTAGACTATGTCACTAAATAGGTTAAAGTAGTCCCATGCCGGAACAATGACCATCAAATGGTCATTAAATTCTTAAAAGAAAATATCCTTTCCCAGTTCGGAACACATCGAGCCATCATTAGTGATGGAGGTTCTCATTTATGTAATAAGTCATTTGCAAACTTAATGAAGAAATATGACATCTCTCACAAGGTGAGAACTCCATATCACCTACAAACAAGTGGGCAAACTGAGATTTCCAACAGGGAGATTAAATACATTCTAGAGAAAATATTAACCCTGATCGCAAGGATTGGTTAATCTGCTTAACCAATGCTTTATGGGCTTACCGTACTGCCTTTAAAACCCCCATTGGAATGTCTCCCTTTAGACTTGTCTATGGGAAGGCTTACCACTTGCTTGTGGAGTTGGAACATAGAGCCTACTGGGCCATTAAAATTTTTAACTTTAATTTGGACAACGCTGGCTCACTGCGCAAACTTCAGTTAAATGAACTCAAAGAAATTCGGAATGACGCATACGAGCACTCGAGAATTTACAAGGACAGGATGAAGGTGTTCCATGACAAGAACATCCTTCGAAAAACATTCTTGACTGGTCAAAAAGTGCTTTTGTACAAGTCTCAATTACATCTTTTTCTGGGTAAACTCCGATCTTGTTGGACTGGCCCTTTCATAGTCACTAATGTTTATTCTCATAGGGCCATCGAGATTCAGAATCCAAATAATGACAATGCTTTCAAAGTGAATGGACATCATGTAAATCCATTTGTGGAGAAATTTGATTCAGAGGACATGTCCATACCTCTGATTGATCCTGTTTACCCGGATTGACCTCCTAGTCTGACGGAGGTATAATTAGGTTTATTACTTTCATAGAATTTAGGACTAATATAGTTTGCTTTTCATTTATTGAGTATTTGTGCTAACCCATCCTCATGCTAAGATCTTTGGAAAAGCCTCAAAACTCCTTCAGTTACTACCTTTCCATCACTTCTCCTTTCTTTTCATTGCCTCTTTTTCATTAACTGCATATGTCTTTTATATTGAGGACAATGTAGATTTTAAGTTAGAGATGTTGATTAGGTAAACTGATCAGTGTTTTCTTAGTTTTGAGCAAAATATTTTGAAACTTTTTAATGTCTCAAGTTGAATTCTGTTTGGAAAGAGATAAATTGTGTATTTAAGAATGCTTTAAGTATGATGGTAAGATAGAGAGTGAATTTTGAATTGTTGGAGTTTGATAAACTAAGTAATTAATCAATTATAGTTCTTGTACTTAATTGACTAAAGAGGAAGTTTCAATATCATGAAAATCTAAACCACAAGACACATTCAATCTACTTTTTATGAAGTTACACTAGAATTTTTTATTGTTAGTATGTAAATCATTGATAGATGTTGTAGTCTGGAGAATTTTATCCACCTTAAAAGATGAAAAAACCAGTTAAAAATAGTGAAATCGACAAAAATGTCATGTATGGTGAAAAGACTGGAAAAGAATGTATAAAAATTGACTGTCGATATAAAATCAAAGACTGGAAAAGAAGGAAAAGGGGATAAGTTCGGAATCAGTACTTAAGCTTTCAGCTAAATTTGATATTGTGAGCATGACTAAAATTATAAAATGATAGTATTCTTATGAGAAGTAAGTTGAATTTTCACTGCACACATTGAAAAACTTGATATATGAACTATGCTCTGAGTTAATGGATAAAGAACCTATTTGATTGATTGCTTATATGATTCGGCTCTAAGTCTTCAAAATCTCAGTTTCTCATCTAAATTCTACTCATTCATACTTGATTACACAAAAGATTATTTTCTAGAAAAGGTTTGAACATTGAGCATTGAGGTTCACTTCACGCATGTTTTGCTCGGGACTAGCAAAATGCTAGTTGGGGATTGCGTTAAGTGTCAAGTATTGCATATTCTCCCCTATTTATATCTTGGTTTTATGAACATGATAATGCTTAATGTTCTATTTTATACATTTTAGTGTTACAAAGTGAATTTAAGAGTTTGGATTGAAAATAATGTTAGAAGCATGGATTTGATGCTAAAGAATCACCAAGACAAAGAATGGATCTTAAGAGACAAAGATTGAGGATTTCAAGACCCCAAGATTCAAGAAAACCAACTGGAGAAGGAAGGAAGTAGAAAGAACAAAGTATTGAAATTCACTTCATTGTCTGCGTCATCAACCACATTTCAAGGACATCAAGCCAATGTTCGATAACATCGAATAATTACATGAAAATCGAGTTAGTCGCTGGAAAAATTGAAGACATTTCTCGATGGCTCAAGGACCTGTTCGATGACTTGAAGATTTGCTCGATGGCATCGAAGATAGTTCGATGACATTGATCTTTTTGTAGATTTTTAGAGCAACTCGCTTGACAAATTGGAGACATTGCTCGATGACATTGAAGATAGTTCGATGGCATCAATCTTTTTATGGATTTTTAGAGCTACTCGCTGGAACTCTCTGAACACATTCTTGATGACATCGAAGACCATTCGATGACATCAAAGCCTTGTTTGATGACATCGAAGGTATGTTCAATGACAAGAAGAGTTACACAGTTTAAAAGGGGAAAAGGTGTGACTTTCGGATTCAAACCCCTTCGATGTCGTCGAAGGCTGTTCGATGACATCGAAGGCATTATTCAGAGTTATGCGGACTGCATAAATTTGATGCGATTTTTTTATTTTACATAGACAGGGCTATAAATATGGGTTTCCAAAACACTTTTAGAGATATCTAGGGTTTTAAGAAGCAAAATAAAAGGATGGAGTGTAAGTGCTATGATTTCATATCCCTTTGATTGTCAAATTTTGTGGTGTCAAAACCTATATCTATCTTGTATGTCTTGTGTTTTATGTTTGAAGATTATTCATTGCAATCAAGACATATTAAGTCATTGCATTTCAAGACAAGATCTTAAATGAAGAAAGTTTTCAAGATATGAATGAAGAATTCAAGAATAGAAGTTTTCAAGATTGCTTGTTCAAAGATTCGATCAAGTTCAAGTTTAGTAGAAGACTCTGTCAAGTCAAGATCAAGCTCAAGAAGGCCTACTACAAGATTTGTATATTCTCAAGCTTCTCTTAAAGGTCATCTGAGTGTACAGACTTTCAATGTCCATCTCACTTTTAAGGTATGTTTGACCTTAGATTGACCTAAGGATGGGTTTTACTGTAGGTCATTCTGGATACATAACTCATATATTTTAATATGCTTGTTTGGAGTGTTCTAAGACCAGTCTTAGGGACTTCAAGACCAGTCCTAGCTTTGCTACGACCAGTCTTAGTTTTTCAGGACCAGTCCTAGGTAATTGAAGATTTTTGAATCTTTCTGGCTGTCCTACGACCAGTCCTGGACATCCTACGACCAGTCCTGTGAGTTCTACGACTCATCCTTCGACCGGTCGTAGACCCACGACTCAAACTCTAGCAAACATTTTTGGGGTCATACGACCGGTCGTAGGTGACCCACGACCAGTCGTAGGTGACCCAGGAGCGGTCGTAGACCACCCAAGACCGGTCGTGGAACAGAAAATCTTATCCCGCGGAAATCTTTCGAAAATCTTTGAAGCTACGACCAGTCCTAGGATCCTAAGACCAGTTGTAGACGGGATTTTTCAGGCTATAAATAGTTCATGAACTTCAGAGTTTCACCACTTCAATTCAATTTTATTCAAGCATTCTTTAGGCTATTCTCTGAGATAAGTTTATGATTATTTTAAGTTACTTTGTGCTTATTTAATATTCCTTTTGCTAGCTTATTCTTATTTGATTTTAATCTACATTCCAATCTTATTAGAAAAGGAGAATTTCTGATGTTCCTTCTTCTTGGATTCAAAATCAAATAGATCTAGCCCGTTTGATTTAAAATCAATTAGACTTAGAACCATTCTTAAAGTGAGTATTGGACTTTGAACGTCGAATCGAACTTCTACTCCGATTGGTTCTACCGGGCTTCTTCGAAAGGTGATTCAGGTATTTTACATGTTTTGTAATTTACTTTCTCTGGTTTTTGTTTGAGATTTGCCAGAAAAATCTCATTGTATTGGTTATCTGAGGAGAGCCAGAAAACTCAAATTGTGGGGTTTTTGGATTGTGTAAGCCCGAGATCAAAGACAAAATTGTAAAGCTTTTAGGTGAACCTGGGAAACCTATTTTGATAGTGCATGCTAATATCCCCTATGTGAGGATATTAGGAGTAGAGTAGCAATCTGTGTGGCTGTTGGATAACAGTTGGTGTACACACAGGCGAACTACTATATATCATTGTGTTGTGGATGTGTTTTACTCTTTCATTCTTTTATTCATTCTGTTTTGTGGAGAGTGTTTGTGGATGAATGTTGTAATCACTTCAAGCAAGTGTGGATGAATGTTGTAATAACTTAGGATTTATTTTCTGCAAGTTATTTTGATTTTCTTGCTTATTATTCCTCATTGATTTGTGATACAAAGGACGTTCTAGAAATAAGGTTGTCCTACCTTAAACCTCTGGTTTTTAGTGTAAGGTTGTCCTTAGAACTGATAAAGTATCAATCTCTTTATTTTAGGCTATTGTGATTGTTTTATATTCAACATTGTGCTTTATATCTTTTATTATTCCGCTGTTATAAGTTTTATTTGGCATTGCCCTATTCACCCCCCCTCTAGGGCATATAGCTAGGCCCTTTCAAGTGATATCAGAGCCTAATAGCTCGTGCTTATTGTTTATTTATTGGATTTATTTCCTGAGCTAACGATCTAAGCTATATTAAGATGTCAAATTTTAAAAGCTTATCAGTCACTAGGCCACCACCTTTTAATGGCACAAACTATGCTTATTGGAAAGCCAGGATGAGGATCTTCCTTAAATCCTTGGATGAAAGTGTGTGGATGGCCATAGTGAATGAATGGAATCCTCCTATCACTAAAGTTGCTAATGACGATGGTTCAAAAAATATGAAAGTAACGGCTACTCTCTTTGGACCACACTTCAGAAAAGTGAAAGTAGTGGTAATGTAAAAGCACTAAATGCAATTACTTGTGCATTATCACCAGATGAATTTAAAAGAATCATCTCTTGTGAAAATGCAAAACAAGCATGGGATGTATTAGAAATGATACACGAGGGTACATCTATTGTCAAGAAATTTAAAGTCCAACTCCTCACAACTAAATTTGAAGAAATTCATATGGAGGAGAATGAGATGTTTATGGACTTCTACACTAGATTGAATGACATTATGAACTCTATGTGGGGTCTTGGTGATAGAATCCCAGAAAGTAAAGTGTGCGCAAAAATACTACGTTCACTTCCTGAACGGTTCAATTCTAAAGTAACCGCGATTCAGGAACTTCGTGATACGGATACCATAAGGGTGGAGGAATTAGTTGGTTCACTTCAAACCTATGAGTTATCCTTTAAGGCTCCTAAAGGAAAATCAATAGCTCTTAAATCATGTAAAAATATTTTTCAAGAGAGCACTTCGGATATAGAAAATTCTGAAGATGATATGACACTTTTAGCAAAAAAGTTTTACAAAATCTTCAAAAACAAGATAAAGGTTGATTTTCAAAAATCAAATGATAAGAGACGGTCTAAACCTAGAACTCGAAAATCCTTGAAAGATAGTCAATGTTACAACTGTCAAGAGTATGGGCACTTAACTAACAAATGTCCTAAAAAGGACAAATCAAAAAAGAAAAGCATGATGGCTACTTGGGATGAATCGTCTGATTCTGAATCCTCTTCTAATTCAGAAGATTCTGAATCCGAGTCAGGCGAAGATGTTAAAGCCCTTATGACTCTAGCCAAGATCACCCTTTCAGATAATGATGATATATCTAGTGAAGAAAATCTGAATAGTGATTGCGATAATGAAGATGATCTTCAGGATGCTTATAATGCCCTTTATAAAGAGAGTTGTAAAATTGTTGTCAAGCTTAAATTACAAAAAGAAAAATTTTCTAAGCTTAAGGAAGATTATGAGTCTCTTGTTTTAGAAAAATCTCATATTTCTGACTCTTTTGAAAAGAATAAATGTGATTTAAATTTTAAAACCTCCAAAATTGAAGATCTGAGATCCGAAAATGAGAAACTCAAAAATGAGGTATCTTCCCTTCAGAGTTTGAAAGACACATGGAGATATGCCCATGGTGATCCTAAATTGGAAAAATTATTGTCCGGATCAAGAAAATGTGGCGATCGATCCGGGTTGGGCTATGATAAGAATACATCTCCTAAACAAAAGAACATTACTCCTAAATTTGTAAGAGGAGAGTCTTCAAACTCAAAAGAAAAGAATACTTTTCAAGTTTTTTCCAAAAATTCAAGGACTTTTCAAAAACCTAAAGGTAGCCATGTCAACTTTAATTTTCAAAACTGAAATCCATTGGCTGAAAAAATAATTGATCTTCTCAAGGAGTTATTAAAGTCTAACTCTATAGGTCTCTCCTATAACAATAGACAGAAAAGATCATCTATACTCCTAAACCCAAAAAAATTTTGAAATGGGTTCCTAAAGTTGCCAGCTTGGTTGCCCACACTGCTTTCAAAGCTACAAGCCATTCAAAGTGGTATCTATATAGTGGTTACTCCAGGCATATGACAGGTGACAAAGCTTTATTCACCGATCTTAAAGATATGAATGAACGGTCAGTCACATTTGGTGATGGAAGCAATTGTAAAATCATTGGCCAAGGTACGATTCAACTTTATAACCTTCCTTGGTTTAAGAATGTTTTATATGTTGAGGGCTTAAAACATAACCTTCTAAGCATTTCTCAGATATGTGATAACAACCATAGTGTAAAGTTTTCTAATCAAGGTTGTGAGATAGTTAATAAAAGGGGTTCTATTATATTAACTGGTTGCAGAACTTCTGAAAATTGCTACATAGTTAGTGATGTAAACTCATCTACTCAATCATGTTACATGGTCCATACCGGTGAGACTGAATTATGGCATAAACACCTTGGACATGTACACTATCGAAACTTATTTAGATTGAGCAAAAGAGAACTAATTAGAGGTCTATCAAAATTACAAAAAGTAGACAAAATATGTGGTGAATGCCAGTTGGGCAAACAGATTAGGAGCTCTCACAAGAAAGTGAACTCCAATACCACATCTAGACCACTCGAGCTTCTTCACATGGATCTTATTGGACCAACTAGATCGGAGAGTCAAGGAGGAAAAAAATACATCTTGGTTATCATAGATGACTATACCAGATTCACTTGGGTATCGTTCTTAAAAGATAAAACTGAAACCCTAGATGAAGTGAAAAAGGTCATCAAACGAATCTAAAATGAGAAAGGTTCTCTTGTTAGTAAGATCCGTAGTGATCATGGATCTGAATTCGAAAACAGTAGTTTTGAGAAATTCTATAGCGATCAGGGAATATCACATGAATTCTTTGCGCCCAAAACACCGCAACAAAATGGTATAGTTGAAAGAAAAAATAGAGTGCTTCAGGATATGGCTAATGTTATGTTGAATAGCATGAAGCTCTCTAGAAATCTTTGGGCTGAAGCAGTTAATACCGCATATTATATTATTAATCAGGTTTATACCAGTAAATCTGATAATAAGACTACTTATGAATTATGGTTTGAAAAGAAACCTACTGTCAAATACTTTCGAGTTTTCGACAGCAAGTGTTATATTTTTGTGTGATCGAGAAAATTTGGAAAAGTTTGATACGAAGAGTGATGAAGGTATTTTTCTGAGTTATTCTTTAAACAGTCGAGCTTATAGGGTTCTAAATAAAAGAACAGGTGTGCTACAAGAGTCTATCAATGTGGTCATTGATGATCATTTGAATACACCAGCTCCGAGTTCAGATGATGAGGAAGCTCTTATTATCAACAATCAAGATACCTCATCAAGTCAAAAAGAATCTGAACCAAGGACTGTTAAAGATCATCCAACTAATCAAATACTTAGAAACCCTCTCACTGGAGTTCGTACCGGCAAACAACTTGAGAACATATGTAATTATGTTTGTTTTACATCCCAAATTGAACCGATCAATGTGAAAGAGGCACTATCTGACAAAAATTGGATAGTTGTTATGCAGGATGAACTTAATCAATTTGTTCGGAATGATGTCTGGTATCTTGTTCCTAGACCTAAAGATAAACACATTATTGGAACAAAATGGATCTTTAAAAATAAGTCTAATGAGCTTGGAAATATTATACGAAACAAGGCTAGACTGGTTGTACAAGGGTACACTCAGATTGAAGGTATCGATTATGATGAAGCTTTTGATCCAGTCGCTCGCCTTGAGTCGATCAGACTTTTTATTTCCATCACATGCTTTAGAAAATTTAAAATATATCAGATGGATGTAAAGAGTGTTTTCTTGAATGGCGATTTACATGAAGAAGTGTATGTTGAACAACCTTCAGGGTTTGAAGTCCCAAAGCTATCTGACCATGTATTTCGTCTCAAAAAGGCTCTCTATGGTCTTAAACAAGCACCCAGGGCATGGTATAAGAAATTAACTAAATTCTTACTTAGTCATAGCTTTCAAGTAGGAAGTGTCGATAAGACGCTTTTTGTTAAGAAGAATAACAATGATATTTTGATGGTTCAAATATATGTTGACGATATTATTTATGGATTTACTTGTTCTAACATGTCTATTGATTTTGCAGAGTTAATGAAATCAAGGTTCGAAATGAGCATGGTTGGCGAACTTAATTATTTCTTACGGTTGCAAGTAAAACAACAACCTGATGGAATTTTCATTTCCCAGACCAAATATGCTTCAAATTTGGTTAAAAGGTTTGGATTTGAGAATGGTAAGAACTTTGATACTCCTATGAGTACAACATTAAGACTCTCAAAAGACTCTACAGGTAAAGATATAGATCCTAAAATATATCGCAGTATGATTGGTAGTTTGTTATATCTTACTGCAAGTAGACCTGATATCGCATTTAGTGTTGAAATTTGTGCGAGATATCAGTCTAATCCTAAGGAATCACATCTTACTGCTGTTAAATGGATTATTAGATATGTCACAAGTTCTATAAATTTGGGTCTATGGTACCCTTTTGATACTAGTGTTCAATTAGCCGGGTACTCAGATGCTGATTGGGCCGGTAATATTGATGATAGAAAATCAACTAGTGGTGGTTGTTTTTACATTGGAAATTACTTAGTTTCTTGGTTCAGCAAGAAGCAAAGCTCAATATCGCTCTCCATTGCTGAGGCTAAGTATATTGCAGCTGGTTATGCATTTACTCAACTAGTTTGGATGAAATGCATGCTTAGCGATTATGGAATTAATCAAGATTCAATGATCTTACATTGTGATAATTCCAGTGCTATAAAAATTTCCAAATTTCCAATCCAGCATTCACGTACTAAGCATATTGACATTAGGTATCATTACATATGTGAGTTGGTTGAAGAAAAAGTTATTTCTTTGGAATATATATCAACCGAAAATCAACTTGCTGATATATTTACTAAACCGTGCGACAAAAGCAGGTTTAATAAATTGAAATTTGATCTTGGTATGTGCATTTTACATTAAATATTCTTACTTGCATGTATCATAGTGTACTATATTTAATATTATTTATGTTTAAATTTTAATTTTTTCATTGAAAAATACTTTTTTGGTCGATACTCGACTGGTCATGGATGTACACGACCAGTCGTGGTACGACCGGTCGTGTACAGCACTCGACTGGTCGTGGTACTCGTGAGCATGATATAATTTGGGAAAAATCCTCTTCTTCTTCATTTTCACTTTCACCTTCGACGAGTCGTGGCTCGACCAGTCATATGATTTCTTATTTTTCTTCAAGGTAAGTCCTATTTCATCATTTTTCTTGAAGATTCATGGTCTCTATGCTTTGATTTGTTCATAGTATAGCTAGATTTCATCTCTTGTTGGGTTTTTTCAAGAGTTTCCTCTCATTTTGCTGATCTAGAGAAAACCCATCTTTCTTTTATGCATCTTCTTGCTCTTTGTATATCTTTTTAAATATGGATGGTAGAGGGAAAAAGAAAACATCCCGTGGTCCATCTTCATCCAGATCTGTACCGATAACTAAACGACACCTTCGGTCATCCGAAGATGATTCTCGAGATGTAAGAAATTTACGTGTCCGTAACATTATCGTTGAGCTACCGCTGATCTCAATCACATTGCTCCATATGGTGTTGTCCCCCTCCTTGATTCTGTTGGCTAGACTAACATTTTGCTTTGGGGTGGGCTGCATACTAGTCCATTAGTCAATCAATGGTTGCATGCATCTCTGAATTTTCTCTTGATAATTTAACATTTTCAATTGATACAAGAGAAGGAAAATTTGAAGTAAACCGTCATTTGATATCAGGTATTATGGATATACCTGTTAATGATGAAGGAATATCAATTCATACTTTATACGACAAACCATCTGAATCGAAAAAATGCATGTTAACGAGAGATTTGTGCAAAATTGATGCACAATGGACTCACAAAGGGAATGCGCTCCCTGCAAAGTATTTGTTACCTAGTTAAAGAGTGTTACATCATTTCTTCATTTCAAATGTATATCCTCGGTCCGGTAATAAAACTGAGTTGACTTCTTTCATGGTTCGTGTGTTGCATTCTATTGCTTCTGGTACCAAGGTCTGCCTTCCTTCTTTGATTTGTTATTTCATTATTCAGTTTCATCTCCATCCCGGTCATAGTGATATTCCGTTCAGTTATCTTATGACTGTTTTAGCCACTCACATGCTTGTCGAAAACCTGTTAATGAGGCACCAATTCATCATCTTATTTTTAATAATTTCAATCTTAATAAGATGAAATTGGATCTACTCCCTGCCCAAATTGATGTTGGTGGTGATAGTGGTGAAGCTGGAAATGAAGAGGAAGCTGACGATCTTCCACAACAAGATATTAATATAGATGACATATTTGATGATATAAAAACTGATTCACTTAATGATCCAGATTATGATCCTTCTGGTTTTGATGCACGCCTTTGTGCATTGGAGGAAAAAGTTGATAATATGAATATAGCCCATGATATACGATTTAAGTACATGCGAAAACATCTTCGTCGCATTAATAAGGGATTACACCAGATTGATCCGACTATCCCTGCTCCCTCCTCTGGATCAGATTAGGTGAATTATCTTCTGGATAGTATATCATTTCCTTTCATTTTGGATATGTATTATGAATTATGGTTTCATAACATTGTCTTTTGGATATTGTAGTATGGATTATGGCTTGATACTCCAGGTTTATATTATGTTCTTTCATATCTCTTTCTCCTTATTTTCTTTTTACTCTCTATGTTCTTCTTCCTATTGTGCCTTTCCCTTGTCATTTTTTTGACAAAAAGGGGGAGTAGTAAGCTAAAGCTAAAAGGGGAGTAGTATGGAAAGGGGGAGTAAATTTGTTTGAATTGATTGATTGAGAAGGATATGTGGTTTGAAGTCTTAAAATTTTCATGTTGTGTACTGTTTATATGAGCAGTATTCGTATTACTTAGGGGGAGTAGAGTTTTTTGTGATTTCATGGTTCATCATTCCTTATTATCTTCTTAGCTATGTGTTTTGTCACAAATTTGACAAAGGGAAAAATTGTAAGTGCTATGATTTCATATGCCTTTGATTGTCAAATTTTGTAGTGTCAAAACCTATATCTATCTTGTATGTCTTATGTTTTATGTTTGAAGATTATTCATTGCAATCAAGACATATCAAGTCATTGCATTTCAAGACAAGATCTTAAATGAAGAAAGTTTTCGAGATATGAATGAAGAATTCAAGAATAAAAGTTTTCAAGATTTCTTGTTCAAAGATTCGATCAAGTTCAAGTTTAGTAGAAGACTGTGTCAAGTCAAGATCAAGCTCAAGAAGGCCTACTACAAGATTTGTATATTCTCAAGCTTCTCTTAAGGGTCATCTGAGTGTACAGACTTTCAATGTCCATCTCACTTTTAAGGTTTGTTTGACCTTAGATTGACCTTAGGATGAGTTTTACTGTAGGTCATTCTGGATACATAACTCATATATTTTTATATGCTTGTTTGGAGTGTTCTAAGACCAGTCCTAGGGACTTCAAGACCAGTCCTAGCTTTGCTACGACCAGTCTTAAGTTTTTCAGTACCAGTCCTAGGTAGTTGAAGATTTTTGGATCTTTTTGGCTATCATACGACCAGTCCTGGACATCCTACGACCAGTCCTGTGAGTTCTACGACTCATCCTTCGACTGGTCGTAGACCTACGACTCAAACTCCAGCAACCATTTTTGGGGTCCTACGACCGGTCGTAGGTGACCCACGAACAGTCGTAGGTGACCCACGACCGGTCGTAAACCACCCAGGACCGGTCGTGGAACAGAAAATCTTATCCCGTGGAAATCTTTCAAAAATCTTTGAAGCTACGACCAGTCCTAGGATCCTAAGACCAATCGTAGATGGGATTTTTTAGGCTATAAATAGTGCACGAACTTCAGAGTTTCAGCACTTCAATTCAATTCTATTCAAGCATTCTTTAGGATATTCTCTGAGATAAGTTTGTGATTATTTTAAGTTGCTTTGTGCTTATTTAATATTTCTTTTGCTAGCTTATTCTTATTTAATTTTAATCTACATTCCAATCTTATTAGAAAAAGGAGAATTTCTGATATTCCTTCTTCTTAGATTCAAAATCAAATAGATCTAGCCCGTTTGATTTAAAATCAATTAGACTTAGAACCATTCTTAAAGTGAGTATTGGGCTTTGAACGTCGAATCGAACTTCTACTCCGATTGGTTCTACCGGGCTTCTTCGAAAGGTGATTCAGGTATTTTACATGTTTTGTAATTTACTTTCTCTGGTTTTTGTTTGAGATTTACCAGAAAAATCTCATTGTATTGGTTATCTAAGAAGAGCCAGAAAACTCAGATTGTGGGGTTTTTGGATTGTGTAAGCCCGAGATCAAAGACAAAATTGTAAAGGTTTTAGGTGAACCTGTGAAACCTATTTTGATAGTGCATGCTAATATCCCCTGTGTGAGGATATTAGGAGTGGAGTAGTAATCTATGTGGTTGTTGGATAACAGTTGGTGTATACACAGGCGAACCACTATATATCGTTGTGTTGTGGATGTGTTTTACTCTTTCATTCTTTTATTCATTCTGTTTTGTGGAGAGTGTTTGTGGATGAATATTGTAATCACTTAAAGAAAGTGTGGATGAATGTTGTAATAACTTAGGATTTATTTTCTGCAAGTTATTTTGATTTTCTTGCTTATTATTCCTCATTGATTTGTGATACAAAGGACGTTCTAGAAGTAAGGTTGTCCTACCTTAAACCTCTGATTTTTGGTGTAAAGTTGTCCTTAGAACTGATAAAGTATCAATCACTTTATTTTAGGCTATTATGATTGTTTTTTATTCAGCAGTGTGCTTTATATCTTTTATTATTCCGCTGTTATAAGTTTTATTTAGCATTGCGCTATTCACCCCCCCTCTAGGGCATATAGCTAGGCCCTTTCATGGAGCCGTCTCACAAGAGTTTTTCTTCATTTCTTTCTTAGTTTTTAATGCTTTCTTTGAGGATTGTAGATCCAATCAGGTCTATGGTTGGCTAAACCTCTTGGCTAGGGCTAAGAGGTGAAACTTATAGTATTTTTGAGATGTTTTTCTTGTTTTGATTCTTGTTCTTCTTTAACCTCTTTGATTTTTAGTTGATTTTAAGGAATACTTTCAGTTTTTAATGGTTTATTGTGACTCAAATTATAGTAGATCTGCAATAGCTTTGAGTATCTTCTTTTCCTAATGAAGATTGTGGGATTGGTAAATCCTGTTGTTTGCCATTGTCTCCTGGGCATGGTTGGGTGATGGAATCCCTTCCAAATCTTCACAATTTTCCTCCATTGAGGCTAGATCAATGAGAGATTCAGAGATTTGATTATCTCTCTCTAACTAGATAAGATAGGACTTTAATTCCAGTTGGGATTCCTAAATCAAGCAAGGTAGCATTTCAATTGCTACAAGTGGATCCTTGGTACCTTAGTTACCACCTTTAATTGATACTTTAAAAAATACTCACATTTACTCCTTTATTCCAGATTTCTAATTTGGATATTCTTCTAATTCTAATTCTAGTTCTAGTTACTTTAAAAAATGTACAAGTTTAGTCCCTGTAGATTCGACCTCGGTCTTACCGAGATTATTACTAAATCGCGACCCTACACTTGGGGTCGTGAACATCCTGCACTACCTCTCATAAAGAAGGATAGTATGTTTTCAAGAATCAACCGTTAATTGGAACCTTCGCCACTTTTCCATTTATATCCCGTAAGAGATAGACTCCACCTTCGAGGACTTGGATGACAACATATGGTTCATCCCACGTGGGTGACCATTTCTTACATAAGGCACAATCTATGTGCCCTATTGGTAGTACCACTTTCCAAACTTTATCTCCCTCCCCGAAGGATTTTTCTTTTACCCTTTTATTGTATGCTTGAGCAATAATGGCTTTGTTGGTGAAAATGGAATTCAGTGCCTTCATTCAAGTTTTTTCCAACCCTTCGAACTCGACCAACATTGCTTTTGTAAACTCTGGAGGAGTTAATTCGACTTGATGCATGAATCTCAAAGATGACATAGTAATTTGTAGAGGCACCACTCCATCATGTCCATATGTTAACGCAAATGGACTCATCCCAATACTGGTGCGAGGAAAATTTCTATATACACAAAGAGCCTCGTACGGTTTTGTGTGCCATTCAAGAGAATTTTCTTTAATTATCTTCCTCAAGATATTCTTGAACACTATATTGCTGCCCTTGGCTTAACCATTGGCCTACGCATAATATGGCGCTGAATGAAGAATCTTAATCACATACTTATCAGCCATGGCCTCCACTTCTCTCACTGAAAATGCAGCACCTCGGTCCATGGTGATTGAGTCTAGAATCTTGAACCAATGGATAATATTGCTTTCAATGAACTTAATGATTTCTCTGTGGCCGACCCCTTTCATGGGTTTTACTTTTACCCATTTTGTGAAATAGTTAGTACCCGCGATAATGAATGTATCCATGTGCATTGAAGGTGGATGGATTTGACCTATTAGATTGATTGCCCATCCTCGAAAAGGCCAGGGCTTGATGATTGAATGGATTTTAGTTGCAAGCACATGTTGAATCGACCCATTTTTTGGCAGGTGTAACATCCCAAAAATCAGGGGTCAGGTAGAAACCCAACTCCCGAGTTCCAAAATGTTATTTATGCAACATAGATAATGTTAAATGCATGTTGTCTGTAAACAGGCATTAGACAAGATTGAGATTAAGCTAAAACAACATATCATACTCCAGAGATAGTTAAATTAACAAGCGGAAGACTGTGATAGTATGTATAACATATATAAATTGTTGTATGTCTCCAGAGTGTGAATATATTACCAGGTTAAATACATACATGTATACTCCAAAAGTAAACAAAAAGAATATACATGAGTGCTCTAAAAATACAAAATGACAAGTGTCAAGGCATCTAATCAACCTCCCTGTAATCCCGTCGATCAGAACACGCATAAAGGAGGGATCCTCCTCATCATCATACAAGTCCAGCTTCGCTTCACAAGCAGCGCCATCATCTGCAACTAAAATAGGGACTGGTGGGTGTTGCAAACACCATCCCGTAACGTGGGAGTGAGTAGCTAACTCAGTGGAATAATAGAGAAAAGATTAGCATGTTCTCAAATCAATCAAGTGATAATAGTAAAGCAATCAATCAAACATTCATAGATACTGTTGTTAATGTATGCATGAAATGATATGATGGATGCCCTCACCGACATACTCCCTCATACGGCACCATCTGCGTCCGCGGCATGCTTTCTTCCTGCACTGCTCCACAACTTCCAGGCACATGCAATGCGATATGGATAATGATTACTGAGTTGTTATTAGTCCCTTTCATACAGCAGGATTGGGAAACTAGGGTACCTTTCTTATATCAATTCCAATACAGATCCTGTCTAGGGTCATCATTCCTAGTAATCTCATACGATGTTATATTTGTAGGTCGCTGCAAGGGCTACCAGGGCTGTTGCTCGCACTCGTTACACCGCTCCCCCATCACCTTATCAATACAGGCCTAATTATCCTTAAGACTGCATCAGGACTCGTCGCCCCCATGCGGTGTCAGGATAAACTCAAGGTCACTATAAAGGGCTCGTCACCTGATCACTGTAGGCCGACAGCAAGAATATAGTGTCCCATACCACCATAATCTGCTTAGAGTAGGGTGCTCACTGGTCACTACGGAGAGGTTTGTGGCCCCAGTGTAGGCTAACAGCTCGACCATGGTGTCCCATACTACCATGCCCAGCTCATGAGTCTTTGTGGATCAAGGTACCATGGTTGACAGGGTTTTCAATGGTAAGTTCAGTACCCTAGGTTCAAGCAGTTATGACTCATACATGGTGAACATACAATAGCTAGTCGGGTTACTTGACCGGCTCGACTAGTGCGAGCGCATCTCAAGATGAATGACATGAAGTGCATGAAACACCTCGTGTGGCCTAACCACTGTCGCCAACCCAAAACATGACTCATGTTCATCAACGCGTCCTTTGTGGTACATAGAAACCAACTACGAATTCGATCCATTACCGACTGCCTGGACTAGGTCATAGCCCCAAGCATTTGTGCATCAACATCAGTAAGCATATGTGAGTAACAGAAATGAAATACAACATTGTAAGCATGTTGACACATGTTATGACATACCACTTAAGCAAATCATCCCACACATGCATTTCATGTATATAATGAAATCAATACATATAGCCTACATGATGGAAATCATTTACATCAGCATATTACTTGAGAATTCAATCTCAAAAATATTTCACAACACCATATACTCAATACATACTAATACAAACATTTATACAAACACTTAGTCTACACACTTAAGTCTAGATAGTGTATGTCGACTCAAAATGCGCATTAGGACGAATCTCTTCGCCAAACAGACCATGCACGCATTTCTAATATCATAGCATGACAATTATCCATGGTAATTATTTCAGCAAAATACGGACGTATACTGTATTTCCTACAAATACCCAAAATGTCCTAAATCTCATATTTCCCGTACGTATACGAAATGGAAAACGGACAGCATGTTCTACATATCAAACGGCATTTTCGTTGATAATCTACTATTAAACGACATTGAAAGCTTTGAAATCAGTCAATCAAAGCGTCTAAAATCTGCACCTTTCACTTTAGATGTGTATCGTTTCGAACGGAGCGCATACGCTTCGTCTACGACGAACAGGCGACCTAATACACAAGATGTATAAGCTACTTCGCTATTAGAATCGATGAAACCTTAAATCAGCAAGTGTTGAGGGTTTTCCTTACCTAGAAATGCGTTGGAATCACCGACAAAGTGATTGGATGTGTTGCTTTAGCACGCGTAGCAGCAGCAGCAAGTGGCGGGAAGATCTCTCCCACACTCTCTCACAATCCCTCACTTTTTCTCTCTCTCTAGCTAGGGTTTCTAGCAAATTCAGTTGGGTGAGATATGTAAGGGTTTAAAGCCCTTTTATAGCCTAAAATCTTCCCAAATTAGGCTTGGAAACAATGTCTACTTGAGGTATAACCAAATCGGAGCTGTTCTGGTCCAAAGAAGCACTTCGGCAGGTCCCTTGGTCGAATGCGGTCGTACTTTAGCTCATGGTCACTGGATGTTGCTCACACCCATTTTTCAGTCCGGTAGAGTTCCCAGATCGCACGTGGCGGTCCAGTTTCAGTTCAGCTGTCATCGCACCTATATCAGGTCTACAAGTCTCATGATATGAAAGAGAAATTTTTCCTGATCCGAGGGTGTAATTTGGTTGAATTCTGACAGTCAGAATGCTTAATAATAACGTGCCAAGTCACGTGCCAGATTTGGATTTAAATTTCCAAATCTAACCCTTTTCTCACTCTCTTCACTCCAGGCTCAATGAAATAGCCTTTGAACGTCGGTTGGCCTTGATTTTCAAAACGATTGTCAAGTCCAGCCAAGTGGTCATAACGGTCTAAGATGGTAGATATCAGACTTTCGATGTGCGGTCTAGATCCAATACAAAGTTTCAAAGGGTTCCCGAGAACAAACCGGTTTAGAGTTTGATCCTGAATTTTAGGGTATTGTAGCGTCCTTGTTTCTACAAGTTTTGGGTCTTGTAGAACGTATTTAAAGCGATCAGGGACAATTTCACAGCTACTCTAGCGTAGCGCTAACTAACTTACGCTTAATTTCTAAAGGAATTAATCCTAAGTGATTTCTTTGGCTTTGGAATTGGGTTATGAGCGGTTATTAAGGTGTTTTGGTTGACCTGTTGCTTAAGGGCGTCTAATCCCAGGTTGGCAAAAATCTGGGGTGTTACAGTAGGCCTCACACCCTTTGACGTATCGAATACAATTAGCCATCACTGTCGATAGAAATACTCATAACACCTAAGTATGAGACTCATTTTTCTTCCGACTTGGTAAGCCTCACATAATCATTCTTAATCCCCTGTGTGATATGTACCTACATGGTAGACTCATTACCATATATAGAAGAAGTCTCGAAAGGCTATAAATAAGGTCCCTCCCTACAATAGAAGGTATGCACTATTACCCTAATTTGACTAGACCCAAAGTGCTTATTTTGACTTAGGCATCGGAGGGTTCCCGGCTACAACTAGAGCCCCCATTATCACTTAGTTTTACAGGTACTCGACAATCTGGCAGAGACGACCAGTTCTCATCATTAACAGGCATTATACTCCATTACCCCAAGTGTTCTTGTAATGCCCCAAAAATCGGGGGTCAAACAGAAGCTCAGCTCCCGAGTTCCAACTCATTACTTATGCAACATAGATAATGATGATTAAATGTTGAACGTATTAGTGCATTAAACATGAATGGGATTATACCAAAACAACATATCATACTCCAGAGACGGTTAAATTATGCAAGCGGAAGACTGATAAATATATAGAGCATATGAGTGATAGTAAGTCCCCAGTGTATGAACATGATACCAGGTTAAATAATTATATATTTGGTTCCAAAATATACAAAATGTTAAAGTTTAATGTCATCTAATTCATAACCTTGTAGCCCCGGTGACGCAACTCCAGGTCTACATAGACCCGCTAGAGGTTGTAAGTAGGAGAACTCCTCATCATTGAAGAAGTCAGGCTCCGCCACGTAAGTCTCGACATCACCTCAAACTACAACAGAATCTGGTTGGTGTTTTAAAACATCGTCCCAGAGTGGGAGTGAGCGATCAACTCAGTGGAGCTATAAGGTAAAAGTTAACATGTTATCAAGTCAGTCAAGCATTAATGATAAAGCAATATAAGAATCACGTCCTAAGTACTCTGGTTAATGTAAGGATGGTATGTATTAATGATATATTCCCTCGCCTGCACTCCCTCTGCAACATCATCTTAAGATCGTGGCATGCAACACCCCCGCTGTGCTCAACTCCAACGCCAAAAGCACATGCAATATGGTGCATGTGCGTGATTAGCCAAGTTCTTAATTAAACCTATTCACACAGTAGGTTTTGGGAAGTTAAGGTACCTCCCTTTATATCATATACTCAAACAATGATCCATCTAGGGTCGTCAATCCTAGCTAATCACATGTGATAGTCAAGTTCACGAGTTTACACCATAGGTGGCCACTGGAGACTGTCACCTCAGCGTAGACTTAAATCACACTCGAGGTCACTACGAGGGGCTCGTCACCCAATCGTAGGCCTATTTATACTCGAGGTCACTACGAGAAAGGCTCATCACCTTAACGTAGGTCGACAGCTAGAATACAGTGTCCCATACCACCGTATTTGGCTCACGAGTTTGGTTTGTTCACTAGACACTACGGGGAGGCTCATCATCTCAGCATAGGCCGACAGCTCGACCACGGTGTCCCATACCACCATGCCTAGCTCATGAGTCTTAGTGGATCATGGTACCAAGGTTAAACAAGATTTTCAATGGTAAGTGGTACCTTAGATTCAAACAGTAGTGTCCATACATGGTGAATATACATTGGGTTAATAGGGTTACTTAACAAGCTTGACTGGTACGAGCGTACATTGAATTAATTGACATAAAGTGCATATGCACTCCTCGTGGCCTAACCACTGCCGTTAATCATCATACGACTCGGATTCATTGAACATGTCCGTGATAGTGAAACTGATTGAGCCACTCGATCTGAAGTCGTTACCGATTGCCTGGACTACATCATAGCCCCAATCACATTCCAAAACAGTAACATTCACATATGGTAGTCATAACAGTATTGAACAAACAATCCAAGCATTTCAACCATTTGAGCATTTAACAAACATAAAATGCACATGTTATCATACGTATGCGTTTCATACATAAATCACATAGTAGTAAGATAGGTTACATAAAGGAAACTGCAAACATAGAAAAGGAAATTGAGAATCCTATCTTAACACCCTCATTAAATACATTTCAACAGGCATTTTCTCATTCAGGCATTTCATTAAACACTTATACTACATATATCAACATACATGTAATAAATTAGTTATAACGTATATTATAGCAAACCCCTTCACAAGAGAGTTGCCACATGTATAACAATCATGTATCTCCAAGCAACAATCATAGCAAGCACAAATCATAATTTCATATTCATACAGACATTTCAACAAACACATGGAATGCGTTAAAATCAACATAGTTTACATGTATGTGTAATAGACGGAAGACATCGTATTTAAGCACATGTGACAGCAATCAAGTCAGTCATAAATCATTAACTGACATTGATAGCCTTGAAAACCATAACCTAAACGTTTATAGTCCGCACCTTTTGTTGATATACCCGTATCGAACTCAGTCTGTATACGGAGTCTTTGACTATGGCACAACGACAACCTGAATCAATGAAATAGGTTAGCTATTTCACCAATCTACCTATTCAAACACCTAACACATATGATGGTTAGGATTTCTTACCTAAAAATGGATTCAGAATCGCCGGTATAGCGATACGGAAGAAGTGATTCAGCACGTGGAATGGCAGGATCGAATCCCGACAACTATCTCACACACTCTCTCTCTTCTAGTCTCTCTTTCCTTCTCTTTTCTCTCTTCTCTCTCTAGGGTTAGGAAATGGGTGGATTAAGGCCCTTATATAGGCCCATAACTGATTTCAATGGCCTCAGGGCCATGGTATACTTAGGTTATAGCCAAAAGTCATCTGTTTCGATCCAATAGAGCTCATCCGCCTGAGGTGGTCCATTTCCTGCATACGGTCCGGAGAAAGTTCTCTGGAAATGGATCTATGCCAAGTTAAGATTTCGATCCAATTGGATTTATGGATCGACCGTGAAGGACCAGTTTCAGTTCAACGGTCATTGTCACTCTATCAGGGCCACAAGCGCACTGACATGTGTTGAAAAATTTTCTTGATCCAAGGGTGTAGTTGGGTCAGAATCTGACGGACCAAAACATTAAATTTGGCCTGCAAGCGAATGGCCCAATTCACTTAAGTTTGAGTCTATTTTCTAAAGATATTCGTTTCTCACACACTTCGCTTCGGGCTCAAGTTGTGCATTTCTGGATACTGTTTGGACTTGATTCCTACGATGGTTTTCAAGCCCAGTAAGTCGGTCGTAAGCGTATAGTTTCACTGTAATCAGACTTTCGACACGCAGTCCAGGTTCGGTAAGGAGTTTCAAGATGCTCCCGAGAGCAACTGAGTTTTGAGATTGATCCTAGGATTTTAGGCAATGTAGCGTTAGCGATTCTACTAGTTTTGGATCTTGCAGTTCATATAGAAAGCGATTCGAACTAATTCGCTGATTAACTCAGTTTAGTACTTAATTAATTTTCATCTAATTTCTAAAGGATTTAGTCCTTAGTGATTTCTGCCTGAGGTGGTACTCAGTTCTTTGTATGAATTTTTCCAACACGTTACAATCTACTCCCTTAAAGAAAAATTTCATCCTCAAAATTAGTACCTTTTCGTACTCCTCGAGAATCTGAGGGTAGTTCTTACGGGCCTCGACTTCTGTTTCTCTAGTAGTCTCTTTCTCAGTGTAATGTGTCCACAATACCTTCACAAGTGGAATCACCTTACTACGTAGCACATGCTCCTTCCTATCAAGGATACGTGTTGGTCGCAGTACATATGTAACATCTTTACTCAACCGTACCTGCTCCTATTTGATAATGTGGGATGGATCAGGAATGTATTTCTTCAGCATCGATACATGAAATACATTGTGAACGCCTATGAGTGGTGTGGGCAAAGTAAGGCGGTACGATACCACACCCACTTGATCTAGAATCTGGAATAGGCCAATGAACCGTGACATGAGTTTTCCCTTCTTATCAAACCGAAAGACTCCCTTCGTGGGGAAACCTTAAGAAATACATGGTCCCCAACCTTAAACTCTAGTGGTCGCCGTCTCGTATCGGTGTAACTCTTCTGCCTGCTTTGTGCTACCAGGAGTCGACGCTTGATATTGTCGATCTTCTCTGAGGTCGCCTGCACTAGGTCTGGGCCAATCAAACTCTTCTCGTCAACTTCTGCCCAGCAATGCGGTTCTCTACACGGACGCCCGTACAATGTTTCATAGTGGGCCATGCTAATACTCGCCTGAAAGCTGTTGTTATAAGCGAACTCAGCATAAGGAAGGCAGTCATCCCAACTGTTCTTGAAATCAAGTACACAAGCTCGCAGCATATCTTCCAACACCTGATTCACCCGTTCTATCTGCCCATCTCTCTGTGGATGGAACGCGGTACTGAACTTCAGTTTCACACCCATTGCTTCTTGGATACGAGTCTAGAAGATATATGTGAATCACGTGTCTCGATCCAACACGATCTTCATCGAAACTCCATGCAGATGTACAATCTCCTTGATGTACAACCTTGCCAACTCATCTACAGAGTTCGAGACTCTAATAGGGAGAATGAGCCGATTTCATCAACTGGTCCACGATCACCCAAATGGAGTCATGTCCCTTCCACATCTTTGGTAACCCTGAAATGAAGTCCATAGAAATGAAATTCCATTTCCATTCTATTATGGGCATGGGCTGAAGTAATCCAGGAGGTCGGCAGTGCTCGGCCTTGACCTGCTGGCACGTGAGACAACGGGACATATAATCTGTTATATGCGCCTTCATGTTGTCCCACCAGTATGAGTTCTTTATGTCTCAATACATCTTTGTACTACCAAGATGCATCGCCATCTTCAAATTGTAAGCATCTTCGAAAACTTTCCTTCTCAGGTCATGAAGATTTGGGATGCATAGGCGACCACGATAACGTAAACCTCCATCCGTACTAACTCTCCATTCTGAGTCTTCACTGTCGCTCACCTGCTCTCTCATTCTTGCCAATAGCTCATCATCTTTTCAAGCCGCGATAATCCTATCATCAATGAGTGGCAGGTCTTCTTACGGATCAATGCATTTGCCACAAGGTTAGCCTTACCAAGATGGTAGGAGACCTCGAACTTAAAGTCCTTCAAGGTTTCCATCCATCGTCGTTGCCTCATATTCAGGTCCCTCTGCGTGAATATGTACCTAAGGCTCTTGTAGTTCCAAAAGAGCTCGAACTCTACTCCATAGAGGTAATATCTCCAAAGCTTCAATGTAAAGATGACGGCCGCTAACTTTAGGTCGTGCGTAGGGTAGTTTTCCTCGTGTTTCCTCAACGGTCGCGATGCATAAGTAATAACTCTGTCTTTTTTCATCAGAACACAATCCAAATCAACACGAGACGCGTCAGTGTATATCATATACTTGACCCCTTGCTATGGCAATACTTGCATAGGGGCGGACGTCAACTTGTCCTTTAGTTCCTGAAAGGCTGCTTCTGCCTTCTCGTTCCAGGCAAACTTAAGATCCTTTCGAGTCAGCTGAGACAGCGGTCTGGATATCTTGGAAAAGTCCCTAATAAATCGACGGTAGTAATCTGCCAAGCCAAGAAAGCTTCTCACTTCAGTAACTAAACTGGGCTGCTCCCAGTCCTGCACTATGGTCACCTTAGCAAGGTCCACAACTATCCCTTCCTTGGACACCACATGTCCCAGGAACTTGACTTCTTCCTTTCAAAAGTCACACTTCTTGTACTGGGTAAACAACTGGTTCTTCCTGAGTGTATCAAAGACTGCTCGCAGGTGCTCCTTGTGATCTTCCCGACTCTTAGAGTATATTAGGATGTCATCTATAAATACGATGACGAATCGGTAGATACGGCTGAAACACCCAGTTCATCAGATCTATGAACACAGATGATGCATTTGTGAGTCCAAACAACATCACGAGGAACTCGTAGCGCCCAAAACTGATCCTGAAAGCTGTTTTCTACACATCATCATCCCTGACGTGCAATTGGTGATACCCTGACTGTAAATCAATATTTGAAAAATATTTTTTCCCTTTCAACTGGTCAAACAGATCATTTATCCTGAGCAAAGAATACTTGTTCTTCATTGTCAATATGCGATAATCAATATACAATCACAGTGATCCGTCCTTCTTCTTCACGAACAACACGGGTGCTTCCCAAGGAGATACACTCGGTCGTATGAAGCCTGCATCCAACAGATCATCGATCTGTCTCCTCAATTCCTTCATCTCACAAGGAGGCATGCGATAAGTCAGAAGAGATATAGGCATCACACCAGGCACTAAATCAATGGTAAAATCGATCTCACGCTGAGGAGGTAATCCAGGTATCTTCCTGAACACGTCCGTAAAATCCTGAACTACTAGCGTGTACCCAAGTGCTGGACCATCATGATCCATCAATAAGGCAACATAACAACGTATGCGGTAGGGAAAACTGACCGGAACTGGAAAAGTAAAGGTCGTGCCCTAAGGTGTACGGGCTGTCACCACTCTGGTATCACAGTCGATCTCCGCCTTCATCTCGGTGAGCTAATCCATACTGAGGAAAATGTCGTAATGGTATAGTGGGGCAACGATCAGGTCAACGAGTATTTTCCTACTTCCTAAGTCTATCGAGCAATCCTTACAAATCAAGATAACGTCTGAAAAGGTCCCTATGGCGGTAAGGATTCTCACCCCAGCCATAAGACTAGTTTCCAACCCTAGTTGCTTAACTGTTGCGCATGATATAATAGAGATAGTGGACCCGGTGTCCACCAATAAGAAGACTGGTGTACCTTGAACATGTGTCGTGACTTCAAAATCCAGTGGTGTTGTGGTTGCCGTCTCGGATGCCTCATCTACAAGTGAGTGTACCCAAGCCTGTTAAGCACGGTTCGGCTGCGGTACCATAGGTCGCTGAGGCAGCCTAAATCGAGATGTAGGTGGCTAGTAAGAAGGCTGTGTAGACAGTGTTGATCGTAGAGGTGGAGCCGATATAGCTAGTGGCACCTGACGATTGATCCTCTGAGGAGGCATAAAGCCGTTGTCCCTCATCCTGGTGAAATAGTAGGTGTCAGCATGGCCTGACCTCCTACAGTAGGTGCACCATATATCAGGTCACCTCGGTTATGTCGGTGGAGCCGTAAGCCGAGGGGGAGAATCTGGTCGCGGCCTCTTGCCGAGGAATGGCCTACTCGGCAGATCTACTCGAGACCTCGGACCCACGGGTGTGCGTGAATGGGATAGTCTGTCCCCATCCTGTTCAGTTCACAGAGACATGCTCACTAGCTCAACATAATTAGATATGCTAGCGCCACACATCTTCGAGTGGATCTCAGGCCACGAGCCATCTGAAAAATGCCGCATCCTCATCGGCTCGTTCGCTAAGATCAAGGGAGCATATTTGGCCAGCTCCATGAGCCGGTTCTCATACTCTGCTATAGTCATCCCTCCCTGTCGGAGGCGAAGGAAGTTACTCTCCTTCTCATTGCGGTAGGTGAGAGGAAAATACTTCTTGTGGAAGCATGTCTCAAAAGCTTCTCAGGTCCACACATACACAGCAGGCACTGTCTGTAGGACGCTATCCCACCAAAGATTGGCCTTCTTCTCAAACATGTAGGTGACCAACTCCACCTGCTCTGCTTCAGTGCAGTGCAGCGGCTTCAGCTTCTTAGAGATGCGGTCAAGCCAGTACTCGGCCTCCTCATGTCTGTGAGTACCCACAAATGTAGGAGGTCGAAAGCGTTGGAATCGCTCAAACATGCCGCTAGCACCCACGTTTCCAGTAGGGTGCACAAGTGGTGCAGATGGACCAACGATCATGTTCTAGGCAAGGGCCCCATCAATAGTGGTCCATATCTGTTGTTGTTGCTGCTGCATAAGGAGCATCATCTGCTCCAGCCTATCAGGAGGAGAAGCCGCCTGAGGCATGTAGGGCATCGACGAAGATGCACGGTTCTACTCTAGAACCAGTGGTGCAGTAGGTGTTGGCCCATTTGTGGGGCCAGTGGCCGGCTGAGTGATGTTTTATTTTAAACCAATCTGATTTAAATAATATTTAAACTCACAAGTATACGAATCAGATGTAGATATGGTATGTATTACGAGATCGTTCCCACAAGGATTGGTGGTCACAATTCGAAATTTAAGACCCTTCTTAACTAATCCCACAAATAGTGAAGCAAGCAATTAAGAAAAATAATCTAAAAGGATAACCAAGAGCAATGAGTAAAATCCAATCAAGGAGAAGACTAGGACTTTTGAATCCACCCCTAATTATCCTAACCCTTGTTTTACCTATTGATTCACCCTAATTCAGATTGATATAAATAAAATAAACAAAGCACACCCTATGTCCTTGGTCGGGCACACAGAATGTATAATCCTCTAAAGCATATGGATCACATCTTTCCATCCATGGTTAGGCATGGAGAAATGTAGATTCCTGTTTCTTTCTCTATAGGAAACCTGTTCATGGTTAGACACAAGCATCTAGAATAATATTCCAAACAACATTCACATCTAGACTTTAGTCGAGCTCATAGAATGGAGAAGCATGAAAATCGCAGTTAAGCACACTAGAGAGAGAAATAAATCAATCAGATTAAGATAAATTCAACATAAACAAAAGTTATTCAAATTATGGGCTTCATCTCAGCCCTAGCTATAAGATTAGCAATCTATAAAATTAATTAGAAAAGAAGGAAAAATAAATTTAAACACTAAAAACATCTCTCTTCTTCCTTCCTCTCTCTCTCTTCTCTTTCTTTTCTTTCTGGCTCTTCACAAGCTCTGAATAATGGCTCTCCACATCCAAAACCTCCTTATATAGCTGCTAGAGTGGTGAAAATTGGATGTGGATAGTTGTTGCATGCGCAGCGAAAGCTTTTTTGTAGCTAAGTTCAGGGCCTCAAAAATCACCACTTTCCTCACTCAAATTCAAAAGAAACGCCGTCCCTTAGGACTCTCTTGGGTCCTCTACATGATGGACGGTTCAGATCTACCATATGATCAAAGATGGTGGCCCACAACTGCCTGAAAAACTAGATTTCCTAATATATGCGAAACCTTGCTCACCCTTTTGCTGTTGTGATTGGTGGGCCCCACAGAGGTGTTTTTGAGGAAATTCACCCTTTTCATTGCATTCAGAATGAAATTTCAGTCAAGAATGAGTGGTTTTGAATGTCCATTGACGCGGCCCAGAGAAGAAATCACAAAAAAGATCAGTTTTGAATGTTGCAGGGAAGTCCACTTGTGGCCCTTGTATCGCACACATGTGCGTGTATAGGTGTAAAGTAAAAGCTAGGTTTTGTAGTGCTCGAGGGAATCTACAAGATGGACGGCTTGGATTAGCCGTACGGGCCATGGGTGGGGCCCACAAGCAAGCTCAAAATCAACCAACGGCCGATTGCGTTACATCAAAACGGCAAGTGTCGTTTTTGAAAGTCGGTCGCGGGTCAGCGCCCGCTGACTGCGTTAGTGGGTCTAGTGCATGGCATGCACTCACGTACTCTATGCACATACAGTGTATATAGGGCCCACTATGATATTTTTTAGAAAGCCGCACCGTCCATACTTTTCCTCATATTATTTAAATCGTCAAAACTAATTTTGAAGTATATCCAAATAGCAAGTGGGCCCCAAATTAGAGATTTATGAGCTGATCTGTCTGTTGGCCCACTTTTCGAGATCTTTAATGGCTGAAATTTTATGTGTATGATTAATTTATGGCCCTCATCCCATGTATGAAGTCTCGAGTCAATCGGATGGCGGGAAACATATGATCTTGCATTCTGGACCATTTTCGGGCCTCTTTAACGCGAATGGCCTGATTTTATCGGATCCCTGGCATGTAAATCCGTTGACCTTGGTCCTTTGGAGTGCGTCCCTTACTCTGGTGACTTCGGAGCGTCAGATCTACGCTTTTAATATCACTTTTTAATCCACGCTCTTGATTTCATCCTGCAATAAAAATACAATTAAAATATGGCATTAAGCATTATCTTATACGTAAAATTAGGCAGTAATCGGGGTCTGATATGCAATATTTGACCCTCATCACAACCTCCAACCAGTATTTTTCTAGTCCCGAGCAAAACATGCAAAGGCAATTCCCATAAACCCAAGTGACTTGTGAACTAATAGTCGAGATGTGAGAATTCTAAGATTCATTAATGGTGAGCAAAATTTTCTCCTGAAATCAAGTTGACAGTAAACTTCATAATCAAGTTCAAAATATTAATCCATCAATTGGAACATTCTAAACATCTAGTTCCATGAGTGAATAGTGTAATCTCGGCTCGCAATCATTAAGAGATCCAATTGTCATTTTCATGATATCATTGGTAATTAATAACAGAATTCATGACAACCACAACTAAAACCAACACTTGCCTTACAGATTAACTTTTATTTTACCAGCCCTTTATTTTTTTTTTCATTAACAGTAACACCAATGAAGGGAATGAAGTCCTCACCTATAGGGAGCAAACCTATGGTAAAGATTGTACACCCAACCTTTTTAAATGTCAACCGCGGGGAATCGAATCTATACCTATAGGGAGCAAACCTATGGTGAAGATTATACGACTTACCAATTCTTCTAATTATTCTTTATAGACCAAAGCAAAAAAAAATAATTTCAGGCTGGTTCCTTCCATGCTTAGTGATTACCAAGTTAATCATTCAATATTGAATCGGAACCTTAATGTGTAAGCGAGATGTGATATGTGAGATCATGACTCAATCAATGTTTAAAAGTTCTAATCATGGGTTAACAATTCAAACTTAACTATGAAATCTAACAAATGGGTAAATCCAGAGTCATAAATCACCAACATTCTGTGTCTTGTAATTTTAAAATCACAACTATCCTTCAAAATTACTTCAAATTCACAAGAAATGTTAGAAAAATTTTAGAATAATAAAAAAATTTTTACCAATTTTTGCTCAAGACCAAGAAAATACTGATTAGGTAACCTAATCGCCCACCACCAACTTAAAATCTACATTGTCCTCAATGTAAAAGAGAGAAGCATGCGATGCACATGAGACAACAAAAGTAAAAGAGGAGTGATGGAAAGATAGTACCTGAATGAAAGAATCAAGAGGCTTTTCAAAGACATCAGTGTAAAAACGGGTCAGCACAAGAGAGATATCAACTAAAGAAAAATAAAAAATTAAGATCCTATCTATACCACTTTCGCAGATGCTCTCGATTGCATTTAACATATGCAATAAGCCTTTAAACCCCTAGGTTGCCCTAGTGGATGAGTTGTAGTCTCGTGAGGGTTTGTAGCAATGGTACCCACAAACATTGAACTGACCAACTAGGAAAAAGAAATGAAAAGAAAAAGCTGGGTTGCCTCTCAGGAGCGCTAAGTTTAACGCCTTCAGCCAGACAAGCTACACCTTGATTAACCAATCTCAGACTTTTTGGAAACACTTTGAATCATGCTATTTGAAATGGGGTAAACATCCAACAATTTAAGTACCTCCGCTCGAATGACTTCTTTCACGTCTAACAACCTAAGCACTTTCGCTGGAATGATACCAACGTCTAACAATCTAAGCACCTTTACTCGAACATCATCTTTTATGTTAGGGTTAAGCTCCTTTTGCATTACACGTGATGTTTCCACATTTTCATCAAGATCATAATGATGCATACACATAGTGGGGCTTACTCCATTCATATCCGCTATTGTCCACCCCATAGCTGCATTATATTCTTTAAGAACTTTAAGCAACTTGATCTCCTATTCCTTCTCGAGGTTAGAAGCTATGATGACAGGCAGGGTCTCAGAATGACCTAAAAATACATACTCGAGATTTTCAGGTAATTGTTTAAGGTCAGGATCGAGTGGTTTCTCAACAAACGGAACTGGTTTAGACTTAGAGCGTAGAAGAGGTTCCACTTTAGCTTTCCATTTTGAAGTCTCCATTATAGGAGTAGAGTCGAGCAATGCATTGACTTAGTGGATGGAGCTTTCTATGTCAAAATCCATGCCAAAATGCGCTAGACAAGTCTCAAGTGTGTCTTTGGAAGATTGAAGGAAAGATTCCTGCACTAGACTCTCAATCATGTCTACTTCAAATATATCTTCCGAGTCT
Organism: Magnolia kwangsiensis; assembly: GCA_037074715.1. Taxonomy (NCBI): domain Eukaryota; kingdom Viridiplantae; phylum Streptophyta; class Magnoliopsida; order Magnoliales; family Magnoliaceae; genus Magnolia; species Magnolia kwangsiensis. Next base: position 1,186,145 of record CM073581.1, read on the forward strand.
GCTGGTTGTTGTCCCGCATTGAAAACATTGAGTTTGATCTTCATATTACCAAAATACAACTTCATGACTCCATTCCTACAATTTATGATAGCATTGGATGTGGCCAAGAATGGACGTCTCAAGATAACCGGGATTTGACTTGTAAGATTCTGGACAGGCTGAGTGTTTAGAACAATGAAATCCACTGGAAAATAAAACTTATCAACCTGAATTAACACATCCTCAATAACACCACGAGGCACCTTGATAGATCTATCAGATAGTTATAGTGTTATTTTGGTTGGTTTCAGCTCACCAAGTCATAATTTCTCATAAAGAGAATATGGTAACAGATTAACGCTCGCCCCTAAGTTAAGTAATGCCTTCTCAATTTTATGATCTCCTATGACGCACGAAATGGTAGGAGCTCCTGGATCCCTAAATTTAGGAGGAGTTTTGTTTTGAATCATGGAGCTGAGTTGCTCCGCAAGGAAGACCTTCTTGTGAACATGCAACTTACGCTTTTGAGTGTATAAATCTTTAAGAAACTTAGCGTAAGTAGGGACTTGCTTGATAGCATCAAGCAACGGAATGTTAATTTGAACTTGCTTAAACATGTCCAATATCTCATTGAAATTCTTTCCCTTCTTAAATGGTGTCAGACATTGAGGAAAAGGTACTTTAGGCACATAGGATGGCACATGAGATGTTCCTGGACAGTCTGTGTTATTGGGCTTTAGGTGCACTAGTTTGTCTCTCCCTTTCATTTTGATCTGCTTCATTGGACTTTGATTCTACTCTAGGCATCTCTACTTTATTCTCGATTTGTTTACCGGACCTAAGGGTAATGATTGATTCGGCTTGCTCATGATATTGTTCTTGATGTGAATGAGAGCCAATCTCATACTGCCCTTTTGGATTCGCCACAGGTTGGCTAGGAAACTTGCCCTTCTCTCTCTCACTCAATGTGGTAGCAAGTTGACCCAACTGTACTTCCAGCTTGGCAATGGATTGCACATTTACATGCAGGCTTTGCTGGTTGGCTAGTAGAGTTTGTTGGGTGTCTTTTTGAAATTGAAGAGAACTCCGCATAAAGTGATTGAGTGTATCTTCAAGAGATGGTTTCCTAGATTGTGGAGGAAGTTGTTGATACTGTGAAAACTGCTGAGGTTGTTGACTACCAACTTCGGGGGTAAGGTTGTATAGGAGGATTTTCAGATGGTCCTCCTTGTTGTGGTCCTTTTGCCCAAGAAAATTTTGGATGTCTAGCCCACCCTGCGTTGTAGGTGTTTGAGTAAGGATCATTTTCAGTTCTCCTAAAGGTGTTCATAGCGTTCACTTGTTCAGAGAGAAATTCTGGGAATGCTGTACCAAATGGGCAAGACTGCGTAGGATGGGCGGGACTGGAACATATGTCACATGACTCAATTTGAGTTGTTTGTGAAGGTCCATTATTTAACATCAAAGCATCCACTTTCTAAGTCAGGTTATCAATCTTAGCATAAAGATCTGGCGTGACTCCTATCTCATATATGCCACCTTTCTTCTGTGGTTGGGGACTTCTTTCACCTCTATTTGAATAATCCCATTGCTGGGAGTTCTCACACAGGGTTTCAAAGAAATTCCATGCTTCAACATCACTTTTTATCATGAATGACCCTCCACTCGTGGTATCAACCATGCAACTGTTTTGAGGTTTCAAACCGCCATAGAAGTATTGAACCTGTTGCCACTTTTCAAAGCCATGGTGTGGACATTTAAGAAGTAAGTCCTTCCATCTTTCCCAGCATTCATAAAAGTGTTCTCCCTCTTTTTATGTGAAGTTCGTTATTTCCCGACGGAGAGCATTGGTTTTGTGAACAGGGAAGAATTTGTTTAAGAACTTCTTAGACAGTTGATCCCATGTTGTGATAGACCCAACCTCTAGAGAGTTCAACCATGCTTTTGCCTTATCCTTCAAAGAGAAAGGAAATAGACGTAAACGGATTGAATCATCTGAAAAGTTTTGGAACCTAAAAGTAGAGAAGATGTCTAGAAATTCTTTCACATGATGATATGGATCCTCCTTGTCTAAACCATAAAAGGAGGGCAACAACTGTATGACCCCTAGTTTAAGCTTAAAGTGTGCTGCCATAGTGGCTAGCAACATTATGCATGAAGGTGCATTGAATTGGATAGGAGCTGAATAATCTCTAAGAGCTTTTATCTCATTCTCGTTCGCCATTTCAAATAGGACGTTTCTAACTCTTCTGTGAAAAATTCTTTCTATTTCAGGATCAAAGGATGCTAGTTCTATGTTAAGCGATCTACATCCTAGCATAAACTATGTTATTGCAATATGGGAAAGCAAGCTAAACTACAATGCAACCTAAGAGAAATAAAATTAGAAATAAAAATTGTGAATTACTACGAACAAGTTAAATCTGTGTAAATAAGAATGGGAAGAAAGAACCCGGAAAGGGAGATGATTGATGTCTGAAGATTTTGGGAAGCTCCTCCTTTTGAAGAAAATCTTATTTTAGCAACTTCCTTCCTCAATTCCTGTAAAAGGAAAAAAAAATAAAATAGAAATAAAATAAAATAAGTTTCCTAAAATAATGCTAGAAAATTACTAAGGCTACGAATTATGATAAGAGAGAATCCTAAATCCAATTTGGACCGAAACAGTCCTCGACAACAGCGCCAAAAACTTTATGTTTTATTTTAAACTAATCTGATTTAAATGATTTTTAAACTCGCAAGTATATGAATCAGATGTAGATATGGTACGTATTACAAGATCGTTCCCACGAGGACTGGTGGTTTTAATTTAAAATTTAAGACCCTTCTTAACTAATCCAACAAATAATGTAGCAAGCAATTAAGAAAAATAATCTAAAAGGATAACCAAGAGCAATGAGTAAAATCCAATCAAGGAGAAGACTAGGACTTTTGAATCCACCCCTAATTATCCTAACCCTTGTTTTACCTGTTGATTCATCCTAATTCAGATTGATATAAATAAAATAAACAAAGCACACCCTATGTCCTTGGTCGGGCACACAGAATGTATAATTCTCTAAGCATATGGATCACATCTTTCCATCCATGGTCAGGCATGGAGAGATGTAGATTCCTATTTCTTCCTTTATGGGAAACTTGTTCATGGTCAGACATAAGTACCTAGAATAATATTCTAAATAACATCCACATCTAGACTTTGGTCGAGCTCATAGAATGAAGAAGCATGAAAATTGCAGTTAAGCACACTAGAAAGAGAAACAAATCAATCAGATTAAGATAAATTCAACGTAAAAAAACGTTATTCAAATTAGGGGCTTCATCCCAACCCTAGCTACAAGATTAGCAATCCATAAAATCAATTAGAAAAGATGGAAAAATAAATTTAAACACTAAAAACATCTCTCTTCTTCCACTCTCTCTTCTCTCTCTTCTCTTTCTTCTCTTTCTGTCTCTCCCCAAGCTTTGAATGATGGCTCCCCACATCCAAAATATCCTTATATAGCTGCTCGAGTGGTGAAAATCAGATGTGGACAGCTGTTGCACGCCAGCAATAGCTTTTTCGCAGCTAAGTTTGGGGCTTCAAAAATCATCACTTTCCTCGCTCAATTTCCAAAGAAACACCGTCGTTTAGGACTTTCTTGGGTCCTCTACATGATGGATGCAGATCTACCATATGATCAAAGATTGTGGCCCATAACTGCGTGAAAAACTGGATTTCCTAATATAAGCGAAACCTTTCGTACTCTTTCGCTGTTGTGACCGGTGGGTCCCACAGAGGTGTTTTCTGAAAGTGCACCTACTACGTGCCCTTGTTTGTCAATTACGTTGTAAGTTGAGTCAGTCGGACAACAACGCCTAATAAGAAGATCCAGTCAAGTCTGCCTCAACTGGATGTGTGGAAGCTCACCAAAGGGTAAATCATAGCCTCACATCCCATGTCCCAAAACACCAGGTGATTAAACCCTTAAAAAGAATTAGAACATCTTAGGGTTTCAGTGTAAGAAAGCTTTTTATCAAAAAAGAAAATCAGTAAAGTTTTTCTTACATTGTCGATTATATCGATTACCCCTTCGATATGATCGACCAGTTCTGTCGATGTCCTCGGCATCTCAATCGATACAATCGAGTGAGGACAGAAAGCGTCCAGCAATCAAAACAATCATCTGGATGATTTATCGATATATCGACTTGAGAGTCGATATCATCGATATTCGAATATCGATCATATCTGAAGAGGATCGATATAATCGACAGACTGCTTTCCGGCGCCCCTATTTTTCTAAAGAAAACTAACATATGCTTCGATATGTCGATGACTGTCCGATACAATCTGAACTCAAATATCGATCATATCGGAAGTTAGTCGATCATATCGATTGTGGGCACATATTCTCACCAGCATGAATTTCAGGTTGTTATTTTATGATGATCGGGGTGCCAGTCGATAAATCGATATTCATATATCGATTATATCGAGACCTAGTCGATTGGATCGAGTCAGGACATAAATCGTCCAGTAAGCTTATAGGTAAATCTATACGATTTATCGATCCTATCGACAAGGTCTCCGATATGATCGATGTACAAATTTCGATGACATCAACTTCTTCCCTGATCATATCTGTAGAACCTGAAATTCTTTAAGGCTTCTCTCTTATTTTTCACCTGTCGATAACCATCACTCGATTGAATCGGAGTTCAAAATTTGATAAGATCGATGTGTGTCTCGATCCCATCAACCAGTTGGCGGAAGGTTTCCAAAAGTGAAATGACAATTGAGTTTTTATCCTCGAGAAGTCTGCCGATACAATCGAGAGTATACACTCGATCATATCAACGACTTCTCGATGATATCGAACTCTGTCATAAATATGACCGTTTATATCCGTTGGAACCTTTTGCCTATAAATAGAGAGAGTTGTCTTCATTGCTGATAGAGAAAGTAGAGAGTGCTTTTGTGAGTTTTAACCTTCCTATCATTTACCTTAAGCCCTTTCTCTCAGGAAGTTCATCCTCCAATCCACCCTCATTATTGATATTTCATAGAGTGGATTGGGGAATGAACTCCCTCATTTAAGGATCCTTCAGCTACTACTTTAATGACATATCATTAAGCTGGGATGCCTTAAATGCATAGATGATGGGAACCACTCTATGTTCCTTATAGGAAAATCTTTAGAATGGTATTTCATCGTAACCTTGACCCAACCTAAGCCCAGTATAGATACATCTTTGTGTTGCGGATCAAGGGAGCTGAAGACTCTTCATCAATAAGTAGAAGGTCTTCATCACTGCGCTGAAAGGGACTCATCAACTTCTCTGTAAGTACTAAGAGTCCAGAGGACACTTGTGATCATTCCTTTTTAATATTGGGTTTTAAGTGTTACTCACCATTTGAAGTCCTCGGGAGTGTACGTGCGGGGTGCGTTGTGTGGACCCTTGCTCTATGGAGAGCATAAATATCTTATTAGGAGTACGCCAGCAAAATTCCAGGGTTAGAGGTGAACTGAGTAGAAACCTCCGGGTGCGTTGTGTGGACCCTTGTCCTGTGTGGGCATAAACATCTGGTTAGGAGTACGCCAGCAAAACTCCAGGGTTTGAGGTGAACCGAGTAGAAATCTCTGTAAAGGTTAAAGGTGAACCTGATTTAAAACCTTAGGTTTGAGGTGAATCATGGAAAATCTCCTTAGTGAAATCCGGTTGCTCAAGGGTTGAGTGTAGAAGCCGGGAGTGGAGTAGACAAGTAGTCGAACCATTATAAAATGACTGTGTTTGAGATTAATGTTGTCTTACATTTATGTGATTGCCTTACAAGTCCTTATATATGATCACATCTTATGCACACGCAGTCATATCCATCACAATCTCATCTATAAACTGTTTGTCTTTTAAATAGTTTGTGATTGGATCCTCTACCAGGTTTGGAAGCCAGTAGAGTTAATTTTGAGTAATCCTAATCTGTACTCTGTAATAGGATTAGTGTGATAAGGATTTTTAATAATTCATAAAAACTTTAAAAATTCCTATTCACCCCCCCTCTAGGATATATTGACATATCTCTACTTCAACTTAAGCGGTCTTCACCACTATTTTAATTGGTATCAGAGCAGGTCTCTCTTTAAGGGCTTCACCACCTAGAGAGTGATCTTAACTGAAGTAGAAATATGGCTAAAGGAGTGGGCTCACCTGTCACTAGACCTCCAGTATTTGATGGATCAAATTATGGGTACTGAAAGGCGAGAATGCACTACTTCCTGAGATCTTTGGATCATGAAGTTTGGGATGCAGTTGAAAAAGGATACGTGGTACCATCCTAACAAATTGTACTTGAAGATGAAACCACAATCACTAAACCCAAACCTAATGAGAAGTGGACGGCGTTTGACAAAGAACAGCGAAATGCTGAAGCAAAAGCAATGAACGTCATCTACTGTGCCGTGTCCCGAGATATTTTCAATCAAATAAGTATGTGTGGAACATCCAAGGAAGCATGGGATTTACTGAAAACAACCCATGAAGGCACAAGCACTGTGAATAGATCTAAACCACAATTCTTAACTTCACAGTTTAAAAATCTCAGGATGGAAGAGCATGAGACATTTATGGAGTTTTACACCAAATTAAACATTATTTGTAACTCCATGGGTGGATTGGGAGAGAAGGTTCCGACACCTAAAATATGTAGAAAAATCTTAAGATCCTTACCGGAACGCTTCAATCCCAAGGTAACAACAATTGAGGAGTGTAGGAATATTGATGAAATGAAAGTAGAAGAACTAGTAGGTTCTCTATAAACTTTTGAACTACACTTCACACAACCACAAAAATCCAAAAATACTGTCCTAAAAATCTCTAAGAAACCAAAACATGAGGACAGTAGAGTGAAAAGGAAGATGAAGATGAGGAAGTGGCTCTGCTAGCACAAAGATTCAGAAGATTCTTTCAAAGGAATCACGGCCGCCCCTCTAAAGGTAGAAAGGTGGATGACAAACCTTTACCAGGCAAATTTGAGAAAAGAAACAGAGAACCACAGTGTTATTCCTGTCATGAGTATGGACACCTATCTACCAAATGCCCAAACAAAAAAATTAAGGGCAAGGCGATGACTGTCACATGGGATGATACGGAAGAGTCAAATTCAGAAAACAGTGACTCAGGAAGTGATGGAGATCAGAAACTTTTGAAAATTCTTATAGTCTCCACCACTCCAATTATTCTCATGGAATCTGAAAGAAAAGAAGAACAACAAGCCACTGAATCATTTTCATCTGACAATGAGGAAATTGAGGAAGAAGAAGATAAAGAGCTAAATGAATTACAGGATGCTTATAATCAACTATACATTCATAGCATCCACATCCTTAAGAAAATTGGCATGACTGAAAATAAAAAGAAAGTGTTGCAGAAAGACTTGGACAGAACCTTAAAAATAAACATACATTTGTCTAATGATTTGCAACAATATCTCACAGATAATGATCAATTAGAAAAAGAAAACCTATCCCTAAAAGGAGAATTATCAAAACTTATGAACAAAGCTGAACTGCTAAAAGATGATAATGCAAAACTCAAAAATGAGAACCACTCACTTTGTATTGACTTAGAAAATTTCAGAAAATTTGCCGAGATAAACTATAAGTTTTCTCAGAGTGGTGAAAAACTTGAAAGAATGTTAGGGATAGGAAGGCCTGGAAAAGATAAGAGTGGCCTAGGGTATGAAAAAATCAAAATGAAAAATGAAAAATCTGTTGCTTCAGGTAGCAATACAAGAACTTCTCCAGTTTGTCATTTGTGTGGTGATATGGGACATTACAAGTTTGAATGCTTAAAGACAACTTCTTATAACCCTGGTCAAATTCACACTGATAAACTTAATCTGACCAGAGTAATGCAAAATACCCATTCATCACCTAAAATGGAAGACAAAACGGAAAAATCACTGGATCAAGTTGGTGAGATAATAAAAGTCACCACAGCAAAAACTTCTGTCTCAAGATGGAGAGTGAAAGAAAAACTGAACTCTATACCCTGAATTATTGAGAGTTTAAGAACACGTTCAGATTTTGCATTGAAATCTAGATAATTAGTGAAATGATGCAATTTTTGCTAAATTCTCAAAGTTACATCTGAGGTTGGAGACCTCTAATTTTTGTATATAAACATTATCATGTTTATATTTGTATAGTACAAGTGTAATTTTTTTTGACATATATTGATTAAGTCAAGAAATATACAATAGCGTGTCAAAATTAGAAAAATTCTGAAAAGCACATACTTTCAATGCAAGTGATTGTCTTCTTCGATTTTATCGACGGATGATCGATACAATCGACGACTGTTTAGAATGTGAAAAGTCGTGTGTCCATGGATAACATCGAGGGTAGCCTCGATAGAATCGACTGATAACCTCTCAATACAATCGATATGTCGGCCGATATGATCGACAAATGGCGCCCGATAAAAGCGAGCAGAACAGAAAAAGGGGTTTTTCAAAGGGTGATTCGACTGTCTTCTCTGTCCGATCCTCTCGACCAATCATCCTAAGCCAGGTATGACCAGCCAAATCTCAACACAAATCAGGTAATATTCTTCCATCATCAGAATCTTTTTCTCTTGGTTTGTCAGGATTTCTTTTTGTCATTTTTCCAATATTTCAAATAGCCTTTTCTTTCACATAGGAAAGGATAAAAACGTGGCATCCGGTCTGGGGGAATCTTCAAGAGGAACTCGACAAAAGGTCCTTACTTTAAGGGAGAGAGCAAGGATCCCGGACAGAGGGACCCCCACACGGCAAAGATCACGACGCGGTGGGTCCCAAACCGAAATCCCTGAACCATCTCAACCAGTGCCTCCTCCTCCTACTGTCCAACGACCACCAAAATATGTTAATCGGAAGTTGATCTTTGAGAGAAAAGTAGATAGGGAGTGTTTAACATTTTACAACTTAGAACCTCTGTTTGCTGCAATTGGTTGGTTGCCCATCCTGGATTTTGGTGGACCATGCCAACTGGAAAGAACACATAACTTCTTTGCTGCATGTCCTTCCTTCATGGTTTCCATGGATGGTGATGATGTATTCATCACTCCTGCCACCATATCATAGATTCTCAATCTACAAATGGTTTCAGGAGGCCTTCCAAACTGGGATATTGACTTTCCAGATGTGCGCTCCAAAATAACCAAAAACCTATGCCATAACCGAGATATCCCATGGCATCAAGGGAATGCCCTGAAAGCTAGGTATATGGAGCCCCTGTTCAGAGTCATACATGGGATCTTCACCACTAATCTGTACCCAAGAAGCACGAACCGATCCGATCTAACAAGTCTTATGGTGATGATAGTCTACTCTGTTGCAACCGAGATAAATATCTACCTTCCAACCTTGATTGTAAATTAGTTTGTCAATGCGATACACACGTCCAGAGATTTGCATCTGTCATATCCCTGGATTGTTAGTAGAATCTTTCAGAGCATTGGCTTTCCTTCTACAACTGATCCGATTTTCCCCCTCAAAGTTTTCAATAAGAAAATATTCGAAAAACGGATCTGAGATTTCATGAATACAAGGAGGAAACTGAGGAAGAAATTCATGCTGAAGCGGAAGGAGGCGAAGGTGGTAATCCCATGGAAGGAGATACAATGGCTGACGATGCACCTCTTGTACCAGATGTTGCTCCGTCCACATCAACTGTTGGGTATGGTAAAAGGCTTAAACTGGACAGGATTGGGGCCATTCAGAAGAACATGCACTCAGTAAAGGAGCGGCTCACTATTCTGGAAAGAATGGTTCAAGGAGTTCAGAGTACGGTCCAAAAATTGGTGGACCTACTGACGTGCCGACGGGACGACACGATGCCATCTCATTCTGCTCCCTGATGCCGGATTCATACATGCTATCATGCACACCTTACTCTTAATTTTGTGTGTGAACATCAGTATCTTTTTGGATGTTTTACGCTTTCAGTGGTGTGTATGACAGTTTTTGATTTTTAACTATTTTCTTTTTGGATGAATGTGCCCATGGTTGGGCTAAAAATACTAATTTTTTTTTTTTGTTGGTTTAAATTGCTGTCGTCTGGGGCAGCATTGAATATTTCTGCCAATCTTGGGCAGCTTATATATATGTCTTAATCTAGTTCTTTTACTTCTGTCATTTGCATTTCTCCCTGGTTTATTGCAGTCTTAAGGTTATTGTCTGCATGCTTATCTATTAACTTCATACTGTGTCTTCTTTGATGTATGTTTTACACTGTCTTCATTGATGTCTTCATTTATATACATCTATCTATCTATGGTTCTCCCATATGCTTCAATCTTCAGTCAATATCACGTCTTATACCTTTGCCAATGACTGACAAAAAGGGAGAGAACAATTCAAACACCCCGAGAGAAAATTGTATATCCGTGTTGCAGGTGTTAGGGAGAGCAGCCGGAATAAGAAAGGGGGAGTTGTTGAATTAAGGGGGAGAAGTTTATTGGGAGTGTACATGGGAGTTTAGAATTTGTAAAATTGTGTTAATACATGTACACACAATTTAGGATGTATCTGTTTAGATATGTTCCTAGGGTGTTTTGGGTATTTTGTCATGTAATTAACAAAGGGAGAGATTGAAAGTGCACCTACTACGTGCCCTTGTTTGTCAATTACGTTGTAAGTTGAGTTAGTCGAACAACAGCGCCTAACAAGAAGATCAAGTCAAGTCTGCCTCAACTGGATGTGTGGAAGCTCACCAAAAGGTAAATCATAGCCTCACATCCCATGTCCCAAAACACCAGGTGATTAAACCCTTAAAAAGAATTAGAACATCTTAGGGTTTCAGTGTAAGAAAGCTTTTTATCAAAAAGAAAAATCAGTAAATTTTTTCTTACGCTGTCGATTATATCGATTACCCCTTCGATTTGATCGACCAGTTCTGTCGATGTCCTCGGCATCTCAATCGATACAATCGAGTGAGGACAGAAAACGTCCAACAATCAAAACAATCATTTGGATGATTTATCGATATATCGACTTGAGAGTCGATATCATCGATATTCGAATATCGATCCTATCTGAAGAGGATCGATATAATCGACAGACTGCTTTCCGGCGCCCCTATTTTTCTAAAGAAAACTAACATATGCTTCGATATGTCGATGACTGTCCGATACAATCTGAACTCAAATATCGATCATATCGAAAGTTAGTTGATCATATCGATTGTGGGCACATATTCTCACCAGCATGAATTTCAGGTTGTTATTTTATGATGATCGGGGTGCCAGTCGATAAATCGATATTCATATATCGATTATATCGATACCTAGTCGATTGGATCGAGTCAGGACATAAATCGTCCAGTAAGCTTATAGGTAAATCTATACGATTTATCGATCCCATCGACAAGGTCTCCGATATGATTGATGTACAAATTCTGATGACATCGACTACTTCCCTAATCATATCTTTAGAACCTGAAATTCTTCAAGGCTTCTCTCTTGTTTTTCACCTGTCGATAGATCGAACCATCACTCGATTAAATCGGAGTTTGAAATCCGATAACATCGATGTGTGTCTCGATCTCATCGACCAGTTGGCGGAAGGTTTCCAAAAGTGAAATGACAATTGAGTTTTTTTCATCGAGAGGTCTGCCGATACAATCGAGAGTATACGCTCGATCATATCGACAACTTCTAGATGATATCGAACTCTGTCATAAATATGACCGTTCATCCTCCAATCCACCCTCATCATTGATATTTCATAGAGTGGATTAGGGAATGAACTTCCGCATTCAAGGATCCTTCAGCTACTACTTTAATGACATATCGTTAAGCTGGGATGCCTTGAATGCATAGATGATGGGAACCACTCTATCTTCCTTGTAAGAAAATCTTTAGAATGGTATTCCATCATAACCTTGACCCAACCTAAGCCCAATATAAATACATCGTTATGTTGCGGATCAAGGGAGATGAAGACTCTTCATCAACAAGTAGAAGGTCTTCATCACTGCGTTGAAAGGGACTCATCAACTTATCTATAAGTACTAAGAGTCCAGAGGACACTTGTGATCATTTCTTTTTAGGATTGGGTTTTAAGTGTTGCTCACCATTTGAAGTCCTCGAAGGAGGCCTCTGACGGGAGTGTACATGCGGGGTGCGTTGTGTGGACCCTTGCTCTGTGGAGAGCATAAACATTTGGTTAGGAGTACGCCAGCAAAATTCCAGGGTTAGAGGTGAACCGAGTAGAAACCTCCGGGTGTGTTGTGTGGACCCTTGTCCTGTGTGGGCATAAACATCTGGTTATGACTACGCCAGCAAATCTCCAGGGTTTGAGGTGAACCGAGTAGAAACCTCTGTAAAGGTTGAAGGTGAACCTGATTTAAAACCTTAGGTTTGAGGTGAACCATGAGAAACCTCCTTAGTGAAATCCGGTCACTCAAGGGTTGAGTGTGAAAGCCGGGAGTGGAGTAGACAAGTCGTCGAACCACTATAAAATGACTGTGTTTGAGATTAATGTTATCTTACATTTATGTGATTGCCTTATAAGTCCTTATATATGATCACATCTTATGCACACACAGTCATATCCATCACAATCTCATCTATAAACTGTTTGTCTTTTAAATAGTTTGTGATTGGATCCTCTACCAGGCTTGGAAGCCAGTAGAGTTAATTTTGAGTAATCCTAATCTGTACTCTATAATAAAATTAGTGTGATAAGGATTTTTAATAATTCATAAACACTTTAAAAAGTCCTATTCACCCCCCCTCTAGGATATATTGACATATCTCTACTTCAACTTAAGCGGTCTTCACCGCTATTTCATTTTCTGGGAAATCCACCCCATCCATTACATTCAGAATGAAATTTCTGTCAAGAATGCATGGTTTTGAATGTCCATTGACGCGACCCAGAGAAGAAATCACAAAAAGATCAATTTTGAATGTTGCAGGGCAGTCCACTTGTGGCCCTTGTATCGCACACATGTGCGTGTATGGGTGTAAAGTAAAAGCTAGGTTTTGTAGTTCTCGAGGGCATCTACAAGTTGGACGGCTCAGATTGGCCATACGGGTCATGAGTGGGGCCCACAAGCAAGCTCAAAATCAGCAAGCGGCTGGTTACGCTACATCCAAATGGCAAGTGCCGTTTTTAGAAGTCGGTCGCGGGTCAGCGCCTGCTAACCGCGTCAGCGGGTCTAGTGCATGGCATGCACTCACGTACTTTATGCGCATGCTGTGTATATAGGGCCCACTATGATATTTTTCAGAAATCCTCACCGTCCATCCTTTTTCCTCATATTATTTAAACCGTCAAAACTAATTTTGAAGTATATCCAGGTAGCAGGTGGGCCCCATATTAGAGATTTATGAGCTGATCTATCTATTGGCCCACTTCCCGAGACTTCAATGGCTAAAATTTTACGTGTACGGTTAATTTATGGCCCTCATCCTATGTATGAAGTCTCGAGTCAATCGGATGGCGGGAAACATGTGATCTTGCATTTTGGACCATTTTCGGGCCTCTTTAACCGGAATGGCTTGATTTTATCGGATCCCTGGTGTGTAAATCCGTTGACCTTGGTCCTCTGGAGTGCGTCCCTTGCTCTGGTGACTTTGGAGTGTCAGATCTATGCTTTTAATATCACTTTTTAATCCACGCTCTTGATTTCATCCTGTAATAAAAATACAATTAAAATATGGCATTAAACATTATCTTATACGTAAAATTAGGCAGTAATTGGGGTCTGATATGCAATATTTGACCCTCATCACAGAGAATCTGACATAGTCTCGTGATTCGGATCCAAACTGGGGTCCGTATGGCTATCGCTTAGGGGAGGTGCCCCGTTAATCAAATCGCCAAGTATAAGATGTGTCGTACTCCGTGTGGCCTTAGGTGGCATTCCCTATATACAACATAGGGTGCAACCCGTCTAAGATTCAGAGCAAATAATATTGAATTTGTTAAGCATTCTACACATTTCATAATAAAAGGAGCTGCTTACATTTCATTTAACCAAAATTATCATAGTACATGAAATGCAGTCTTACATAGATCATGACAGAAGATGAATGTGAGCTAACTTAAACAAAGCTTTAAACACTAAACATACTAACAACTCTACCATACTGCTAAGCTTACCAAGGCTTCAATATAGAAAGCAGGAAAGCAAAGGAAACCCAGAGACAACTACAACATAGGACTAGTCGTCTGAATCTAGCGATGGTGGAGGAGCACCCTTATCTTGCAGGCAACACAGGAGAGCCTTCAAGGTGCAAGACACCTTCTTAAATTTTTGCTTCACGAAGGCTTGATTCTCTTCAAGCTTGGCCCGGGTCTCACTGACTTCCTGTCGCAGGGCGACCTGGCCCTCCTCGATCTGAGCCAAGAGGGCTTCTATCGAAGCCCGATCGCGGTGGTGTTTATGTGAGGCAGGTGGAGAGCCCCCATCAGAATCTTGAGCCTCCTCTTCTTCCTTATCATGCTCTTCCTGTCACGCCCCAAACTCAAAAATCGAGCTTACAAAATTCCTGATCACCGAATCTAGCACCGACAGCCTCCGTAGAACCCCATTCTCGGCTCCCATTCGCCAAGTTCCGATCCTGGGATGCTACGAGGAGGATTTTCAATGTCAGTTTGATTCGTAATAAGCATAACTAAAGGCATAACCCACAAACAACAACTAACAACTTCATTACATTTTCATTATGATCAAAAACTTTACAAGTACAATGAGCATAAAGGGAAATACAATGATGATGAACAAAATCTCCAAAGTGATCTGCAAGGTGCTCCTGCCTCAGCACTGCTGCGATCCAACGTCACATGCACGCAACGGTCGTACATAAGCTTATAGAAAGCTTAGAGGGTGATGAAAGTGTGTGCGCTAGGTAGTAATATGAACATGCAATATCAGAGTAGTGCGGAATATGCAGATAGATCCATGAAAACCATTAGCTGTACCAAAGCTATACAATGCAAGACATGAATGATAGCGGCCATCCCAAGGCCATGCGATGTGAAATGCAACTCAAGCACATAAATCCTCATCTATGTCCACACATCAATACAGCTCAAATCTGGGATATCACCGGGGTCTAGTACACTCTAAACCAGATCGCCACCTCATCGTGCACAATAAGGTAAGTGGAAGAGACCTCACTATCCATCTTCCAATATCGGGCTCGACTCATCGATAACGGACCCATTCCTCGAGCTGGTCAAACTCAGCCTAGCTTTACCCCCTACTCTCGGGCGGGTAAGGCCATACCCCCTTCCAACCGATCATGACACAGTGGAGAGCACAGCCATCTGGTAATCGGCACTCAACGCTCATTTACCCACTCGGTCTAGACATTGGAGCAACCTCTTTGTAGCATAAGGATTTAGGGGCTTTCACCCAGGGATATCTATAGCATCCCATGTAGAATAAAATTTTCAGTATCCAATCCTGCCAACCACGATGCGTCTGTGGAGGCTAAGGCCCCAATGTCGCTAAGGCGTACATAATCATGTTATACAATGCATGAATCACACTATCTAATCATGCAGCAATCCTGCGCGTATCGTGCGCTCATGTAGGGCAACACCGCCTAATCGGGGTCCCATACATAATCTGCCCGAAGGCATATGCTATGATCAGTCACTTCTCATATTAAGCATACATATGATGCGTATGATCATGTGTCATGGGACTATACTAAACATGTAATGAAATATCCATACAACGCAGGTGGCCTAGACGGCCAACACACAACAAGTACTTCCTATCAATGGGCCCTATGGAGAGTCATAATGTGGACATCCAACCAACATTACACTCATAATGTGGACGTCAAACCAACATTGCTCCCAAGGCGCGATCATTACATAATCCGTGTTGGGGTCACACATTGTAATGGACCTTAGGTACATTCCATTGGGCCTTAAATATATCAAATGGGTCATGTTTAATGGGCCTTATATTCATCAAGTGGGTCACACCACTGGGCCGCACCAATGGGCCTTAAGTGCAATTCCCATTGGGCCTTAAATATATCAAATGGGCCACATCCTATGGGCCTTATATTCATTAAGTGGGCCACATCCATGGGCCGCACCAATGGGCCTTAAGTGCATTGCAATGGGTCATAACCCATGGGCCTTAGAATGCATCAAATGGTTCTCGACCCATGGGCCTTATACATATCAAATGGCCTTTAAAATACATCAAATGGGTCCAATCCCATGGACCTTGGAATACATCAAATGGGTCCACTCCCATGGGCCTTAAATTACATCAAATGAGCCTAATCCCATGGGCCTTGGAACACATCAAATGGGTCCAATCCCATGGGCCGTAAATTACATTAAATGGGCCTAATCTCATGGGCCTTAGAACACATCAAATGGGTCCACTCCCATGGACCTAGAGGCCCACTGAAATGTTTATGTACCATTCAAACTGGCAAGGGGCCCACTGAAATGTTTAATTGCCATTCAAACTGGCTGGAAAGGGGCCCACTATAATGTTTATATTTGTCATCCATCCAGCGTGTGGGCCAGGGAGGCCCACTACAATATTTATTTATCATTCAGCCAGGAGGGGGGTGGCATGAATAAAACACATACATTAGGTGGGCTCCACCGTCCAGCGGACGGTGGAAGCAAAACATATACATCATTGTGGGCTCCACGTGGGGCCCACTATAATTTTTAAATGCCATCCAAACCGTTCATAAGGTCACTCAGACCTGGATGAAGAGAAAACACAAATTTCAAATTGATTCGAAACCTATGTGGGCCCAAAAATGGGTTTCAATGGTATAGGTTCAATCCCACTGTTTCGTGTGGTGTGGGCCACCTAAGTTTTGGATTCGGTTGAAACTTGGAGGGGGCCCACCTCATGAACGGCTTGAATTTCATAAATACATCATGGTGGGGTCCACGGTAGTAGCCGTGGGACGCTGCCCTGCCGTCTGCTGCACGCAGCAGCGTGCTGCTGCTGTGCGGTGTCAAAGGCAAAGGCAATGCCTCTTGCATTGTATTTTAAAAAATACTGAAAAACCCATTTTTCTAGAGTTTTTCGTAACTAGGGGCCGCAACAAGTAGATCCACACCGTCCATTGGCTTCCCTGGCTTGTAACAGATCCAACAAGTCTAATATAGGGTATTTTTTTATGTTTAGAAAATAAAATAAAATAAGAAAATGATCTTTGAATGGTAATGATGCAATCTCCAACGCTATGGCCCACCAGATCTTCCAACCAACCTCATCACTTGGCTCAACGCCTAAATTGACCCAGGGAAGGAGATGGATGGCGTGGATTGAACACATACAACAAGGTGAGGCCTACACAATGGTTCACCCCCAAAGCTTTGAACTAAGCTTATATTTGTGTTTTCCTTCTACAGGGACGTCCAGCGTCCCAGACGCTTGACGGTTTGGTCATAGAAGAAAAGTGCATTGAGGTGGGCCCTGATTAGGTGGGCCACCTCATAGAGAACAGTGTGAATAAATCACACACAAAGTCGGCCATACTTGATGATTTGGATAGAGTATAAGCCTCATGGTGGGGTCCACTCAAATAGGCCACACAACTTTATTATAATCTCATAAAATAAAAAAAAAAATGAAATAAAAAGGGAGAGAGAGAGAGAGATGGAGAGTGGGACATGCGTGTGATGGAGGGCCCCGCCACTATGAGCCCTCCCTTGAAGAAATCATACAATCAAATGGGTCCCTTTACACATGGGACCACCTAAATCGAAAATCAACAGTGAGGATCCTTTCTCCACCAATATGGATGGTCTAGATGACCTTCCTAATGCAATAAAATAAACATCATGATGGGGTCCATGGAGAATGGCCTCACCATGGATGATCATGATGAATAAAGTGGGCCATCGGCTACAACTTAGGGTCCCAAGTGAGATCCAAACCATTGATCGGTTGGTCTCACTTGGCCCAACTTGAAAACATGAAAAATTACTATCATCAAGCACCCACCGTTCGATCTTCTTGCTCCTTTCCTTAGCACCTTAGCTTTGATTTCAATGGGTGAGATGAGGAATGGATGGCTAGGATGGGAGATGATGGGGTAGGAAAGTGGGCCACACTTGGAGTTTTGAAAGAGGGGGAGAGGCTCATACGTTTGGGGTTCCTCTTACTTGTATTTGAGTTTGGAAAAGAGAGAGAGAGAGAGAGTTGAAAAGAGAGAGATGGATAGATGGGTGATGGAGTGATGGATGTGGTGGTGATGGGTGTGTAAGACACCTTTTTGACTTTGGTGGTCTTTTGTGTAAGAGAAGCATGGGTGGTGTAAGAACTTTTTGACTTTGAGGGTTTTTGGTGTAAGAAAGGTATGAGCTTTGTAATAGATTCTTGACTTTTGTGGTTGCTTGAAAATGGGTGAAAGGTGATGTGTGCTTGACATGTACTTGAAATGTTGATGGATTGATGGATTGATGGATTAATGTGACATCTCATAGAGATTCTCTTGGATTTCGCAACGCGCGGCATTTTTCTCACACCGAATGCTGACCCATATCTCCTAACCAGGGTATCGCCTCAGCGCGCGATTCACGGCATCGAAACCGCAGCGACGGCGCGGTCACTATGGTAATGGTCTTGGGTTGAGTCGACTCGGGTTGACGGCGTATTAATCAGGGTCACGCGCAAATATCGATTAAGGGTCGAAGGTTGCCGAAATTCGACCGGTAAGACCGCGAAAGTCTACGGAACGGTAGGGTCTAAGATACGGGACTTACACTTCCTATTCTTCGCTTTCTTCCTCTATCTCATCTCCGCCTTCCTCATCGCTCTCGTCCTCTTCACTTCCCGTCTCATCCTCGCTCTCATCGAGTCAGGCCTGACACTGTCGTTGCCCAATACCCATGTTGTTGAAAGTAGCGTCGTTGATGAAATGGATTGGTGCAAGCCTTTCTGAACCAAGCCTGTAGCCGAACTCATGAGCAAGTGTGCATATAAGTTGGCCGAATGGGAGTGAAATGGTTGTCCTAGGAGAGCATGCGGTCTAAACTATTGTAGTAGTATATACGTAGGTAGGCACAACTTGTCTCCTTGCCCAGCTCGGTATAGGAAATCTACCATCAGATGCGTACATTCACTGCAATTGCTCCACCTAGGATACACGTTGTGTGTGAGATGTGGTGGAGTAGGCGGTAGTCATCGGTCATCTTTGACACAAGGAGGCAATTTCCTGGATTCTAGTGGACTAGTCGACCACAAAATAATCGCATGTGGCAATCTTTTTCACGCATGCTCCATTTGATGGTCATTGTTCCGGCATGGGACCGCTTCAATCTATTTAGTGACATAGTCTACAATTAATGAAATGTATAAATTTTCAAAAGATTGGGGGAATGGTCCCATGAAATCGATGCCCCAGCAACTAAATGCTTCAATTATGAGAATGAGATTCAAAGGCATCATAATTCGATGGGACAATGCTCCTGTAAACACGCCACCTAGGCTAGCAACTTGATAAGGCATGGATGATTCGTAGGAATTGAACCTGAACCCCACACCCTACCCCAAACCATAGCCAAACCAAACCTAGGTCACCCTATTACCCATTTTTAAACCATTTTTGAACTAATTCTGAGCCCTAACCAAACCATTTCCAAGACATCTTTAAGCCCAAAAAAACCAAAAATCCCAAAGAGCCAAAATAAACTTTGGGCCATACTCAGAGCCCAAGATAGAGGCCACTAGCTGGAATTCATAGTCAACGGTGGGCAGGCGGTAATCCGATTTACCGCCCTGCCTCAACAGATGTGCCCCTCTAAGCCACAGTTGTTCCTCCCTCCTAAAGTTAACTCTTTCATAAACTTACCTCCAGAATTCACCCAATTTATCATCCTACCAAGTCCAATGACTAATAAGAGGGAGTCATTGGGCGTTACCCTCTCCTCAATCAATCTCAAGCTACCACATCATCATTCACCCTCCAAAGTCCTTAGAATTACCAAAAGACCACCCTAAAAGGCTATAAATAGCCTTCGCTTCTCTTCATTTCACACAACAACAAGACCAACACCAAATCACTAACAAAGACCAAGACACCAAGAAAAGATCAACCAATAACCAAAATCCACACCAAGAGAAGGAGAGAGAGAGAGAGAGAGAGAGAGAGAGAGAGAGAGAGAGAGAGAGAGAGTAAGAAAGTGAGAATGAGGAGTGCTTAAACCTTCAAGCTCTTATCCTTATAGCCTCTTCACCCATCCCTTAGCTTCATACACCCACTCGAGCTAAACCTAGTCATAGTGCCCCAAAACATCCAAGTATTTTCAAGCACAAGCCAAATATCATACAATCATCACTAGCATTCATATTCCATCAATCGCATCATTATTTCCCTTCTTAACCCCCCTGCTCTTCTATATCACCATCGAATGTATGCTCTGTGACTTACCAGGACCGTAGATCTTGTCACATCAGAAATTCATCATAGTCTAGTCCATATTCCATCATCATCATCTGTTTAAAACTCCTTTAGACATTCTCGGACGTATGCTCTGTGGCTTGTCGAATTTTCAGACCTTGTCATATCACAAATCCGAGTCTGCCTAGCCCCATCTAATTTGTCATTCTATCCCTTAACAATATTTTACCACACGAAGTAGAGATCGTACATCCGTATGGGCAGAGAGGGTGCTTAACACCTTCCTATTTGTAACCCAGGTCCCTTACTCAGAATCTCAAACAACATATCAAGAGTCAATTTAAAGCAAGAAGATCTTTGGATTCTTCAGCTTTACTTATTTTGCAGGTTCTAGCCAACCGCAGGATTTTGAGTTAAGTGGATAGTGGCGACTTTAAGTCTATTGCATCATCAATCTAAATCAGCCTAATCACCCCCATCATAAAACCACAAATTATCATGGGTACCAATTTCCTAGCCTTCACAGCTCCCAATTTCTGACAACGCTCACAATCTTTGCAAAACTCATTAGTGTCCTTGAACATGGTGGGCCAGTAAAAGCCACACTATAGAATTTTGGCCATGGTCGTTTTTAGCAAAAAAATGACCACCACAGGCTTGAGATTGATAGAAGGAGATGACACTTTGGTGTTCATTTTTTGGCACACATCTCCTTAGAATTTGGTCCAGGCAATACTGAAATAAATACGGATCATCCTAGAAAAACTTGCGTACCTTGGCAAATAATTTCCTTTTATCTTGCGTAGTCTAATGTGTTAGCGTGAAACCCATGGAAAGATAATTAGTAATGTCAGCAAACCAAGACAAGTGGGAAACTTTAAATAGTTGTTCATCAGGAAACATATCGTTTATAAATATCATCTCAAGAGATTCAGTAAGATCTTGTCGTGAAAGATGGTTAGCCACTACGTTCTCTACTCATTTTTTATCTTTTATTTTTAAATCAAATTCCTGGAGTAGTAGGGTCCATCTTATCAAGCAAAGCTTAGCATCATTCTCAAAAAGAAGGTACTTGAGTGCCACATGATCAGTGTAGATGATGATCTTAGATCCAATCAAGTACGATCTAAATTTGTCCAAAGAGAATACTACAGCTAAGAGTTCTTTCTCCGTATTAGAATAATTAACTTGGGTAGGATTTAGAGTTCTACTTGTATAATAAATAACATAAGGCTTCTTTTCTTTTCTTTGGCCTAACACCGTCCTAATAGCATGGTCAGACGCATCACACATAATTTCAAAAGAAAAGTTCCAGTCGGGTGGCTACGTGATAGGTACGGTAGTCAACATGCCCTTAAGCTTAAAAAAATTTTCTTGACATTGCTCAGTCCACTCGTATGGAACATCCTTTTGAAGTAGATGGATAAGAGAGGTGACTAAAGTCCTTTATGAATCATCTGTAAAATTTGGCGTGTCCAAAAAATGATCGCACGTCTCGTATGCTCTTGGGTGAAGGTAGGTTAGAGATAAGATCAATTTTTGCTTTATCTACCTCAATTTTCTTGGACGAGATGATATATTGTTCAGGGTCAAATATTGCATATCAGACCCCACATATTGCCCAGATTTACGAATAGGATACTGTTTAACAGCCCGATTTACCTGTGTTTGTGTACAGGGTGTATTTTCACGCGTGGATTGAAATAGGATGCTAAAAGCATGGATTTAATGATCTGATGAGACCAAGGGTAAGAGCGGACTCCATGGGACCAAGATCTACGGAATTATATGCCAGGGATCCACAAAAATTGAGAAATTGAAGCTTAAGTGGCTCAAAAATCATCCAGAATGCGAGATCACGGGGTTCCCACCATTCGTTCAGCTCCAAACTTCATACAAGGCCTGAGAGACATAAATTAACTATGCACGTCGAATTTCAGCTATTGGATTGCCGAGGAAGTGGGGCCCATAAAACGTTAAACTGAGGCCCACCTGCAGTCCGGATACGCTTCAACTTTGGTCCCCACGGTTAAAATGATATGAAAGACCTGATGAACAGGATGGATTTTACATACACATCATGTTGGAGCCCACATGGGACCCACGTGCACGGTGCATAAGTGCACCGGCCGTGCACCAAAAGTCAGGAAGTCGGTCAGCATAGGCTGACCGACCGCCTCTTCTCCAAATCGAAACAAGAAACAGTGTATCCACGCTGTCCGTCCATTTTTCGTTATGGGGCCCACTCAGCACCTGATTCGATGATCTGAACCATTCATTCATTCCAAAGCATGGGCGTAACCATCGCCTAGGTGGCGTTTTTATCCCATGCAATCTATTAGACAATCCTAGACGTTGAACAAATTCGGACGGCGGTCTAAGAAATCCCGTGGGCCACGTAAACAGCAAGTTAAAACCGACCCTCTCCAGCTAAAATTTCATCACGAAGATAATGGACGGCGTAGATTTCTCAAAAGACAACTGCAGTGGGATCCACCGAGAGTCCAGCGCCGATCCGTTGGAGGGCTCTGTTACGCAGTCCGGAGAAACTCAAATTTTTTGGGTTGTTATGGATCCATAGCATGGATCAGTCGGGTGATCTGGGCCATCCATCGTGTAGCCCTGTCCACAATTTCCCAAGGGACGTTAACTCTTTGAAAAAAAAGTCAAGCAAGGCTGTGCGGTTTTGCTGCACAAAGTCGACAGAAATTCCATTTGCGAAAAGCTGTTGTTGCTGCGTAACTCTTTACACAGCTGCGCGTTCTCCACCGATAACAGCCTTCCACCGCCTCTGCCATGTATAAAGAGAAAGAGAGGGAGAGAGTTTCACAGATTTTGGAAGGGTCAGCAAGACTTGGACGTGAGAGAGAGTTTTTAGTTTCTTTTTTATTTTATTTTATTTTTCTTTTCTTTTTCTTTTTGTTTCTTTTGGATTTAGCCCATTCATGTTAGGTTAAACCCCTTAGTTAGGGCTAAGGGGTGAATCTTGTAGTGTGATGGGACGATTCTACGGGTTGGATTCATGTCTTATGAATTAACGTTGATTTTAGTTTAACTTTAAGGTATGCTTTCAGTTTTTAATGGTGTGTTGTGACTGACATTACAATAGATCTACGATGGCTTTAAGTATTTCCTTTTCATTATTGTGATTATGCAGTTAGGAAGCCCTATTGTTCACCATCGGCCCTTGGACATGGTTGGATGACGAAATCTCTTCCTGACGTTCATACATCTCTCAGACTGACTGTAGATTGGTTTAATTCTGTTGTTTGCTTTGTCTCATGGGCATGTTTTGGTGATGAAATCTATTCTAGTCTACATTCGTCTGATCTCTTGCAAACTAGATCAACAGAAGTTCAGGTTGTGCTTTTATGATATATCTTCCAATTGGATGAAGATGGGACTCGAAGTCCAGTTGAGTTCATGAATTGACCGTAGATTCCCTAATCTTTATAAGTGGATCCTCTGAATCCCTAGTTTCCTATCTTTAAATTTCTTAAATTTTAGATTAGTAATTCACCATTATTCCTCAAAATCATTCGATTTAGATTTCATCTTCTTCTAGTTCTAATTCTACTTAGTTTCAGACTACGTACAGGTTTTCAGTCCCTGTGGATTCGACCTCGGTCTCACCAAGTTTATTACTACATCACAACCTTATACTTGGGGAGTGAACATATGTCAAAGGACAATTCCCTTATGAACCATGAAGTGGCACTTCTCCTAATTTAGTACCAAATTCTTTTCTTCACATTGCTTTAGCACATTTTTTAGATTTTCAAAACACTCGCTAAAGAATGGACCAAAGACAGAAAAATCGTCTATGAAGACCTCTAAATATTGCCTCACCATGTCAGAAAAAATACTTAACATGCATCGCTGAAAAGTGACGGGAGCATTACATAGCCCGAATGACATCCTTTGGTAAGCAAAGGTGCCAAAGGGGCACGTGAATGTGGTCTTTTCTTGATCTTCAAAGGTTATCTCTATTTGATTGTAGATCGAATATCTATTAAGGAAGCAATAATAAGAGTGACCAGCTAGCCTTTCCAAGATTTGATCAATAAAGGGCAAAGGAAAGTGGTCCTTCCTTGTAACGACATTCAACTTCCTGTAGTTAATTCACATTCTCCAACCGGTAGTGACTCTAGTTAGCACAAGTTCATTATTAGCATTAGCTACGATGGTGATTTCAGACTTTTTAGGAACCACCTGAGTTGGACTCACCCATTGGCTATTAGATATGGGGTATATAATACCCACATTCAACAATTTAAGTACATCGGCCTTAACCACTTCTTTCATGTTTGGATTTAATCTATGTTTTGGTTGTCGGGAGGTCTTCGTATTATCCTCAAAATGAATGCGGTGAGTACAAATCAAAGGGTAAATTCACTTGAGGTCCGCAATCGACCATCCAAGGGCTCCTTTGTGCTTAATGAGAGTAGAGATAAGCATACTCTCCTATTCTTGCTCAAGGTGGGAAGAAATTACCACCAGGTATGTCTCATCTTGACCTAAATAAGTATATTTCAAATCAGAGGGTAAAGGTTTTAGGTTAAGCTTCGGCGCTTCGAGGTTAGACGGTAGAGGCACTATATTAGATTCGGGTAATTCTTCAAATTGTGGCCTCCACCAGTTAACTTCAAGTACCGGCGTAGCATCAAGTATGGCATCCATCTCCCTAATCATGTCATCATCCACATCAAGAGAGTGGGCCAAGCATGTCTCTAAGGGGTCAGAGGAAAAGGTCATTAGAGCTCTATCTTCCACGAAAGAGTCTACCATATTAATGTCGTGGGCCTCGTCATTATCATCTGCCTGTCTGCTCATGTTGAAAAAGATATTGAGCTCCAATGTCATATTTTCAAAAGATAAATTCATAACCCTATTCCTACAATTGGTGATAGCATTGAATGTAGCAAGGAACGGACAACCAAGTATGATAAGAATTTGAATGCTCATATCTACAATAGGTTGAGTGTCCCAGACAATAAAGTCTACTAGATAGTAGAATTTATCGACTTGGACTAATACATCCTCAATCATCCCTCTCAGTACACGATCTGAGCGATTGACAAGTTGTAATGTGATCCGGGTGGGTTTTAACTCACCTGAACC
The DNA here is from genome assembly GCA_037074715.1 of Magnolia kwangsiensis. Lineage (NCBI taxonomy): Eukaryota > Viridiplantae > Streptophyta > Magnoliopsida > Magnoliales > Magnoliaceae > Magnolia > Magnolia kwangsiensis. The sequence goes on from CM073581.1 coordinate 1,211,624, forward strand.
CAATTATTCATATACTGAATAAGGGATTAGATTAACACTCATCCCCAAGTCAAGGAGCACATTCTCAATTTGGTAATTCCCAATTATACAAGTGATAGTTGGGCTACCGGGGTCTTTATACTTTTGTGGCACATCTTGCTTGAGAAAAATTTTCTTTTTGATACTTTTTCGCCTCTTTGTTGTGTATGGGTCTTTCAAAATTTTGGCATATGAAGGAATTTGTTTCACAGCATCCAAAAAAGGGATGTTGACCTTCACTTATTTCAACACCTTTTGAATATCCTGAGAGTTAACTAGAGATTTTGATGCAACCAACCGTTGGGGGGAATGGCACAACTGGTTTGCTTTGAAGTTCTGGTTCTAACTCATATGGAGTATTGCTAGGTCCATCAGTTTCATCTACTTCCAGGTCCTTAGACTTTTCAGCCCTTACTAGAATAGATTTGTCAATTATTTTCCCACTCCTAAGAGTGATGATAGACTTGGCTTGCGCCATTTGATTTGAAGAGTTTGGGCCACTAATCTCATATTGTGGTTTTAGATTGGGGAGAGGTTGGGTTGGAAGCATCCCTTTCTCCCCAATTGCTAAGTGTGACTCTATCTCCCTTTCTCCCCAATTGCTAAGTGTGACTCTATCTTTTGAATGGACGATGCAAGCGTTCCTAATGCTGAATTAATATCCTGGAATGCTTGTGTCGTATTCTGATTGAGTAGCTCTTAGTATTGAATATGTTTTAGAACTGGGTCCTCTTGAGGTTTCCTTTGATCCAAAAATTGGTTAAGGATCCCTTGAGGTGTAGCAGATTGTCCGTTCCTCCAACTGAAATTTGAATGATTTCTCCAGGTGGAGTTATATGTATTTGAGGTGGTTCCTTTGAAAGGCCTCTGGTAGTTGTTTACGACATTTGATGCTCATTCAGTATTTCTTGAAAGGCAAGTATTGTTGGATAGTTTTCAGTTGTATGACCATTACAGGCACAAATACCGCAAACAAGTTCCTTATCGTTATCCTTCTTAAGTTCCATGGCATCAAGCTTCCTTGGTAGACTGGCCACTTTAGCATTTATATCGTCTTCCTCCTTCAAAAGATATATTCCCCCCTTCTCCTTTGATTGACTAGGCTTAGACATGGTGCTAGGTCTTGGGGAGATGTCCCATGATTGTGCGGTTTCAGTGAGTTTTTCAAAGTAATCCCACACATCATTGACATCTTTATTCAAGAATTCCCCATTGCATATCGTCTCGACGAATTAGATAATGGAAGATGTCAGTCCTTCATGGAAGAAATTTGTTATGTGCCACATTTCAAAACCGTGTTGTGGGCATGAACTGACAGGATCCTTGAACTACTCCCAACATTGGAAGAATGTTTCATCTTCCCTTTAGGCGAAGTTCATGATCGACTTTCAGATAGTGTTCGTCTTATGATATGGGAAGAATTTCTTTATGAACTCCCTTGTCATGCCATTCCATCTGCTAATAGATCATGGACGCAGTGAATGCAACCACGTCTTAGCTTTTTCTTTTAAGGAGAAAGGAAAGAGTTTTAGCCTGATTGTGTCCTTGACACATTAGGAAAATATAAAGTAGCTATTATCTCATCAAACTCTTTCAAGTGTAGGTATGGACTTTCATATTCAAGTCTATGGAACTTTGGAAGGAGTTGGATCACTCATGGTTTGATGTCTATATTTTCTGTATTTTCTGAAAAGACCATACAGGAAGGTGTTCTCACCCCCGCCAGTTGTAAAAAGTCTCGTAAAGTACGAGGCGGGGGGTGCATGATGCACCTCATTATCATCCTGGGCTTCCTCAACTGGAGGTTGAGGTTGATTTGTAGGTTCATTAGAAGTCATCACTTCTATTGACTCAGAGGATCTCAAGTGGTGTATAGTCCTGTGATTGGTAGGCAACCCTATGACCAATCCTCCTTCACTCAGGAGACGTAAAGTGTTATCACGGACCCACTTGGGCATGAAACACTCTTAACCTTCAAGTTCAGAATCTAGCCCTAAATCTAAGAATTGAAAACTACAACAAATAAGGAGTAAGAGAGAGAGTTAGAACGAAGTTACCAGATAGGAGATGCTAGGTCAGAATCCTATAAAACAGAAAATAAAGTTTTTAAAAATAAGTTCAGAAAAATTTCTAACCTAGAAACATGATATAAAGTTAATCCTAATCTTAACCTAATTCTAAAACTAATTAAATTTAGAAAAATGCAACCATTAGTCCCCGGCAAGGGCACCAAAAACTTGTTCACAACCCCAACTGTAGGGTCGTGATGTACTAATAATCTCAGTAAGACCGAGGTCGAATTCACAGGGACTAAACTTGTATGTTTCTGAAAGTAACTAGAACTAGAATTAGAAGAAGATCTAAATTAGAAATCTAGAATAAATGAGTGATTGTGAATATTATTTAAACTATCAATTAAAGGTGGGAACTAGGGTTCCAAGGATCCGCTTGTAGCAATTGAGATGCTACCTTGCTTGATTCAAGAATCCCAACTATATTTAGACTCCTATCTAATCCAGTTGGAGAGAGAGATAATCAAATATCTGAATCTCTCCTTGATTTAGCTTCAATGAAGCAAAATTGTAAAGATTTGGAAGGGATTCCATCACCCAACCATGCCCGAGAGACAATGATAAACAATAGGATTTACCAATCCCACAATCTCAATTAGAAAAAGAAGATACTTAAAGTTATCGCAGATCTACTATAATTTGAGTCACAATAAACCATTAAAAATTGAAAGTATTCCTTTAAATCAATTAAAAATCAAAGAGGTTCATGAAGAACAAGAATCAAAATAAGAAAAACATCCCAAAAATGCTACAAGCTTCACCTCTTAGCTCTAGCCAAGAGGTTTAGCCAACCATAGACATGATTGGATCTACAATCCTCAAAGAAAGCATTAAAAACTAGGAAAAAAATGAAGAAAAACTCTTGGGAGATGGCTCCACCCTTTTTCTCTGCTTCTTAAAACCCTAGATGTCTCTAAAAGTGTTTAGGAAACCCATATTTATAGCCTTGTATGTATAAAATTGAAAAATGGTATCAAATTTATGCAGTCTGCATAACTCTGCGTAACACCTTCGATGACATCGAAGGGGTTTAAATCTGGAAGTCACACCTTTTCGCCTTTCGCACTGCGTAACTCTTCTTGTTATCGAACATACCTTTGATATCATTGAACAGGGCTTTGATGTCATTGAATGGTCTTCGATGACATTGAGAATCTATTGAGAGAGTTCCAGCGAGTAGCTCCAAAAATCCACAAAAAGATCGATGCTATTGAACTGTCTTCGATGTCATCGAGAAATGTTTCCAATTTGTCCAGCGAGTTACTCCGAAAATCCATAAAAAGATCGATGTCATCAAACTATCTTTGATGTCATCGAGCAGATCTTCAAGTCATCGAACAGGTCCTCGAGCCATTGAGAAATGTCTTCAATTTATCCAGCAACCAATTTGATTTTCATGTAATTATTCGATGTCATCGACCTGTGTTCGATGTCATCGAACATTGGCTTTGATATCATCGAACTGTAGTTGATGACACAAATAATGAAGTGAATTTCAGCACTTTGTTCTTTCGACTTCCTTCTTTCTCCAGTTGATTTTCTTGAATCTTGGGCTCTTGAAATATTCAATCTTTGCTCCTAAGATCCATTCTTTGCCTTGGTAATTCTTGAGCATCAAATCTATGCTTTTAACATTCTTTTCAATCCAAGCTCTTAAATTTACCTTGCAACACAAACATATATAAAACAGAACATTAAGCATTATCATATTCATAAAACCAAGATATAAATAGGGGAGAATATGCAATATTTGACACTTAACACAGGAATAGGCCGAGTAAGTGCAAAAAAAAAGAGAGAAACTGTCCTACCACAAGCCGTAAATTAAGGAAAAATAATTTTTATTGCAGGAAGTGAGCTTTGATACATTGGTCGTTTAATTACATGTATATATATATATATAAAGAAGGAAACGAAAGAAGGGGGGGGGGGGGGGGGGGTTAGTCATAAGTAGCCTTGAGCTCTTTGAATTCTTTGAGAATCGACTCCTTCGCCTTTCAAGCCTGCGCCTTCTTACTTCTACATGATGGAAGCTCAATTATGGATTGGTGAAGAAAGCTTATCACCACATCAAGGCGGCGGCCAACCGCATCGACCTCGTGATCGGCCTTCTACTCTACAGACCTACTTGTTTCCACATGAGCCTGATAGAGTTCTATCTAGGACTTGATTAAAGCCAGAGCTCTTGGGAGTTTGGTTTATCCCGTTCAGGATATAGACTCATAGTTTCCAAGCGATCGATGACCAGATCATTGCACTGGGCTTTCAATGATTACAACATCGCATTGTCGAAGAAATGCCAATGAGCCTGGTGCAATTGATTCTTTCACGTGGCAGTATAGCGGGTCCAGAGAGTCTTAAACTCAGCTCAGATGGTTGCTTGCTTTCTTAATGGCCCAACACAACATTGTAGTTCTAAGTTAGCCTTGGAATAGGTGTCCTGAAGACACTATAATGTGGAAAGACCCTCCAGGATTTCCCGTAGAGGTTCATTTATTTTGGCCGCTTTAGCGACATCCCTAGTAAAGGGATACATGTTGTGAAAGAGAGGAGAATAGGAGAAGTATTAGATCCCTTCATCAAAGATCTCCTTCAGAATGGTCAGGGACTTTGAGTAAAATATTATGGAAGGCATGGAGTTTGAAGTTTATGGTTGAACAAAAACCAGAGGGGTAATGCAAATCCAGGGAGAGGTGATGTTTTTTAAGCATCTCTATGAGTAATCAATGATCACATTGGGTAAGGTTCGATGGTTGAGATACCTGAGTTAAGCGGCGCTTCACTGGTTTGGTTCCTAGAAGGTTAGGATGTGCAACTGAAATAAATAAGAATTTCTCGAAAAGCAGTGCACAAACCCCTATCCAAATCAGTCCAGTCAGTAAACAATTATAATTTTTTAAAAAAAGAGAGAGACTAAGTATTAGACGATCAAGCTCTGAAGAAGAAGGCTTATCGATAAGGATCGTCAATAGTTCGGTCGACATCACTGCTTTATATTATATCAACCATAGAGGTAATCACCTAATGAGTCCTTTAGTCCAGTTCAGTCGATGAAAGGCTAGTGGAAATTTTTAGTCGGTGGATCATCCTGAATATCTTAACCAACGACCGATTGAAGTGGTAAGGTTGTTACTTGATATTTTGGAATGATTATGTTTTAATGGGGAATAAACCATACTACATTAAGGAAGAAAATATACCTTTACAGATATCCGAACAACATGATAATAGATAAAAGAAAAGTTTATTCATAACTAAGCTAGCCATCGGCCACATTATAAGAGCGGACAAAAACAAAAAAAGGGAAAAAAAAGTAAAAGAAAAAACTAAAACGACCAAGCACCTTGAGTGTTTAAGCATGTTTCACCTTTATTTCCTCGAACTCCTCAAGGAGTTGTTGTTTCTTGGCCTCAATATGCTCATATTGTAGTTTCCAATCAGCTCCTTCTATGAAAAGAGGTAGGAAACGTAGGAGTTGATCGATGTGGTTGCCATGCGAGGAGACTCGATCATCAACCTCCCTCTTCCTACGTAGGTTCCTTTGACCAAGCCTGGTAATAGACGATTTGCGAATCGATGAAGGAGAGGAGATCCTCAGGGGCGAAGGGGTCCTTAGGGGCATAAGAACATTCCTTCTCCTTGATGTCCTTTAGCAGTTTGGTGTGTTGTGCTTGCATCACACGAAGTAATGTACGGTTGAACTGGTGAAACCAGTTCCACTGTAATCAGTCATTATACGCCAGTTCGTAAGCTTCCTTTACTAGCAAGAAATCCTCTCAGGCCATGGTTTGCTCCCTCAGGTGTTCGACAAGCTGCTCAGACTCGAAGATGAGATAGAAGTAGAGATTTCCAAGGAAATACAAGTGCTTCAGTACTTTTAGGAGCTCTCCCAGTGCGACTTCTGATTTGGCTGCCTCCGAGGCCTCCCTGATGAAGCAATTAGCATCGAAAAGCAATGGAGATTGGCTGAAGTTGATTAGACCCCAGTCAAGGATCTCCTTCAGATAACTCTTTGTGCCAGTAAGGAAAGTGGGGAGCTTGGGTTAAAGCCATGACTATAAAAATTAGGGAGTTGAAGAGTTTACTTGGATTTCAGTGTGAGTTCAGAATGGGGTCCAATGTGGTTTAAATAGACAATTACGGGACCCACGTTAGATGCATTTATGGAGATCGAAGACACCTCGTGTTCTAGGAAACTAGGGACGTGTAGTTGTCATGGCTATTATTTCAGAGGAGCATGCATGACTCATCGTACTCTGAACACCATGTCATTGGTTAGTTATTTGGAAAATAGAAAAAGAAGGAGAATGCTAAGTAGCGCGACTAATGATGAAAGATAGCTCGATGGCTGATTTTATTGATAAACTTTTACAGTATGAAGGAAGGAAAAGTTACAATTCAAAAGAAGAAAGTTACTGAATTGTTACTTCAACTTTCTCCAGATGACCTCTCACCTTGCATAAAATGACTTCATGTTTGACAACCGATTGACAAACCTGGCCGATACCTCTTTTTGAACTTTAATAGATGTGGCCAGGTCATTGACCGTTTTCCTCTTTCGATCCCGTTCAACGCTCCTCTCTTCAAAATCTCTCTTCAATGTCATTAACTCTGCCTCTCGAGCAACAATTTGTATGTTCATTTCCTCCAACTCGACATCTGATGTCTTCAGTTATGTGTTGCGGTTTGATAGCTTATCAACAATATCATTGGCCATAGCCACTTGGGATCCTATTATTACATGCCCACCCACGAAATGTCTGATTATAGTAGAGAGCTCTTATTTTTCTATAATGTATTCCAAGAAATCACTAAGGGTCGGTAGTTTGGCTGAGAGATTCTCATCTCAACAAGAAAGGATATGATAATGATCGATTACCTTGGTAAGCCTATCGATCATATTGACCAATACAGTTCTCGACAACCTTGAATGCACAAGGGTTTGAAGCTCTTCCTCGAGACACTACAATTCGGTGAAAAGAGCAGGGGACTCGGCCACGTTGACATCATTGATAAGAGCTTGTCAAAGGGAGGAGATGAGTCTTCAACCGAAAGTGAACATTCAGTCGTTGCAGCAGAGGCTGAGGCATCATTGGTTATCATTAGTGCTGATGTTGGAATTGGGGCCGAGTAAGATAGAGAGATATTGGTCGTGGGGACTCCTCCATTACATGATCAAAGATGATTACCTCATGTACTATACTTAGTTGAAGATGCTCTTAATCTCTGAAGGAAGAGATTCTGTTATTGAAGGAAGTTGGTGAATGGATGAAGGAATGGGTCAAGGAGATGATCCTCTTTTAGAGCTTTGAGGAGGGATGCTCAGGGGACGTCATCTTCTCGGTAGACAACAATGGTTGGTGTCTGAGGGATATTAACCATGTATTCAGACTTTGTGATGACGGTTGTAACTTCATGAGAAGTATGAGAAGGAAGAGCTTCATTGCTAATGGTTCCTTCATAGTCAATAGTTTGTACTCAGCTATGTCGGGGACATCGGTCGTTGGATGACGCCGTTATAGTGGTTGCGCCATGACTATTTGCTTTTCTACAGCCAACATTTCTTAAGTAACTATAAAAAATATATAATTAGAAAAAAGATAATGTAAAATACCTAGAGCAATTATACAAGTGAAAATAGTCTCGACCTACATCAAAACAGACAACAAGGGTGAAGAATCGTCTATACACATATTGAAGGTTTTTGTTATAACCATCATCATTGCTCGAGTAGAAGTGAAGAATGGTGGCAGATTAGGGTGATAGGGAGTAAGATATTCCTCATTGAACAGAAGATCATGGTTCTTTAATCTTTCCCTATCATGCCACTATTTATTCTAGTATTTATTATAAAGAGCCTCTTGGTGACGTTGTAGACATTCTTCAATTTCTTTGGAATAGTATTCAATGGAGAGCCTTGGCCAATGTTTGGTTTTGAAGTATTTTTCAAACGAAAACACAACTTTGGCTGAGAAAGTACCTAATTGTCATCGTCCTTTAGTTGAGGTCGGCAGCGACCAATTTCCTATGGTTAGCTGAGGAGGTGGATCGGTGCGGGTGAAGACTAAAGTAGGAGGTTGTGGAGTTGGGCTGAGAGGAGCTCCTAAATTAAGGATCCTCTTTAGGGTTGATGGAGATGGTCGAGTCGGTGGAGATTTCGGAGGGACATGTGCCTTCACCATAACTTTTCGACGCTTTGATTGAGGAACTATCTTGGTTAGTGATGCATGCAGAATGATAGCAGCGGACGATTTGATCTTTAACTTCTTCGATTTTTGACTAGGAGTTGTGGCTGATTGAGGTGATGCTCTTTTCTTCCCTCGAAGCTCTATAGAAGAGAAGGGTTGAGCTATGATAACTTGAGAAGACTTATTAATCAGCATTTTGTAGTGACTATCCCACTAATAAAAAAAAAGGTGTTCATCATCTGAGGTTGATTCAGATAGATGAGAAGATTGAGGGTCCAACCGATCAACCGAAAAGTAGAATTAAGAGAATGGTAGAGATCAATTTGATTAACGATTGGCCGAGTAAAGGGAGGTTGGTTGTAGGATTTCTGAATGAATGGATAAGGAATGCACTGGACGAGGCCGAACTAACGGGCTAGCGGATTTGGACAGTATTGCTCGATTTCGGCCTTGACATTCTTGCCAATGTCTATTATGCTGCCATAGGGGAGATCCCTACAAATGAGATAACTCTCCTAACCAAGATATATCTGGTATGATTCCTGCCATAGTCGGTAAACCAAGCGGGACAGAACTCTTTATCATGAAAAGCGGCGAATGACTGACTCCACTTACTTTTATTTAAATAAAAGAATAGGAAGTCCATATAAACATAAAATGTATGGATCTCCTGGGGAAAATGGATGATGTGTTGACCATATGAAGAATAAACAATATCAGAATGAATGAGGGGCATGTATAAGGGAAGGATGAAAATATTCATAGATCCACATCAAAAGAAGCAACAATGATCATCTTTCAAGATACAAGCCTTTGGTGGTGATTTCAAAAATACCTATGTACAGGTGGTCGAGTACAAAAGGTGTCAGAGCAAGTTTTCGATCATGTGTAAACACCTCGACCAGTTGAACATACTCATTCGTGATCTAAAGAGCATTCACGCAGAGTAAACGTCGGCAGGTCCAGAGTAGTAAGACGGTTGTATGTTTTTCATAATCAACCGGGCCTTTGTTGAGGGTCAAATATTGCATATCAGACCCCATTTATTGCCTAGATTTACGAACAAGATACTGTTTAATGGCCCGTTTTAACCGTGTTTGTGCTACAAGGTGTAATTACAAGCTTGAACTGAAATAAGAGGCTAAAAGCATGGATTTAATGATCTAAAGACACCAAGGTAAGGGACAGACTCCAGGGGACCAAGATCAATGGAATTTCACGCCAGAGATTCAAGAAAACTGAGAAACTGAGGCTCAAGTGGCCCGAAAGACGTTCAGAATGCAAGATCATAAGGTTTCCGTCATCCGTTCGGCTTGAAACTATATACATGGCCTGAAGACCCTAAATTAACCGTACACGTCGAATTTCAACCATTGAATCTTTGTGTAAGTGGCCGAATGGACATATCAGCCCATAAATCAGCAAATTGAGGCCCATCTGCTATCTGGATACGCTTCAACTTTGGTCCCCACGGTTAAAATGAGATGGAGAAACGGATGGTCGGAACGGATATAGGATACACATCATGATGGACCCCACCTAAGGGAGTGCACGTGCACAATCTGCATGCTCCAGTCGCGCACCACAATTCAAGAATTCGGTCAGCGGGCGCTGACCGATTCTTCTTTAAGAAGAATTCAAAAAACGTCCAGCAAGGGACGCACGATCACCGTTCTTCAGTAGTGGGGCTCACACATCATCCTTTCACCAGATCTGAATCGTCCATTCACTCAAGAGAGTAGCTACAACCATCGCCTAGGTGTCCTTTTGACACCATGCAATCTATTGCAAGATCCTAACTGTTAAATGTAAGATGGACGGTGGAGTAGATAGATCTATGGGCCACACCGAATCCAATTTGAAACCAGCTACTTCTTACTTGTTTTTCATCGTGATTACAATGAACGGGGTGGATTGCATCAAAAACATCATTATGGACCCCTCCGACCATCACAGCGCGGCATTGCGCAGGCTCTATTCGCAAACAGAGCCTGCGGGCTATCTTTGTGGGTCCCACTCATCATCTTATTTGATGATCTGACCCGTTCAGTCATCCCGTGTGGCAGCAACAATGCATGCCTAGGTGGCATAATTTCAAACGACCGCAAAGAGGAATTTTGATCCCATTAAATGTAATATGGACGGTCGGTTTAGCAATCAAGCGGGCCGTGTGATCAGCGCTCCAAAAATGACCATTTTCGACTGAAATTCTGCTGGGAATTTAATGGAAGGAGTGGATTTCCTTTTCGGCCTCGATCATGGACACCACCAATACTTCAGCGCAAGAAACGTGCACAAGCCTACGAGCGACCGGCGCTGTGGGGCCATTCAGAGATCTCGATCATGGACAGAGTAACGATCTGGACCGTCCAAACTGCTCCTATGGGACCTTTGACCAGGGTCAAGGATGTTGAACTAATTAGATCTCGCGATTGTGCGTCCATCGTCCCGTAAGAACGGGCCCAACACAAGGCTCATGCGGCTGTCATTACGCACGCGGCTGTGCTGCGTGAAAGCTCCCACCGCCTAGCTGTTATTATAAAAAGGAGGAGAGCTTAGCTTGGGGGGATTCATTCAATCTTGGAGGGCTTAGCTTGGAGGTTGGAGGCAACCACGAGAGAGAGAATAGAGTTTTTTTTATTTTCTTTTTATTATTATTATTTTTTTTTTACTTTGTTTGTTTTCTTTTAAGATGTTCAGCCCATCTATGTGTGGCTAAACCTCTTAGCTAGGGCTAAGAGGTGAAGCTTATAGCGTGATGGGAGAACCCTGTGCTTGTGCCTTTTTGTTTTAACTGAATTGATGTTAATCTTACTTGAATTTATGGAAATATTTTTTTAGTCTTTAATGGTCTATTGTGACTGCAATTACAGTGGGTCTGCAATGGCTTTGAATATTTCTTTTTCCTTCTGATGTTTATGACGTCAGGAAGCCCTGTTGTTCACCATAGTCTCCTGGGCATGGTTGGATGACGGTACCCTTCCTAGCCTTCATACATGTGATTGGTTGGTAATTAGTTTAATTCTGTTGTTTGCCATAGTCTCTTGGGCATGGTTTGGTGATGGAATCCATTCTAATTCATATACCTTTCATCTCTTGAAAACTAGATCAATGATAGTTCAGTTAATTTCTATGATTCATGAAACAGGCATAAGATCTCCCTGATCTCTACAAGTGGATCCTCTGAATCCCTAGTTTCCTTTCCTCTGATTTTTATAAATTTTGGATTACTATTTTCACAATTATTCCTCAAATTACACTCAGTTTAGATTTCATCTTAGCCTAGTTCTAGTTCTAGTTAGTTTTAGATAACGTACAAGTTTCAGTCCCTTGGGATTCGACCTCGGTCTTACCGAGTTATTACTACATCACAACCCTGCACTTGGGGAGTGAACAAGTTTTTAGCGCCATTGCGAGGGACTGACGGATACGATTTTTTGAAATTAATTAGTTTTGGGATTAGTTTAAGATTACGTTTTAATTTTTTTTTATTTTTAGAAACTAACCTATTTGTTTTGTAGAATTTTAAGATAGAAACTTCTAATTCAGTAAGCTCTTTCTAATTTCTACTTTCCAGTTTAAGACATTCCTAATTTGTTTTCTACTTTCTTTTGTAGAAATTTTTTTTTTTTTTTTATCTAGAAATTTGTTTACTTCTAATTAGGAATTTTCTATTCTTAGACTTTCTATTTCTAAAAACTAATTTTTTTTTATTTTATTTTTCAGGTTTCAACTTAGGAATCTCTAATCGGGTAAATTCTTTCTAACTTCTCCCCCTCTTACTTTCCACTTTGCTGTAGGACCTTTTCTTCTATTTTTCATAGGATTAAATTCAGTTTAAGGGTTTCATCATGTATATGAATGAGTGGGCACGTCCGTATGTTGAGATAGCTTATGGAAAACAACCTATGCCTCAAAATTTTTCTGAAAATATCTTCAAGAACCAATCAGAATATGATGCTCCACCGATTAAGAAGACTTTCGGTGATTATCTGCGGGAGAATAATTGCATTCCACGAGTTAAGAGAACATTACATGATTATTGAAATGATGACGCTTATCAACTCCCGACGGATGACCCGTATGATTCTAATCAGTGGAAACAGAAATATTTCAAAGATGAGCTAGTAAAACATCACGGTAATAACTCCCGTGGATCAACCACTTATGAATATCCACCTAAAACGATCCAGGAGGAGTTATCTCTGAGCTATACAAACTATATTACTGGCATGAGAAAATTAGTAGAAGTACTTGAATCACGCCTTGATAGGCTAATGGAGGCTAGGTCGTCTCAGCCCCAACCCAATCCAGAAATACAATGCAAGAAAAGTGATCCGCATTCACTTTTAAAAGAATTTGAAATTTTGAATGAGGAGTGAGATTCCCTTAATGAGCATGTGGTTCAATTTCCTGAGGAGTCGATCTCGATGACTGTTCGAAAGAATGGTGAAGATACATTGGTGTCTTTTAAATACATTGATGATGACACATCTTCCTTACATGACAAGCAGGATTTCAATGATGAGGAGGTTAGTTTATTCGAACCTCAACCGAATTTAGGAATAGAATGTGAGGAAGGGGATCTCATCCCAACTGTGCACTGCACGGAACTAGACGATGATGCGTATCAGGATGATGATCTTGAATGTACACCCATAGTTCCTATGGAATCCATCTCAAGTTTGGTCCAGGTCAATGATCAAGATGTACACGAAGTGGTCGGTCATAATGAGTCACTCCCCTCACCTGACACGTCTGATTTAAAGGTGAAGGATGAACCCCTTACAACCGACTCTTCTAAATCTTGTGAGACATGTTTAGACCACTCCCCTGAATTAAATGATGATATGATTCGGGAGAAGGAGTTGTCCGCTATGACTCTGGAATTTGAAACCACTCAGTTGCGGCCACCATCTGAGTTACACATATTTAACAATTCAACACCTCAATTGAATAATTTCAATGAACAGAGTGATCACATCAATGCTTCACTTATTGATTTTCAATCTGTCTGTGCAGGACTGGAGCAAGAGAATGTACCTTCATCCACTTTTAAGGACGATAGATTCTTTGCGCAGATCATCACAAGCCACAAGAAGTCACACTCAGCTGAACTTCCTAACTCTTGGGATTGCTTAGCACATTTTGTAATTTCAAATGATCCCATGTTAAAAGACAAAGTGGATGCCTTGCGAGACAACATCTCGGTAGTCATCACTGACCGAACAAACCCTTATTCTGAAACTCTCTCTTCCCCTGATCCTAAACGTCTACTAGTAAAGGAAGAGGAACTGAATCTAGAACCGAAGTTTGGAGCTTCGGAATATGTTGAGACTACATCACTTTTTAAGAAGTTTTCTAAACTTTATTTACTTATAGTATTTGATTCACCATGCGATACTAACATTGAAACTTCTTCTGTCATAGGTGAATCATATATATTACGGATACCTCAAGCGATTCAATGAAAGATTTCATATGAGGTACATAAGTCTCTCTGGAAAGTCATGATCCAGGGCGCCCAAGCCTATTGCAAAAAGGGCTTTTGGATGATCCTGTTAAGGAACTTATTAAGAAACTTATCAAGATATTGGCTGGAAGGGGAACCTTGATCGATTCAATGTTTGTGGGTAACATTACTACAAACCCTCACGAGACTACAACTCGTCCACTAGGGGTAACCTAGGGGTTTAAAGGCTTGTTGTATACGCTAAATGCAATCGAGAGCACCTGCGAAAGTGGTATAGGTAGGATTTTATTTTTGTTATTTTTATTTTACTTTTATTACTTTCTCTCTCGTGCTAACTTGCTCTTTCCCAGCAATCTCTTGAAAAATCTCTCTCGAATCGTTATCCAGGTACTATCCTCTCATCACTTCTCATTTACTTTCTTGTCTCATGTGTATGGCATGTTCATTTCTTTTACATTGAGGACAATGTAGATTTTAGGTTGGGGGTGGGGGATTAGGTAACCTAATCAAACCTAATCAGTGTTTTCTTGGTCTTGAGCAAAAATTTGTGAAAATTTTTAAATTTTGTTTGAAAATTCTTGTAAATTCGAAGTGATTTTTAATGCCTATTTTGGATTTAGAATTACAAGATAAGTGATGTTGGTAATTTATGACTCTTGGATTCAGTATCTGTTAGATTTTATAGTTAAGTTTGGACTGTTAATCCAGAATTAGAAGTTGTAAACATTGATTGAGTCATGATTTCACATGTCACATCTCGCTTTCACGTTAAGGTTTCAGTCTAATATTGAAGGGTTAACTTGGTAATCACTAAGCATGTAAGGAAACTGTTTGAAATTTGCCCGTCATGATCCATTAAAGAAAAAAAAAATAGATACCTTAGGAAGGGTTGGGAGAATAATCTTCACCATCGGTTTGCTCCCCATAGGTGAGGATTTGATTCCCCAAGATTAACATTCAAAACTTATTGGGCGACTGGTCTTTACCATAGGTTTGCTCCCTATAGGTAAGGATTCGATTCCCCTCCTGGGCATTACTTTTAAGAGAAAAATCAAAAGCTGAAATTTTTGAGGTAGGTTTGGTTCGGGTTTTGGTTATCATGAATTCTCTTGTTAGTTACTAATGATATCCTGAAATATAAAAATAAATTTTAATGTTGATAAGACGAGATTACACTATACACCTATGGAACTCGATGTTTAGAATTTCTCTAGTTTGTGGATAAATAATTTGAACTTGATTAGGAAGTTTACCGTGCACTTGAGTCCAAGAGAAAGTAATGGCCAACATTCATGAATCGTAGAATTCTAATGCCTGGAGTGTTTTCCAAAAATCACTCGGGTTTACAGAAATTTTCCTGTAATTCTCAACTTATTTTTCGCATACCTTGTTTGGGACTAGCAAGATACTGGTTGGGGGTTGTGTTGAGGGTCAAATATTGCATATCAGACCCCATTTATTGCCTAGATTTATGAACAAGATACTGTTTAATGGCCCGTTTTAACCGTGTTTGTGCTACAAGGTGTAATTACGAGCTTGAACTGAAATAAAAGGCTAAAAGCATGGATTTAATGATCTGAAGACACCAAGGTAAGGGAGAGACTCCAGGGGACCAAGATCAATGGAATTTCACGCCAGAGATTCAAGAAAACTGAGAAACTGAGGCTCAAGTGGCCCGAAAGACGTTCAAAATGCAAGATCATAAGGTTCCCGTCATCCGTTCGGCTTGAAACTATATACATGGACTGAAGACCCTAAATTAACCGTACACGTCGAATTTCAACCATTGGATCTTTGTGTAAGTGGCCCAATGGACATATCAGCCCATAAATCAGCAAATTGAGGCCCACCTGCTATCTGGATACGCTTCAACTTTGGTCCCCACGGTTAAAATGAGATGGAGAAACGGATGGTCGGAACGGATATAGGATACACATCATGATGGACCCCACCTAAGGGAGTGCACGTGCACAATCTGCATGATCCAGCCGCGCACCACAATTCAAGAATTCGGTCAGCGGGCGCTGACCGATTCTTCTTTAAGAAGAATTCAAAAAACGTCCAGCAAGGGACGCACGATCACCGTTCTTCAATAGTGGGGCTCACACATCATCCTTTCACCAGATCTGAACCGTCCATTCACTCAAGAGAGTAGCTACAACCATCGCCTAGGTGTCCTTTTGATACCATGCAATCTATTGCAAGATCCTAACCGTTAAATGTAAGATGGACGGTGGAGTAGATAGATCTATGGGCCACACCGAATCCAATTTGAAACCAGCTACTTCTTACTTGTTTTTCATCGTGATTACAATGAACGAGGTGGATTGCATCAAAAACATCACTATGGACCCCTCCGACCATCACAGCGCGGCATTGCGCAGGCTCTGTTCGCAAACAGAGCCTGCGGGCTATCTTTGTGGGTCCCACTCATCATCTTATTTGATGATCTGACCCGTTCAGTCATCCCGTGTGGCAGCAACAATGCATGCCTAAGTGGCATAATTTCAAACGACCGCAAAGAGGAATTTTCATCCCATTAAATGTAATATGGACGGTCGGTTTAGCAATCAAGTGGGCCGTGTGATCAGCGCTCCAAAAATGACCATTTTCGACTGAAATTCTGCTGGGAATTTAATGGAAGGAGTGGATTTCCTTTTCGGCCTCGATTATGGACACCACCAATACTTCAGCGCAAGAAACGTGCGCAAGCCTACGAGCGATCGGCGCTGTGGGGCCATTCAGAGATCTCGATCATGGACAGAGTAACGATCTGGACCGTCCAAACTGCTCCTATGGGACGTTCGACCAGGGCCAAGGATGTTGAACTGATTAGATCTCGCGATTGTGCATCCATCGTCCCACAAGAACGGGCCCAACACAAGGCTCATGCGGTTGTCATTACGCACACGGCTGTGCTGCGTAAAAGCTCCCACCGCCTAGCTGTTGTTATAAAAAGGAGGAGAGCTTAGCTTGGGGGGATTCATTCAATCTTGGAGGGCTTAGCTTGGAGGTTGGAGGCAGCCACGAGAGAGAGAATAAAGTTTTTTTTATTTTCTTTTTTTTTTTATTATTATTTTTACTTTGTTTGTTTTCTTTTAAGATGTTCAACCCATCTATGTGTGGCTAAACCTCTTAGCTAGGGCTAAGAGGTGAAGATTATAGCGTGATGGGAGAACCCTGTGCTGTGCCTTTTTGTTTAAACTGAATTGATGTTAATCTTAGTTGAATTTATGGAAATATTTTTTTAGTCTTTAATGGTCTGTTGTGACTGCAATTACAGTGGGTCTGCAATGGCTTTGAATATTTCTTTTTCCTTCAGATGTTTATGGCGTCAGGAAGCCCTGTTGTTCACCATAGTCTCCTGGGCATGGTTGGATGACGGTACCCTTCCTAGCCTTCATACATGTGATTGGTTGGTAATTAATTTATTTCTATTGTTTTCCATAGTCTCTTGGGCATGGTTTGGTGATGGAATTCATTCTAATTCATATACCTTTCATCTCTTGAAAACTAGATCAATGACAGTTCAGTTAATTTCTATGATTCATGAAACAGGCATAGGATCTCCCTGATCTCTACAAGTGGATCCTCTGAATCCCTAGTTTCCTTTCCTCTGATTTCTATAAATTTTAGATTACTATTTTCACCATTATTCCTCAAATTACACTCAGTTTAGATTTCATCTTAGCCTAGTTCTAGTTCTAGTTAGTTTTAGATAACGTACAAGTTTCAGTCCCTTGGGATTCGACCTCGGTCTTACCGAGTTATTACTACATCACAACCCTGCACTTGGGGAGTGAACAGCCTTCACGTTTGTGCTACATTTCCATGAAGTGTGAATAGGTCTTGCTGGCCTTAATTGCAAAGCATCTTGTTTCCTTATGAGCGGAGCTTGGGAAGACTACCATGCCGAAAGGAAGAAGTTGAGTCAGAGATGTAATGTCCAAAATTGTTAGACCCATAGGGCCGGATCTGAAGAAGAAGGTGTTGGTGGATGGGCTCCAAAATGTCAACACTGCTATAAGAAGGGCAGGGTCTGATGGATAATCATATATGGAGAGTTCGATGCACTCGTAAATTGCAGAGTTTCTCTAAGTTGTCTCATATTGAGAAGGAACGCTGGTGTAACGCCCCAGTTTTCGAGACCCGAGTATATCACTCGTCTCTTGAAAACCCAGGTATTAACTGGTAAACAAAAGGATAATCAAACCCAATCAAAGTGCGATTAACGAAATCAAGCGTAGTATAGATAAAATCCAAATAGTAACAATATCTTGGACCACTCAGCTGGGGTCCATATACAAAACCTTAAATTCCAAATGAACTGAAATGTTTGATAAATAAGTAAACTACTGATTTAATCCATAATAAGCAGCCGCCTTCTGGTACAGCTGCTCATTGTAAGCCTCCTCCTCGACCTCCGTCGTCTCTGGCTCCTCCACAACTCCCTCTGTCCCTGTGTTCTCTATACGGTTGAATATTGATGAATGAGTGGCCAACTCAGTGTAATTTCCTGCTAAGATTACACACCGTCGCCCTAAACAAAGAATAGCATAAAAGCATATAGATAATTCAAAATACAGTAGATGTAGTCTTTTTAGATGCATGTATGTATGAATGAAATCGTCGGCTCGGGGAAAACATCTAGACGGCCTATGTCCCGGGGAAAAACATTCGGACGGACATTGGGGTCGTCACCCAGGGATTAGACTGGTTATCAGCGCAACACGCAGCGTAATTACAGAGCGTGATAATCCAAGTCAATATCACAATCGAATTACTGGTCATAAGCATAACACGCAGCTTAATCGCAGGGCAAAGTGATCCAAGTCATCGAAATATGCCATGATTGCATGACTTGTCAGCCCATTATTAGTACATTTGCAACTAGCCAATTTACATAAGCTCACAGTCACTACGGGGAGCATATGGCCCAGCGTAGGTCGACGGCTCGGGCATAGTGTCCCATTACCACCATCCCCGGCCCATGAGACTACCGTCTTAGGGTGTGTGTAGCACCCAATAACATGTGGTCAATTCATTCAATATAAAGGGGTTACCACCAATGTCGATTAGGGGTGAACTGTTGAAATTACAAAAAATGACGATTTAAACATGTCGGCATGAATGATTCAAAAACGAGTAAATAACGGTATTTGGAAGGGTTATGGAGTTCATCCCGAGTCAGATGAAACTACACATGGATGGTAAACCCTATGGTCAAGCACCACAAGCAAAACCTCCATGTCAGGGGCCTACTTATGTCATGACCAAACTATTTACACCCCAAGCACGGACTCTCCCTTGCTACGACTTCCCATGGAGAGATTTTATCAATATGTGTGTCATAGCAACATATATTATAATACAAAAAGGGAATAAGGGACAATACATATATTTCTATCGATACATATTAACTGAATTCTCATAAAACGCATGACACAAATGATTGGGTTATTTACTAGGCAGTCCAGAGAAATCAAAACCTAAACAATGGTAGGCATTTTCATGATAAACAGATAAATTAAGTAAAAGCAGTATATCATTAGACAGGCTAACGAGTAATGCTAATAAAACTATTATTTCTGGTCTAGTTAGGGATGAAAAGCTTAAGGGTAGGAAATCATCATCAGGCAAGGCGTAGAATGCTCATAGAGGCAAGTTTCCCTGGGAAGATGGCATGTTTGCACTACTCCCGTAACTCCCTGTACCGGTCCATTCGTAATAGATAGTGAGTTACAAAGTTGAACACTTGAGGGTAGGTGGAGGGTTGGAAAACTCTAAGCCAAGGTTGTCTTAGGCTGTTCTCAAGGCAATCAAGCTCACTATGCATGAGCCCTTGCTTTTAATTAAACTGGTCCTGCCAGGGCCCACTGGATCACTCGATCAGCCTCATTCTTCTCCTTAGATCCTGAGGATATGTTCGTCATGCAGTATACATGTATACATTACACATGTATCACATAACATATATATGCATACATTATGTCTGATGTATGTATTCCATGGCATATGATGTTTACACCACATGAATTATATTTGCATAAGGAGGTATACATGTGTACACTATATATACATCACATGTGCATCGCACTAAATGTTTCAAGCATGGCCCACTGATCTTAGGGAGGGTGTGGCCATGACACATATAACGTGTGGGACCCATATAATGGAGGCAGCAATTGCCGCTGACACAGAGGCATGTTGGCCCACCGTCCAAACAGTGGACGGCTGGGGACAAACACGCCTTGAGGTGAGTGCCCATGCATGTACGTAGGGCCATCAACGAATACATGATATACAAATATATCAACGTCGGTTCCATGTGAGTATGGTGTTGAATCCGAACGGTCCATAAGGTGTGGAACCCCAAGAAACCTCTGGGGAAGAAGTTTCATCTCGACTTAAGATTCTGGTGGGCCATGGCAAGGAGAATTCCGATTTTAAGGGAAGGAACTATTTTCATTAACCAGGGTCTACCGAAGTTTTGGTTCTAGGTAAAAGTTTGAGGAAGGTCGTTTTATGAGGCTCTGCTCCATATGGACCGTTCAGATTTCCCAAAGTCATCCGACAGGATGAGATCTCATAAAATTGCAGTGGCTTACGTGAACAGTTATGTTCCGTTTCCCACTCTCTATTGCATGCGTGCACGTTACCTCATTTCACGTGTGGGTCCCATGTAAACATGAGTATTGAATCAGAACGGTCCATAAGATGTGGAATCCCAGGGAGTAAATTTTCCTCCTGGTCTAAGTTTCTGGTGGGCCATAGTAAAGGTAAATGCAATTCAAGGGTAGGAACTGTTTGCATTAATCATGGCCCACCCAACTTTTAGATCAAGGTAAAAATTGGGCCCAAGAGGTTTCATGAGGTTCTGTTCCAGGTGGACTGTTCAGATTTTCGAGACTCATCAGGTATGATGAGATCTCAACTTTTTGCATGTGGTTTATGTAACTGGTTGGCAGGTGAACATTATGGACTGTTTACATGTCCTGGTGTGTACGTACACCACTCCTTCCTTTTCCCAGGTGGGTTCTACGTGGACCCTCCACGTATACAATTCAAGGTGGGCCCTAAGTCCGAAACCGGAATGGATGGACGGCCTGGATGTACTCCACCTACGTCCCACTGTGTGGACGGTGCATGTGCACATGCTACACACACGTAGACATGTGATCTTGCAAAAGGGACGTCCAGCGCCGGACGTCATTAAAGGACGTCCAGCCCATGGTCCGCTGTTGGGCCATCGTCCCTGATGGACGGTCCAAATCATGCTGCTCGGGGTGGCCTACCATGATGCAACCCACCAGTAGCTGGTGGGGCCCACGGTCAGTGCAGGACCTGCAGTCAGGTCAGCCCACAACTGAGGCCCACCTGCATTTGTGCAGGGCCCAAGATTGGTGCAGCCCGTCAGTGTTTCACGTGAAGCAGGTTCTTCTCCCGCATGCCGTGGGAGCTGTCTTTAGACAGTGTATGGCAGTTGGAGCCCACTGCTGTATGTGATGTAGCTGTTGGATAAAATGTTGAATTAAATAGACTATAAAAATCGAGAACCAAAAAAAGAAAAATAAATTTAGAGAAAGAAAAACTTATTGAATTGAGTCGAGGCGTGACTGACTCACTCGGCTTGAAATCGAATTTGCTCCCCTTAGACAGCGTCCCAAGTGCAACAGGTTTCCAGAGCAATCGACCTCCAGGATACAACGACTATGACCCGGTCCCAGCGGTGCACTCACTGTACACGGGCTCGAACCACTTGCAGTTTAATTCGAAAGTGCTGAGTTGACTCAGCAATGAACTCAGTAACAAAACCGTATCAGAGAGAGTTTTATAAGGCAGGGAATTTTTCGTATGTTGAAACTGGAATCGGAAGTCTTTATATAGACTTCGAAATGGTGCATAAGCACCCTTTACAAAAGGTTAGGTCCGTTGGGTTTAAACCCAACAGGGACGACCAACCGGAAGGGAAGCATCTCTCTGGTTTAAAAACGAAAAGGCGCAAGTGCGAGTACACTCTCGCACATACAGTCCTGCGAGTACCCGTACACACACACCCACGCGAGTACACTTACACCGCACCCGCACCCGCACCCGCGCCCAGCCCAGCCCAGCCCGTCCCGTCCCGTCCCGTCGCGTCGCGCACGCGGACACGGACTCGGACTCGACTCGGCTCGGCTCGGCTCGGCACGGCACGGCTCGGCTCGGGGCGCGCGCGCGCGCGTGTGTGGTTAATGGCATAAATTAGAGCTATTGGCATAGCCCCCCCACAGGACCAAATTCACATGCCCCCTGAAAGGGGCTCAAGCCCTAGGCAAAAAGTCTATCATATAAACAAGAGAATTTCTCTTGTCAAATCTGATGTGGGACAAAACCAACACCTCAAAAACACCAAAATGTAAATGTGGAGGAAAAACACCGAAATTTGAAAATTCAAATTTTTAATATTATTTTAAAACAAATACAACAATCCCCCACATGTTTTAAAATAAAATGCTTTCGGATTAAAGCGAAATAGTTGTGCAATGGTGCCGGTGTCACCATAGACTTGAACCGACATTAGAGTAAGCAAGACAGGTCTACAGGAATCAGGTGACACCATAGTCTTGAACCTGAATCCTTTTAATGTAGATCGCAAGTACATGCCACTCACACAACTCTTCCTCTGCAAGTGATTCTGTGGTTCGATGCGTTTCGGCCATACACCATTACCTGAATTTCATGAGTGCTCTAGAGAATTCGCCTAGATTCTCATAGGAAGCGGCCTCCACCTCCACACCCATATAGGTGAATTCCATCAAGTGTATGCAGCAACTGTATACACCACCAAATATATGGCTATGGATCCATTAAGAGTTCTAAAAACTCATCCTTCTGCGTTGCTGCTCGCACTGTACACCATAGAAGGGGCTCATATAACTCAGTGCAATCGTCTACCTCGTGTCTTGTTGTTTACCCATTGAACCTATCTCATGGGATCTCCACTTGTATAGGTTGGGTTACCGACACTGGCAGCTCATATATTAGGCTCAGCGCCATTCCCTTCGATGTATCATTGACTAACTTTTTGGATAGTCCTTTAGTCAGAGGATCTGCTAGATTCTTTTCTGACCTCACAAAGTCAATAGATATGACTCCATCACGCAACATATGTTTCACTATGTTGTGTCTGAGTCTAATATGCCTACTTTTTCCATTATATATTTTACTTTTTGCTTTCGCTATAGCTGCTTGACAGTCACAATGAATAGATACGGCCGATACAGGCTTTGGCCACAATGGTATATCAGCTAAGAGATTTCTAAGCCATTCAGCTTCTGATCCAGCCTTTTCTAAGGCAATAAACTCAGATTCCATAGTCGACCGAGCAATACATGTCTGTTTGGTGGACTTCCAAGAGACTGCTCCTCCACCCAAAGTGAAGACATATCCACTAGTGGATTTTGTCTCATCTGAATCACTGATCCAGTTAGCATCACTATATCCTTCTAATACAGTAGGATAACCATTATAATGTAAACCATATGTCATATTACCTTTTAGGTATCGCAAAATTCTAGACAATGCATTCCAATGTTCTTTTCCAGGGTTATGTGTATATCTACTTAGCCTTCCTACTGCAAAAGCTATGTCAGGTCTAGTGCAGTTTGTTAGATACATGAGACTACCAATTATTCTGGAATATTCTAATTGAGACACACTATTTTCTGTATTCTTCATGAGAGTCACACTATAATCATAAGGAGTACTGACAGGTAAACAGTCAAAATGGTTAAACTTTCTCAATATCTTCTCAATGTAATGAGATTGTGATAATATAATAACACCATTTTTCCTGGTTACTTCAATACCCAATATTATACTTGCCTCTCCTAAGTCTTTCATGTTAAACTTAGATGACAAGAATTTCTTAGTTGCATTAACTAATTTAATATTAGTTCCAAAAATAAGCATGTCATCAACATAAAGACATATGATAACATAATCATTTCCAGAAATTTTACTATATACACATCTATCTACATCATTTATATGATAACCATTTGATTTTAAAACACCATCAAATTTTTCATGCCATTGTTTAGGAGCCTGTTTTAAACCATATAGTGATTTAATTAGTCTACATACTTTATTTTCTTTACCTAATATCTTATAACCCTCAGGTTGCTCCATATATATTTCTTCTTCTAAGTCTCCATTTAGGAAAGCAGTCTTAACATCCATCTGGTGTACCACTAGTTTATATATGGAGGCTATCGCTATTAAGACTCTAATAGTTGTAATCCTAGTTACAGGGGAATATGTATCAAAATAATCTATTCCTTCCTTTTGTTTAAAGCCTTTCGCTACCAACCTAGCCTTAAACTTATCGATAGTTCCATCTGGTTTTAGTTTCTTTCTAAACACCCATTTGCAGCCTATTGGTTTGTTACCAGGTGGTAGGTCTACAAGTTCCCAAGTATTATTTGATATAATAGATTCTAACTCATCATTTATTGCTTCCTTCCAAAAGGTTGCATCTGGAGAGTTAATAGCTTCTATATAAGTTGTAGGATCATCTTCTACTAAGAATGTGAAAAAACCATCTCCTAGGTTAGTTTCTTTTCTAACTCGAATACTTTTTCTTGGTTGTATCTCTTCTACTATTTTCTCGTAAGCATTTTTACTAGTAGACGCAATATCTGATTCATTAACTTTTTCTATTCCTATAGATTTAGATTTCATAGGGAATACGTTCTCAAAGAACTCTGCATCCCTAGCTTCTATAATTGTATTGGGATCTAGAATATTATCCTTAGTTTTTAAAACTAGAAACCTATAGGCCGCACTGTTTTGTGCATACCCTATAAATACACAATCGGTCGTTTTAGGACCTAATTTTCTTTTCTTAGTTTCAGGTAATCCTACTTTAGCAAGACACCCCCACACTTTAATATATTTATAACTAGGAATATGATTCTTTCAAAGTTCATATGGTGTTTGTTCAGAAGATTTAGATGGAATCCTGTTTAGGATATAACAAGCAGACAGAATTGCTTCTCCCCACATATTTGAGGGTAAGCCTGAACTATTTAACATGGCATTCATCATTTCTTTTAGAGTTCTGTTCTTACGTTCTGCTATTCCATTTTGTTCTGGTGTATAAGGAGCTGTAGTTTCGTGAATTATTCCATTCTTTTCACATAATTCTCTAAATTGAGAAGATTCATATTCACCTCCTCTATCTGTTCTAAGTCTTTTAATTTTTATATTTAATTGATTTTCAACTTCAATTTTGTATTTAGAAAAAGCATCTAAAGCTTCATCTTTGTTCCTTAATAGATATACTCTAGTGAACCTAGAGTAGTCATCTACAAAAGTTATATAATATCTTTTTCCTCCTCTAGACATGTGATTTCTAAAATCACCTAAATCACTATGTATCAACTCTAATAGAACAGATGATCTTTCTATTTGTTTAAAGGGTTTTCTAATAAATTTTGATTCTACACATGTTTCACATTTTTCAAACTCTTCATTAGATATATTAAGTAATAAACCTAATCTTTTCATTTTCTTTAAAGATGCCACATTCACATGACCTAATCTATTATGCCATAGATAAAAAGGTTCAACGATATAAACAGAACTAGATGTTTTCTTATTATCATTGGATACATTTACAATGAATAAACCATCGCTACAGTACCCCTTACCAACAAAGGTTCCATTTTTAGTCATTACAAGCTTATCTGAATCAAATACTAATTTGACACCAGCCTTATTGAGGAGCGAACCAGAGACCAAGTTTCTTCTAATGTCAGGCACATGGAGGACATCATTTAACATTAGAGTCTTTCCAGAAGTGAGTTTCAGAAGTACTTTCCCTTTCCCTACAACTGGAGACGTTCTAGCATTTCCCATGAACACCTGTTCATCATCTCCTGATACTTGGTAGGAGGTAAACATGCTACGATCCTTGCACACGTGTCTAGTTGCACCAGTATCTAGCACCCACTCCAAGTTGTTTACAAGGAAGACTTCTGATACCACAGCCACTACTATGTCAGACTCATTGCCTGTTTCTGTAAGATTAGCTTGCGGCTTATCTTTATTTTTCTTAAGCCTGCAGGTTTTAACATGATGCCCAGGCTTTCCACAGTTGTAGCAGTTTCCCTTTTTCTTGAATTGATTGTTTGCATTCTTCTTTTTGAGCCTGCATTCATTTGCATAATGTCCAGGTTTGCCACAGTTATGACAGTTGCCCTTTTTCTTATTATTTGTCCGACTTGATTCCACAAGATTCGCTTTTGAATCTATCTCATTTTTATTTTCTTTTTGGTCCCTGATTCTATTGGCCTCCTCTATTCGTATGTGTACGATAGTGGTTTCCAAAGAAACACCGTTCTTCTTATGTTTCATTCTATTTTTATATTCTTTCCAGGAGGGCGGTAACTTTTCTATTAACGCTCCTGACAGAAACACCTCATCCAACTTAATTCCTTCTGTCGATAGTTCGTGAATTAGACTTTGAAAGTCGTGAATCTGATTTGTGACAGATTTATCGTCTGTCATTTCATAGTGAAGGAAATTAGCAATTGCATGTTTCTTAGCGCCTGCATCTTCTAATATGTATTTCTTTTCTAAAGCAATCCATATATCTTTAGCAGAGGCGTAAGAAGCATACACATCATATAATTCGTTGGATAAAGAGTTTAGAATATAATTTTTACAATTATTTTCATCTGTTACTTCATTTTGATTTGCTGGATCTATAGTAAATGATTCAGATAAAATGTATGAAACTTTCAGGGTGGTAAGAGCGAACATCAATTTCTGTTTCCACCGTTTAAAGGATTGTCCAGCGAACGGTTCGATTTTGGCTAACTCAGTAGAAGCATTTACTGTTACTGTAGCCATAGTCTATGTAATTCAACACAAAATTTCGATTTCAAGATTGTTGGAGAAAATGTTGAATTAAATAGACTATAAAAATCGAGAACCAAAAAAAGAAAAATAAATTTAGAGAAAGAAAAACTTATTGAATTGAGTCGAGGCGTGACTGACTCACTCGGCTTGAAATCGAATTTGCTCCCCTTAGACAGCGTCCCAAGTGCAACAGGTTTCCAGAGCAATCGACCTCCAGGATACAACGACTATGACCCGGTCCCAGCGGTGCACTCACTGTACACGGGCTCGAACCACTTGCAGTTTAATTCGAAAGTGCTGAGTTGACTCAGCAATGAACTCAGTAACAAAACCGTATCAGAGAGAGTTTTATAAGGCAGGGAATTTTTCGTATGTTGAAACTGGAATCGGAAGTCTTTATATAGACTTCGAAATGGTGCATAAGCACCCTTTACAAAAGGTTAGGTCCGTTGGGTTTAAACCCAACAGGGGCGACCAACCGGAAGGGAAGCATCTCTCTGGTTTAAAAACGAAAAGGCGCAAGTGCGAGTACACTCTCGCACATACAGTCCTGCGAGTACCCGTACACACACACCCACGCGAGTACACTTACACCGCACCCGCACCCGCACCCGCGCCCAGCCCAGCCCAGCCCGTCCTGTCCCGTCCCGTCGCGTCGCGCACGCGGACACGGACTCGGACTCGGCTCGGCTCGGCTCGGCTCGGCACGGCACGGCTCGGCTCGGCGCGCGCGCGTGTGTGGTTAATGGCATAGATTAGAGCTATTGGCATAGCCCCCCCACAGGACCAAATTCACATGCCCCCTGAAAGGGGCTCAAGCCCTAGGCAAAAAGTCTATCATATAAACAAGAGAATTTCTCTTGTCAAATCTGATGTGGGACAAAACCAACACCTCAAAAACACCAAAATGTAAATGTGGAGGAAAAACACCGAAATTTGAAAATTTAAATTTTTAATATTATTTTAAAACAAATACAACAGTAGCCAACTGAGATTTGAATCCCAGGTGGGACCCGCAGCTCGGTGAGGCCCATCAGCAGTTTCGACCTCAGACCGGCTGAGAGCTGCGTCTGAGTAGCATGCCCGTTCGAGCCCAGCACTGTGTGCTCGTCCCTCAGCAACAGAGGCAGCATCAGTGCTTCGAGTTTCTGCTCGAACTGGCCCTGCCTGAGGTCCGATTTCGACCTATGATCATGGCCCATTGCATGGCCCTAAACACGGTCGTTTTCTTCAGCCCATACGTGCCTGCTCAAGGCCTGATCTCAGCTCAAAACAGAGCTGTTGTATGGCCTGATGGATTGTTCGTTTACAGCTCCCATCAGAGGCACATATGGCTTGATGGAAGGTCTGCTTCATGGCCAGAAATCGACACTTTAGCTGGGTCGGATTTCAACCCAAAACAGGGCCATGAGTGGGCTCAGTTCCGGTTCAACCAGGGTCCCAAGAACAGCCTCCTCAGTCCGCCCCATGCAGCCATTGATTGGCTGGTTTTCTGAGCTGGCTCAGAGCTCTTCAGAGAGCTGAAACAACCTCAAAATGAGGTCTGACTCGTGGTCTGAAACGGCCATTGTTTGGCTCGTCCTGACGTTACTGTGGCTGGACCGAACCCAATCATTTGCTTGGCATGGTTCCGGTTTCAACCACGCTACCTTATCTTAGCTAAATCTTCTAAGGAGAGGGAAGAAGAAGAATCACCTGACGTGAGTGATTGTCGACCTGCACTTGAACTATAATATGAAAGAATGACTCTCTATTTTTCTCTTTCCTAGACTCTCTCTTTCTTCTTTTCTCTAGCGTGAATCCTAGGGCTACAACACCCTCTCTTATAGCTAGCGCGAGAGAGAGATGGACGGTTGTGATCGTCCCTGTCGTGGACGGCGGAGCTTCATCCATCCCAAAGAGGAAGGTCGGTCTTCTCTCTCTTCTCACCGTATGCTCGGGTCGGCTGGCTTTTGGCACGGATTGAACGGTGGCATCCAATCTCCTTCGTCCATTTACAAGTGATCCAACGGTTATACTGTTTTGTTAAGCCGGGCCCCACGAAGAATTTGAACATCTTGGATGGCTCGGAAAGTAGACGTGCTGGGCCACTTAGAGGCTTGAAGTGAGTCAGTTTAAAATATCTGTTGGTGGGAGATATTTGTATTTGTAAGAGAAGACGGTCAAGACTTGCTTGACTGAGGAGAGGATGTGGTGTACCTCGTACACACGTGTTTTCGTTGTGCATGTGTCATGTCGGGACCCACTGAAATGTTAACGTTATAATCCATACCGTTCATCCATATTGGGAACCCTTCATAGGGACCCTGACCCATTTTGGGTCGATGGTGAGTCCCAGGTGGTCTGTTACATACATTCTTGGGCCATCACTGGCCCATATGACATGATCCGTCGATTGGGTGGGCCCGATAAACTTTTTCAACGGTTAATATAGGGTACCAGTTATGATGAAGGCGTGTCTTGTCACTAACTAGTCCTCATGTGTTGGTGACAAGTGTGTTGCAACCGTGTTTAATTAACATAATGGCTTTAATTTTTGAGTGATCGAGAAATCTTACCTTTCCGATCGCTGTGGGGCGTGTCCTGACGCTTGGAAACCCTGATGGATGGCTTTAATGTCGACTGGAATCCCCAACCTGTGTATGTCGGGTTCAAGCTTTGGTTATCCCAAATTTATTTTAGTTTAGTGCGGGTTTAAAAGGTAACACCCGTGTACTGAAGGTACGGGGTGTTACAATCTACCCCCCTAAAAAAAAAATTTCGTCCTCGAAATTACCTGAGGTGTGCTATCGAATAGGTGAGGGTATTTTTCTTTAACTTCTGCTTCTTGCTCCCATGTTGCTTCTTCCTCCCCGTGATGTGACCAAAGAACCTTGATTAGGGGTATAATATTCATCCGTAGGACCTGCTCCTTGTTGTCCAAGATACAAATAGGTTCCTCAGTGTAGGAGGCGTTATCTGTCAGCTCGATTCGCTCCCAACTAACAATGTGCGACTCGTCTGGTGTGTATTTCTTCAGCATGGATATGTGGAAGACATTGTAAATACTGGCCAGTGCAGTAGGTAGTGCAAGGCGATATGCCATGGATCCCACACGATCTAAGACCTCGAAAGAACTGATGAAACGCGGTGCTAGCTTCCCCTTTTGACCGAACCTCATCAGACCCTTCATATGGGACACCTTAAGGAATAAAGGTCGCCGGCTATAAATTCCAGGTCGCGACATCGGTTATCCGCATAGCTTTTTTGTCTGCTTTGGGCGGTACGCAGATGTTTCCTGACTGCTTCAATGACCTGAGTAGTAGCCTGGACCAACTCCGGACCCAATAAACTTCTCTCTCTGATTTCTCCCCAACACTGAGGGGCTTGGCAAGGGTGACCATAAAGAGCTTCATACGGTGTCATGCCTATGTTGGACTGGAAACTATTATTGTATGTGAATTCTTCCAGTGCCAGGTGATCATCCCAGTTGCCCTGAAAGTCTAGGACACATGCTCTGAGCATATCTTCTAAGATCTGGTTCACCCTCTCAGTCTGCCCGTCTGTCTGAGGATGAAACGCCATACTAAACTTGAGCTCCATGCCCAATTCTTCCTGCAGTCTCTTTTAGAAGGCAGAAGTAAATCTGGAGTCTTGGTCTGATATAATTTCTCGAGGAATTCCGTAGGATCGCACGACTTCCCAGATATATAGCTTTGTCAAACTATCGGTGGAATCTGTCGTGCGGATCGGGAGGAACCTGGAAGCCTTTTTCAACCGATCAACAATGATCTAGATCGATTCGTGTTTCCTCTGCGTCCTAGGAAGACCAGATATGAAGTCCATAGAAATACTGTCCCATTTCCATTCGGCTAAGGGTAGTGGCTGAAGGAGGCCAGCAGGCTTGCGATGCTCGGCTTTGTTCTTCTGGCACACCATGCATTTTATCACAAAGTCGGCGATGTCCCTTTTCATGTTGCTCCACCAGTATTGTCTTTTGATGTCGTTGTACATCTTAGTACTTCCTGGGTGGATGGCTAGCTTGGAATGGTGGGCCTCTACCATTACTCCCTTCCTCAATTTGGCATTGTTTGGGACACATACCCGTCCCTGATACCGAAGACCACCGTCGTTACCAACCCTCCAGTCAGGCATTTCTTCACTCTTGCACCTTTCTTTCATCTTGACGAACCACTCATCCTGGTCCTGTGCAGAGATCATGTGTTGGACCAGGGTTGGCTCTGCAGTTAACAAAGCCACATATGCATCAGGTTCGTCGAGGGTGAGTTGGATATCGAAGTCCTGAACAAATTCCATCATTTCTCACTCCTTAATCATCAGAGTGGCTACCAGCTCGTGCTTCTTTTTCCGACTCAGAGCGTCGGCCACGGAGTTTGCTTTGTCAGGGTGGTATAAGATTTCAAAGTGGAAATCTTTAAGAGTCTCCATCCACCGACATTGGCGCATGTTCAAGTCCTTTTGCGTGAATATGTATTTCAGGCTCCTGTGATCGCAAAATAAATGAAAATATTCTCCGTACAGGTAATGCCTCCATATCTTCAAGGCAAATACCACGGCTGCCAACTCTAGGTCATGAGTCAGGTAGTTCTCCTCGTGTTTCTTCAATTGGTGAGAGGCGTAGGCGATCACTTTGTCGTTCTGCATAAGAACGCAACCCAGGCCCAACTTCGAGGCATCGCTATACACTACGAACTTCTCTCCTCCTTGTGGAAGAGTGATCATCGGCACAAAAGTTAATCTCATCTTCAACTCCTAAAATGCTGCCTCTGTATTCTCATCCCATGTGAATCGAGCGTTCTTCTTTGTCAGTTGGGTGAGCGGTCGTGCGATTCAGGAGAATTCCTTAATAAAGTTTCGGTAGTACTCGGCCATACCCAGGAAACTTTGAACCTCGGTCACTGTAGTGGGCTGCTCCCACTTAAACACTGCTTCCACATTAGCCGGATCGACCGCTATTCTTTCTGCCTTTACCACGTGCCCTAAAAATTTCACTTCCTTCTCCCAGAACTCACATTTGGACAACTTAGGATAGAGTTGGTTATCCTTTAGCATACTTAAGACCGTAAGCAGATGCTGTTCATGCTCATCTTGGCTCTTAGAATAAACCAAGATGTCATCAATGAACACGATCATGAACCGGTCTAGGTAGGGCATGAAGACTCGGTTCATGAGGTCCATAAAAATTGTTGGAGCGTTCGTGAGACCAAAAGACATAACCAGGAACTCGTAGTGCCCATAACGAGTTCTGAAGGTTGTCTTCGGGATGTCATCATCTCTAATTCTCAATTGGTGATACCCCGATTGCAGGTCTATCTTGGAGAAGTACTTAGCATCTTTCAATTGATTAAATAGATCGTCGATATGTGGTAGAGGATATCTGTGCTTGATCGTCACATCATTCAGTCTCCTGTAGTCTATAAAGAGACGCATCGACCCATTCTTCTTCTTGACAAAGAGGACTGGTGCTCCCCAAGGAGAAACACTGGGACGGATAAAGCCCTGAGCTAGTAGCTCATCAATATGACTCTTCAACTCCTCCATCTCACAAAGAGGCATGCGAAACGGAAGGAGTGATATAGGAGTAGTCCGTGGCTTGAGGTCGATGCAAAAGTCTATCGCTCTTTTAGGGGGTTGTCCTGGTATTTTTTGAAATACTCCGGGGAAGTCTTAGACTACCGGTATCCTCCTGATGGTATCTTCCACTGGTTCCACTTCCTCTAAATCTTACCGGCTCTCGAATTCTTGGTATCTGCCCCTACCTTTCAAGGTGAATGAGGCTTGCCCTAGGATGGATATAGTCACTATTTTGTCGCGATAATCCATGACCGCACTTACCAACGTAAGCCAGTCCATCCCAAGGATGACGTCAAATTGCTTGACAGGCATGACGATTAGGTCCACAGCAATTTCATGATTTGCGAGCGTGATGGGGCATGCTCTACACATTTTATCTGTTTCTACAAATTTATCCATAGGGGATGCTATAACTAAGGGGGTATGCATCCGAGTTGTGTTCAGTTCTAATCTAGATACAATAGTAGAATCAATGAAAGATAGAGTTGCACCAGAATCAAATAAAGTGAGTACAGGGGTACCGTTAAAGTGGGCAGTACCATGAATGGTCCGAAGGGGGTCCTGTTCAGCCTCAGCGATGGCCACCGCATATACTCGCGTAGGGGGAACCCTCTGCTGATATGGGGGCCCCTGTCTGGGTTGTTGAGGCCTAGGCACTGCCTGGTTCTGTAGTGGTCGATGCATCCGGGGCGGAATACCCTGATCTCTCATCCGCTAGAAGCAAGCCTGGGTGTTGTGGTTCGTCTTCCCACAATAACAGCAGCTACCACCAGAAGGCAGTGCGTGTGCGATCAGTGGTCTGAGTCTTCCCGCAGGGATGGGTGGAGCAGAGGGAGGCTGCCTTGGTCAGAACGGGGCATCCCGAGTTGGCTGGCAGGAGCGGATGGAGTGCTTAAAATATTTCTCTACACGCATGGCCTTATCTACCAATTCTGGGAAGTCCCCAAAATCCCACGTACATAGCCGAGATTGTATCCCGGGTTTTAGCCCCTCCTTAAATTTCTATAGCTCATACTCCTCGTCCTCGAGGGCTTTGGGTACATATTGGGATAGCTCGTCAAACCTCGCCTCGTACTGGGGGACTGTCAGGCTCCCTTGTTCCAATTTTAGAAATTGTACAATTTTCTCGCTTCGACACGATCGTGGAAAATACTTCTCCAGGAACTTCGTGCTGAAGCCAGCCCAGATCCAAGCGTACCCAGCTGGCACACTTTTCTGCACACTCTTCCACCAGTTCTTGGCCTCTCCTTCAAGAAGGTACATGGCCCAACTGACCTTTTGAGCATCGGAGCACTCCAGCGGTCTCATCATCTTGGCAATCCTTGCCAACCAATGTTCAGCCTGAACTGGGTCAGGCGCTCCTCTAAAAGTCGGTGGGTGGAGCCTCAGGAAGCGATCGAATAGTTCGGCGCTTCGCGCCTCTGTATCA
The DNA here is from genome assembly GCA_037074715.1 of Magnolia kwangsiensis. Classification (NCBI taxonomy): domain Eukaryota; kingdom Viridiplantae; phylum Streptophyta; class Magnoliopsida; order Magnoliales; family Magnoliaceae; genus Magnolia; species Magnolia kwangsiensis. Next base: position 1,245,287 of record CM073581.1, read on the forward strand.
CGCGATGCTCCCCCACGACTTCGCAGGGTTTCCATCATTAGAGAGTGCGAGTCCTGTTGTTGTTTCATAAAGGCAACCTGCTGCTACTGCATGGTTGTTGCCATTTGCGTGAAGGCTGTGAAAGTGGTAGCTCCCATCAGTATATCCTCGTACATGTTGGTTGAGGGCTCAGCCGATGGTGTCCGTCGCATGAGGTGTGGTGATGGCAGCCCTAATGCAAAGATCTGAGGAGGGGGAGAGTTTCCTACAGCTTCCAACCTTGTTTCCATGTTCGCCACTCCAGGCGGAAGGCCTGGTGTGTAAATAGGGCTGCACTCCCTTCCATGCTCGGTCGATGGGATGGGGTGAATGTCGACCATATGGGCCCGACGTGACCGCGTCGTAGGTGGCATGACCTCATGTGAGATCAGATTTCATGGTTCAAGAATAGGAGGGCGAAGAACAGTTCTTAACTAGTATGAAACATTATAAGGGGGAGAATTTAGTAGTTGCATGGCGAGAGAGTTCCTCATTCAGTCAACACTTTTTAGTTTGGACTTTCCAAGGGAGCTAAGGTTTTTATTTCTAAGTTCAGATGACTAACTTATTGTTTCTCAAGAAATTATAAGTTGATCATGAGGGGCCAAAGTGTTCTGTTTCTATGTTCATTCACCCTAGCTATTTTTCTAAGGGAGGACTTCCAAGTTTTGTCTAAGTTAACCCTTTAAGGTTTGTAAGCTGCAACCACAGCCAGGTTGTCTCATACTCTACTCTGATACCAACTTGTAACGCCCCAATTTTTGAGACCCGAGTATACCACTCGTCTCTTGAAAACCCAAGTATTAACTAGTAAGCAAAAGGATAATTAAACCCAATCAAAGTACGATTAACGGAATCAAGCGTAGTATAGATAAAACCCAAATAGTAACAATATCTTGGACCACTCAGCTGGGGCCCATATACAAAACCTTAAATTCCAAATGAACTGAAATGTTTGCTAAGTAAGTAGACTGCTGATTTAATCCATAATAAGTAGCCAGCTCCTGGTATGGATCCTCATTGTAAGCCTCCTCCTCGACCTACGTCTCCTCCGGCTCCTCCACAACTCCCTCTATCCCTGTGTTCTCTATACGATTGAATATTGATGAATGAGTAACCAACTCAGTGTGATCTCCCGCTAAGATTACACAACGTTGCCCTAAATAAGTAATAGTATAAAAGTATATAAATAATCCAAAACACAGTAGATGCAATCTTTTCAGATGCATGCATGTATGAATGAAATCGTCAGCACGGGAAAAACATCCAGACGGCCTATGTCCTGGGAAAAAATATCCGGACGGACATTGGGGTTGTCACCCAGGGATAAAACTGGTTATCAACGCAACACACAGCGTAATCGCAGAGCATGATAATCCAAGTCAATATCACAATTGAATGACTGGTCATAAGCGCAACACGCAGCATAATCGCAGGGCAGAGTGATCCAAGTCATCGAAATATATCATGTATGCATGACTTGTCAGCCCATTATTAGTCCATTTGCAACCACCCAATTTAAGTAAGCTCACGGTCAGTACGGGGAGTACATGGCCCAGCGTAGGCCGACGACTCGGGCATAGTGTCCCATTACCACCATCCCCAGCCCATGAGACTACCGTCTTAGGGTGTGTGTAGCACCCACTAACATGTGGTCAATTAATTCAACATAAGGGGGTTACCACCAATGCCGATTAGGGGTGAACTGTTGAAATTACAAAAAGTGACGATTTAAACATGTCGGCATGAATGATTCAAAAATGAGTAAATAAAAGTATTTGGAAGGGTTATGGAGTTCATCCAGAGTCAGTTAGATGAGACCACACATGGATGGTAAACCCTATGGTCAAGCACCACAAGAAAAACCTCCATGTCAAGGGCCTACGTATGTCATGACCAATCTGTTTACACCCCAAGCATAGACTCTCCTTTGTTAGGACTTCCCATGGAGAGATTTTAACAATATGTGTGTCATAGCAATATAGATTATAATACAAAAAGGGAATAAGGGACAATACATATATTTCTATTGATACATATTAACTGAATTCTCATAAAACGCATGACATAAATGATTGGGTTATTTACTAGGCAGTCCAGAGAAATCAAAACCTAAACAATGGTAGGCATTTTCATGATAAACAGATAAATCAATTAAAAGCATAATATCATTAGAGAGGCTAACCAGTAATACTAATAAAACTACTATTTATGGTCTAGTTAGGGATGAAAAGCTTAAGGGGAGGAAATCATCACCAGGAAAGGCGTAGAATGCTCCTAGAGGCAAGTTTCCCTGGGAAGATGGCGTGTTTGCACTACTCCCGTAACTCCCTGTACCGGTCCATTCGTAATAGATAGTGAGTTACAAAGTTGAACACTTGAGGGTAGGTGGAGGGTTGGAAAACCCTAAGCCAAGGTTGTCTTAGGCTGTTCTCAAGGCAATCAAGCTCACTAAGCATGATCCCTTGCTTTTAATTAAACTGGGTCCTGTCAAGGCCCACTTGATAACTAGATCAGCCTCATTCTTCTCCTTAGATCCTGAGGACAGGTTCATCATGTAGTATACATGTATACATTACACATGTATCACATAGCATATATATATATATATATATATATATATATATATATATATATATATATATATATATATATATGCATACATTATATGTCTAATGTATGTATTCCATGGCATATGATGTTTACACCACATGAATTATATTTGCATAACGTGGTATACATGTGTACACTATATATACATTACACGTGCCTCGCCCTAAATGTTTCAAGCATGGCCCACTAATCTTAGGGAGGGTGTGGCCATGACACATATAACGCGTGGGACCCATATAGTGGAGGCAGCAATTGCCGCTGACACAGGCATATTGGCCCACCGTCCAAACAGTGGACGGCTAGGGACAAACACATGTCTTGAGGTGAGTGCCCATGCATGTACGTAAGGCCATCATCTAATACATGATATACAAATATATCAACGTGGGTCCCACGTGAGCATGGTGTTGAATCCGAACGGTCCATAAGGTGTGGAACCCCAAGAAACCTTTGGGGGTGAAGTTTCATCCCCACCTAAGATTCTGGTGGGCCATGACAAGGAGAATTTCAATTTTAATGGAAGAAACTATTTGCATTAACCAGGGTCCACCGAAGTTTTGGTTCTAGGTAAAAGTTTGAGCCCATGGGGTTTTATGAGGCTCTGTTCTGTATGGACCATTCAGATTTCCCAGACTCATCTGACAGGATGAGATCTCATAAAATTGCAGTGGCTTATGTGAACAGTTATGTTCCGTTTCCCACTCACTGTTGTATGAGTGCATGTTACCTCTTTTCACGTGTGGGTCCCATGTAAACATGGGTATTGAATCCGAATATCACATTACTAAGACAAAAAAAAAAAAGAGTGTCATATAAACCTCTAGATACTATCATATCACAAAACTACATTTTGTCCTCAACAATCAACATCAATTCCAAAGAGTTAAAATATATCAAAAATTATAAAACATTAATGAAAATTTTTAAATCTTTTCTTCCTTCAAGCATTCTAGTCAACGACTTCAATTCCATTCTCCTCTTCATACTCTTCAGCATTGAAACTGCTTCCGCCCCAAACTAGATGCAATTAATCTTGCGTACATATTAGTGGTTCAACTGTATTCGAGGTGAGTGAGCTTCCATACTTGCTAACTACCCTGCTCCTGGTGCTAAAATTGATTCTGATGCCACAGTTAAAATTGGAATTGAAAAAATGTCTCATGCCATCACCAAAAGTCTAGGGTATTCATAAGCTTGAGACTTCCACCACTGTAAAACATCGAAATCATCTTCGTGTAACCTTATGGTTGGCTCCTTTAGATTCTTCTTCACTTCGGATTCAATTTTTTGCGTCTCCGTTTCTTCTTCGTCTAAAAAAGACATAAAGTCACGAAGTCGCTTGCCCGTAGTAGAAGAACTGTAAGGCCCGTATCCTAGTCTGTACCATTCCATAGACTCCCGTGATTATTCCCATCGAATTTCGACAATCCGCGACCTATAATCGATGTTTGTGCGTGACCCTAAGTCATATTTCGTAGATATAAGTTGGCTCAATCCAAGACTTGTACCCTAGTGACCGCGCCGTCGCTGCGGTTCCAACGCTACGTATTACGCACCGATTCGATACCCTGGCCAGGAGATGTGGGCCCACGTTTAGTTTTAGGAAAACAACGCACGTTGCAAATCCTAAGAGAATCTCTATAACATGTTTCATCAATCAATCACCTCATGTCAAGTACAAGAGCAACCCCAAAGTCAACTCTCCCTCTCTCTCTCTCTTACACACCCATACATGTTAAGTACCTCTATCAACTCACATCCATCACTCACAACCATCACCTCTCTTTTACAACCACCTCTTCTCTCTCTCTTTCTCTACACATTTTCCAAGCAACAAAAAAGTGGACGTCCAAACATTTCCAAGGAGAGAAAAAGATGTTGCGTGTGGCCCATTTCCCATCCCAAGATCCATCATCCCAGCCCTTCAAATCTCATCACCTTCCATCAAATTGAGGCACAAGAATATTGGTGTTCCATTGAACCAAGAAGATAGAACGATGGGTGCTTTATAGGCCTGGATTTAATGCTTCGATGATGGGCCAATGGGGCCTACCGATTGATGGTATGGATCTCACTTTGGACCCTAGATGTGGCCGATGGCCCATTATGATTCACATGATCATTCCATGATGGGGCCAATCTCTATGGACCCCATCATGATGTTTACTTTCTACTTTGAAAGGAGTTATCTAAACCTTCCATTTTGGTGGAGAAGTAATCTTCACCATTGATTTTGATTTGGTGGGCCCACATGTAAAGGGACCCACATGATGAATGTTGTATGTATGGAAGGGAGGGCCCATAGTGTCGGGGTCCCTCCATCACACGTATCTCCTTCTCTCTCTTTTCCTCTTGTTTTCATTTTTTTATGTGATGATGTGGCCGTGTGGCCCACCCGGATACACCCCACCTTGATGTATGTTCTATCCACACCATCCAACCATTTGGTGGCCCACCTAGGCAGCACGCCTGTAGGTGGGGCCCACCTTAGATATGTGTTGTATACAAACCGTCCAGCATCCAGGGATGCTAGACATGGCTGCTCAGTGAAGTGTGAACGGACATTGTGGTGTACTGATGGCAAAACAAAAATATCAGTTTGATTTAAAAACTTGGGTGGACCGCTCATGCAGGCCCCACCTTGATGTATGGGTCTAATCCACGCCGTTTATTCCATTTCCCAGCTCATTTTACGGATTGAACCGAAAAATGAAGCCAATCCGATTATCTGGTGGGCCATAGTATAGAAAATAGTAATTTTTACTGTTAAAATCGATTAGGGGCCACTTTAATTTTTCTACCCGCCAAAACATGCTGAATATTGGACTCATTTGGACTATCTTGAGCCATAAAATCTAATGGGTGGAGTGGATCCACCTGATGCAGGCCCTACCACGGAAAAACCATAAGAAAATGAAAAAATAAAAATAAAATACAAGCAGCAGACACTGCTGCTGTTGGCATCTGGAGGACACTGCAGTAGCATCCTGCTGCATTGGGCGAGAGAGCCAGGGACCATGGGTCCCAGCCGTGGGCCCCACCGTGATGAGTGTGGAGCGTCAACACCGTGTATTTGGTGGGCCCATTTAGGCAGTGGGGCACCCAAAAATCAGCCATGCAGGAGCTCCGGTGGCCCACGTCACATGGTAGGTAGTGGTGGATTGAACGTCTGCCATTGAAATTCCTTTGGATTTCACAGAATTTTTGGATCCTTATGAAATTTATTTTTCCTCTTTATCCAGGTCTATGTGACCTTATTAATAGATTGGATGGAAGATAAATGTTATGGTGGGCCCCACGTGGGACCCACCTGCAAGAGGATTAGCTGGTGTACACATATAACAGTATAATAGTTGTTGTATTAACATCCCAAACCATATGGGCCCCACTCATGAGGTATGTGTTATATTTATACCGTCCACCCATGTGGACTCTACCATGATGTATGCTTTGTGCAACCACACCGTCCAGACCTTGGACGGTGGGACCCACCATGATGCATGTGTTACATCCAAACCGTCTAACCCTTTAGCAAGCTCATCTTTCAACTTGAGACTAAAAATAAGACAGATCTAGGATCAGGTGGACCATATTACAGAAAAATAGTGGGTTTGAACGTCCACCATTAAACCCTTGGGCTTCAAAGTTTGGACCAATATGATATTTGTTTTTCCTCTAAATCCAGGCCTTTGTGACCTTATGAATAGGTTGGATGGGAAATAAACCATATGCTGGCGCCCACTGGAATTTAACTGTGGAAATCACTACCACCACGGTTAAATATGGTATGGTCCAGTTGATCTTTTGATATGGTCCATTTTTATACAATAATCTATATTGATTTCTAAAAATAGATGAATTGTGCTTGGCCCATTTAACTCGGCCCATTCGACTTGGCCCATTTGATTCGACCCATTTGATTAGGCCCATGTAATGCGGCCCATTTGATGTATTTAAGGCCCAATGGGATGTATATAGGTCCATTGCAATGTGTGATTTCACCGTGGTGTATATAATGATGTTTATAATGGGCCATGCCTTAGAAGTAATGATGGTTTGACATCCACATTGTAAGAGTAATGTTGGTTAAATGTCCGCATTGTAACTCTCCCTAGGGCCCATTGATAGGCCTATACTTGTTGTGTGTAGGCCATCCAGGCCCATCCTCATTGAAAGGATAGTTCATCACCATATAACATGCTTAATATAACTCCATGATTCATGTCCATACGCATCATATGTATGATTGATATGAGGAATGTTTGATCATAGCATAAGCCATTGGGCTGAGACATTTACGGGACTCCTTATGAGATGGAGTGCCCCACATTATCAAGCGATACGCATAGGATTGCTACTTGACTGGACGGTGTGACTCATGTATCTCGCATATGTGTGACATGATTATTATATGCCCTAGCGACATCAGGGTCGTGGCCTCCACAGGCACATCGTGAATGGTCAGATTGGATACCGAAAATATTAGCTCTAACACTGTGGGCACGTACGATGTCTTTGGGTGAAAATCACAGAACCTTTTTAGTATCAGGAGATGCTCTAATGTCTAGATCGAGTAGATACACGAGGGCCAGAGTGCCGAATACCAGTAGACCGTATCTTCCACTGTGTCGCAGTCAGTTGGAAGGGGTGTGGCTTTATCCGCCCGAGTGATGGACTTATAAGCTAAGCTGAGTTTAACCAGCTCATAAATGAGTCCGCTATCGACGAGCTGGGTAGGCATTGACAGACTACTGGTCAGGAAAATAGTGTGGTCTCTTCCACTCGTTGGGCTGTGTGGCTAGGGAGGCGACAATCAGTGTGGAGTGTACTAGACTCCGGTGATATCCCAGAGAGAAACTGTACTGATATATGTACTTGATGAGGACTGGCATGCTTGTATTGCATCTCGTATATGAAATTTCGCTATATAGGCCTCGCATCACATGGCCTTGGTATGGTCGATAGCATTCATGTCTTACATCGCATAGCCTTGGTACGACCGATAGTATTCATGAACTTACCAGCATTTTTTCACATTACTTTGATATTGCATACTTAACACTTGCCTTGTGTACACACTTATACTACCCTCTAAGCTTTTGTAAGCTTATACATGACCGTTGCATGCAGGTGATGTTGGATCACAGCAACGCTGAGGAAGGAGCGCGGATCAGATTATTTTGGAGGCTTTTGATCACCTTGTATTTCCCTTTCCGCATTGTACTTAAAGTTTTTGATATAGTGGATATGTGGTGATGTTGTTTTGTGACTTGGTTATGCTTATGGTTATGCTTCATTATAAAAAAAAATTCATACTGAAAATCCTCCTTGTAGGATCCCAAGATCAGAATCTGGCATATGAGTACTGAGAGTCGAGAATGAGGCACTACGGAGGTTGTCGGCGCCGGATTCGGTGATCAAAAATTTTGTGAGCCGATTTTTCGAGTTTAGATCATGACAAGAACTACCCGCAGTTTGAGAAGTACCCATTATACTTGACATTTCGGCTGAATTTCAACATATGAAGCAAACAACTCTTCAATTGCAATATTAATAATGGCGGTCTCTGCTGAAACTCTTTCGAAAATGGAGTAAAGGGATATGAAAATAAATTTAACCATTGTCATCTTGTATCGTGAATCCAGGAAAACTGCAATGACCATTAACAAGTGGCATTCAGCCCAATACTTATCAAATTTCAACTTCATTCTTATAGCCATCGCTTTTAAAAATTTTGGACCATTAGCGACACACTTTTTTGGCACGTCCATAATGAAAATAATTTCAAGAAGAAATTAATTTACTATGGGATACTTATTTCCTGAAAAAATCTTCCTGCAATTGTAAAAAACTTTGAGAAACTGATAAACATCTTCAACTTTCTTCCAATCTTCATCACTTGGCATGTATGCGTACATTTTATTACGCGTTGCAAGTTCAGGGAATGCCACTTTAAATTCTAAAGCCGTATCCAACATTTCATAAGTGGAATTCTAACGAGGGCAGACATCCAACTTCAACTGCTATTTAAATTTCAAATCCAAACGTTAGATTATATCATTCCACGTACTCAGTCTTAAAGGTGACCCCCTTATATATTTAATGCTACCTTGTATGTTAGCAATCATTGAATCAATTGCTCTCAGTCCTTCTTACACAGTCAAGTTGAGTATCTGAGCACAACATCTAACTTGGAATTTTTTACCTTCAAAAATAAATTTTCGACAACCTTAAACTAAGTACGTAAGAAAGAAACCAAAGTATCGTTGGACGTGACATTTTCTAAAGTAATTAAAAAAATTTTCTTTTCAATGCACCACTCAACAAGACAGTTGTAAATGCAGTCAGACAGTACTATACCGATATGAGGAGGAACGTGGCGAAAGTTTAAAATCCTCTTTTGTAGTTTCTAATCCTCATCAACGAAGTGTGCAGTCAATGACATATATCTCTTTATCTGATTCGAGGCCGTCCATATATCCGAAGTCAAACTTATTCTGGATACGGATGTCGGGAGAGCTTTCAAGTTACCTTTCTCAATAGCATACATCTTCATGTACTCTCTTTTCACAATAATATAAGAGGCCTTCTCCCATTTGGAATTTAGAAATTTGCAAAATCCCATGAAAACCTTGCATTATACCATGCCAAATAGCTTTTCATTGATTATCACTAACCTCACAAACCACTCTTTCAATTTATCTGGATCATACTTGTACGTTGAGAGCTTGAGAGTCATCATCTTCAGAAATGGTAAATGAAAGCAGTTACTGGACTCCACCCTTCAATGTTCTTGGTCTCTTCACACATTTATCAAGATGCCTCTGATAGTGAGTTGTAGAAGAACCAGTGTGCTTGCTGTAAAGAGCTTTACAAAACTTGCATTTAATCTTGACTGAATCATTTGGTTGCGTGATCTCATAAAAAGATTCCCATATCGCCTACCTTTTTTTCCCTTTCACCGAACCTGAAGATGTTTCGACCTTATTTTCTAATTTTTCTTCATCCACAACAAAAGGAGATGTGATTAACGCACCAAGGCCAGGAGTACTTAGGTTTTCTTCAGGAGTCATCTAAAAATCAAAAGATAACAAGGGTAGGGTAAGATCTGGGCTTTTATTAGTTGAAGTAATTAGTCAATTTATATGTATATATAAATATATAATACAAACAATATCAGGCCCCTCCATAAACTGCGAGACACAATTGTCTCAAATTGTCCCCTAATAAATAAATCCACTGGGATACATACATATACATAACTATAAATTGTCCATAATTGTTTCAAATTTTGTTTACTAATTGTCTTTAAATATCTTATTCCTACTTGTCTCCATCTAGAGGTGCTAATTGTCTCTATCCCATTCGATAACATACCATGTACTGTTCTTATACAATTTACATGCGAGCTTAAATTTTGGTATCACCTCCCTATATTCTTCAGATACATGTAAAATTCAATACTAATTAGTTGCCACACTTACATATAATCCATTACACATGTAGTGGAAACCAACTAGTAAAGAACTACATATCCGAAGAAAATATAGGGAAACACTACCGATATTCTAACTACAGTAAATTGAATGATGACAACTTAAGTACATGGTATGATACCAAACTGTCCAAAATGGGACAATTTAGGAATCCATAAAGAATAAGTATTTTCAGTAGAATGATTGTACTTGTTCAATATAAATTCCTAAACGGGAGGCATATTGCTAAACCACTAAGTGGCCTAAATATTAATTAATAACATCAGATGACAAATAATCATAAGCATCAATATTTAAAGAATAATTATCAAAATATATAAGAAACGATTTATCTATACACCTGCAAGTCTACAAGAAAAAAAAATTAAGAACAAATAAGAAGATAATGCATATTATGGTTGGCAAGTTAAGTTACGACATTTTAATAAGAAAGTTAAGTCCATACAAGTACAACTACAACTACAAGTCTGCAAGATTACAACTAAAAAACTTAATACATCAAAGTTAATTTTTAATATTCTCCTTATCCTACTCTAGATCAGAATCATAATTTTTGTCATCCAAGCTCGAGCTGGTGGTAGTATCCTCTCCAATATAATGATTAACCTCCCTTGAATCAGAAGGTGGGGAGACTGTTTCACCATGCTCTTGTATAGATTCAGCTAATTTTTTCAAACTATTTTTATGAGCTGATTTATATGGAATACTTAAGTTCTTGTACAATGAGGCGAGTTTAGAAATAAACTTTGATGACTTCTTGCTTATCGAACTCGGTCCTGCTTTTGCGTCATGTTGTCAAGGAGCACATCATTGATATCTTGATGCATCTGCATCTTCCTTGCTTAACTTCAAGGCTAATTGTAATTGCTCTTCTTCCAGTCTTCTTAATTTAGCTTCATTCCCCTCTTCCTCTTCCCTACTTATTTTCTTCACCCTCTCTATTTCAGAATCTTCGTTGATTAGAACGGGTCTGTTATTGTATATTCTATGGCTAGTTGTATTCGGTGTGGGGGAGGGGGTAAAAAGCTTCTTGTTGGAGTCTACAAGAGCATGGTATAAAAATTGTGTCTCCTTTGATGCTTTGGGACATGATTTTGCATCTCCCTCATGACCTGATAAGTGTAGTCTAAGTCGATTTGTTTTGTTAACAAATCTGGCTCCACACAACTTACATTGGATTTTCATTCTTCCAGAGTTTGGAGAGTACACTTGGGATCCATAATCCCAAATATCGGTGGATGGATCATCTGAAGACATTGCCGCACACCATTTAGAAACAAAACATATTTAGCTTCCAATTCTCTAAGGCTTCTTTTAGTTAAGGAAATGACTAGAGTTCCCAGAGCACTATAAGTTAGAGTGCTCCCTAGTTTCTTAAACATAAATGAATAGTGCAATTAATCAAAATGGGGACTGTCCATTACTCTACAACACACCCCACGTGCCACCTTAACAAAATACACGAACATGATGAGTCCATCCATTTAAAACCATAAGTTACCCATGATGTGGCCCCAACAAAAGGATGGTTCAAATTGTTGCATGGAGCTTTATTCCATAATCAATCTTTATACGCCATTTCAAAGGCTTTGATTGGTTGACTAGAACGGCCAACCTTTGCCAATTTTTTCATCATGACCGATGAAGTGTGAGCTGGACATAAAGGACAGTTCAGATAAATTGATTGGACTATCCACATGACCCAACCCGACCCAACCCAGCCAACCCGACCTGACCCAACGCACCTCACCAACCCAACCCAAACCCTAACCTGACCCAACCTAGCCCCCCCAACTCGATCCAACCCAGCCACCCCAACCCGTTCCAAACCCCAACCTGACCCAACCTAGCCCCCCCAACCCGTCCCAAACCCCAACCCCCAATCTACAATAAATCTATAATTATATAAATCTAAAATAAATATACAAGTTAAATAAATAATAAATAAGTTAAACACCTACCTCGGAGAAATTGGGAGAGAGAGAGAGATCGGGCCGAGTCAGGATTGGGTGCGGGTTCACTCGGAGAGATCGGGAGAGTGAGAGAAAGAGAGATAAATACTGGTTGTCCGGTGGAGTGCTGGCTGCGCGGGCGTGTGGGCAGTGACTAGGTTGGTTAGTAGAGAGAAAAAGAAGAAAGGGAAAGGTAGGTCAGTCGGCTATCTAGGGTTTATTTTATTATTTTTTAAAAAACTTAAACTTTAGTGTATATATATATTATATAATATATTTAATATAAATATAATATATATATTATGAGACACGACCCAAGTTCTTGCATGTGCATGTGCTTGTGTACGTATGCATTTTATTTCTCATGGTCTTGCGGTCCTACCGGTTGAATCCCGGCGACCCACGACCTTTGGGTAGCATTTGCGGTCATCCTTGAGTTCGGTCACGTTGACCCGACTCAGATCGGCTCGAGACCTATGCCATCTCATTCGTATCATCGCTGCGGTTCCAACGATGCGTCTTGTGCATTTATCCGACTTATAGATCAAAAGTTTGAGCATTTCATCATGTGACCCACTTTTGTATAAAAGCATATGGACCACTCTCATGGCACAAGTTCCCATACACACCACCCACACAGACTACAATTCCCATGAAATAAACACTACCCACACCCAACCTACCCTAGCAAACATTGTTTGTATCACTATATGTCATGATTTCTTTCTCTAACCAAGGAGGGAAAGCAATGATGACTATCCTACAACCCTCCCTTCCTCTCTCTCCTCCTTCATTTCTCTCATTTTTCTCTTCCATGGTGGAATGTCTAGCCCTCCCTCTCCCAATTTCCAGCAACTTCTCCTTCCTTTATTCCTCCATCTAGCCACCACAAACTCATCTTGACCATTGAACCTTAAAGCTTGGAGCTTGGAGTACTTAGTGTTGGTGGTAGCTTGAAGATTCAAGGTGGGTGTTTTCCACAAATGCTAACCTCCCTTCCCTCTCTTATTTCTTTTGTTTCTTCATGTAGGGAACAAGTAGACCCACCAATCCATGGTGGGGATCCCATCTAACCCTTTGGATGTGCCTATTGGCCATCCATCATGCATGTGTTAATCCATGATGAGGCCATTCTCCATGGACCCCATTATGATGTGTTTCATGATCTCAGCCCTCCTAAGGTCATCTTGACCTTTGTTTTATGGTGGGGATGACATCCCCACCTCAGATTTTTACTATGGAGGTCCATGCATGCATAGATCCATAGATGAGAAATTGTATGGTTGAATCTCCTTTGTACATAAGGGGTTTTTAGTGGCGAAACCCCTCTTGAATGGCCGATCTCCTCTTATTTTCTCTATCTCTTTTATTCCTTCTCCCTAAATAATTGTTGGTCATGGTGGCCCACCTGATGTGCAAGGCACATCCAACCGTCCATATGTCCCATTTTCTGGACATGTGGAGATCTACCTTGCTGTCCATTCACACATGCAAGGCTTGGATCATTCAGGAGTATGTCCCAGATATGTGTGGCGCATCTAGGTGGCTACACATTGATGTGCATGAAGATTATTTTGCTGGAACTTTAATTGTAGACTGCACTAGGCAGCTATATACCTTGCTGTCCAGATTTTTTTTTAGGCCCATATTGCTAATTGTTTGGGCTCATGTGTTGTTGATTTCTTTCTCTTTTCTTATTACCTTATGTATGTTCTTTTAAACCTGATGTAAACTTGTAAAAGTTCAAATTCTTAGTGGATTTTGTGGTGTGTGCCCTTTGTTATTCTCGGATGTACTTGTTGTGATCTTGGGTATGCTCGTAATGGTAATGATTATACTGTTATGAAAATCCTCCTTGTAGGATCCCAGGATCGGAACCTGCCTTAAGAGCCGAGAATGGGATACTACGGAGGTTGTTGCAGCCAGAACCATCCATCAGGTTCCTTGTGAGTCCGGTTATCCAGTCTGGGGCATGACATATATAATCTTAAAAATTTTATATTTATTAATCGAGTCAAGTCGAGCTCAAGTTTGAGCTTTGAGTCGAGTCAAGTTGAAATGTCTCATGCTCGAACCCAACTTGAGCTTCACAAAAATATCTTCACTCGACCCGAATTGGCCATTCAAGGTGAGTCAATTCGAACTGACTCGAGTTGAGTCAAGCAAGTGTTTCGAGCTAGCTCGACTCCGTGAACAACCCTACATATCCTGGGTATATATGCCTATATGGCACTTGGGCAATAGTTGTTTGGGAGTGGCGAATTCAATTTCTAGCACGTGCGCTTATTACATTACTAAATTTAAAAAGCAACAACAATACTTTACTTTCGTGGCCATACGTATGCTTAAACGGTGGTCAGTAATTTTATACTGTTTCCTTAGGCGTGGGACACTTCAGTTTTGGATCGACCTGATTTTTGGTTTAATATACTCAGAATGATATAAGAAAAAATAGCTGGATGGGGTGGATTTTTCAAAAACACCATGGTGCCCCATGTAGCACCCCAGTGCAGTAACTTTGCCAAAGTCTTTGGCAGGAATCCGTGTTTATTTTTGTCATCTGGTTCCATTGGTGTTGTAAAATTAGAAATCGGATTGCGTAGCGAGTTACTCAAGTACATTCTTATTGGATTGAGTAAACTCAGTTGGGCCCACCATGAATGTATGTAGTCTATCCACACCGTCTAAGGGGTTGAGCCTAAAATTGAAGCACATCTAAAGATCAAGCGGATCATACCACATGAAACAGTGGGAATAATGATTTCCATCATTGAAACCTTTTTAGGCCCCACAGTGATGTTTATTTGTTGTCCAACCTGTTCATAAGATCATATAGATATGGATTAAGGGAAAACATAAAAATAAGCTTGATCCAAGACTTTTGTGGTCCCAAGAGTTTTTCAACTGTAGATGTTCAATTCACACTATTTCATGTGGTGTGGTTCATTTGAGTGTTGGATATACTTCGATCTAACATGAAGAAATAAAATTATTGAATAAAATGGATGAACAGAGTGCATAAAATACATAAATCATGGTGAACCTCACAGAATTTACTCAGTATGCTAAGGGCGTGTTTGGATTCACGGTTTCGTGTGTATAGTATCGTATTAGTGGGGTTGATGGGACATGTCCTTTGTTTGGAAACGAACGGCGGGCGACGCATTTAACACGCACGAAGACGCCTGAGAACCACTTTGCATCATCGATGGGATTGTACCGTGCAACCGGCCGGACGTTCAGTTAGACGTAAACAGGAAGAAAGCATTTTCTTCTTTCACTGTGTTGTTGGTAATGCCCAGTATGGCCGTCTTTTGACAAATCCACACCGTCCATCATCTTTCTTTCGAGATTTAAACCATGAATGGTGAGCTTTGATCATCCGATGATGTGGCCCACTGAGAAAATCAAGCTGAAACAATAGCCGAATGGTCTTCTTTTAATCATTGTAGCGATCATGAGGAAGTACATGGCCATGAAAGGTCAACATATTTTTGATGGGTTTTTCTCCCTCTACCTGATGAATGGTTCAGATCCACCTTTCACTGCATGATGGTGGCCCACGACGAAAAGACGGAACCTCTGTTTTGCAACAGAGTCGACGTACGTCGACTCTGTGAAGTTTAGTGACCCACTTATTGAAGCTTCTTGGAAAATCCACTTCGTCCATTGGATTTAGGACGAAAAACCATCCGGAAGGGAGTACCCTTTGGAGTAAAATCAGTGTGGCCCATGAGGGTGTTTACTCCGCCGTCCATTTCATGTTTAATGGTTGAGATTAGGGGTGCACATTTAACCATTGGATCTGTGGAACCGGACCGAAATTGTTGGATCGGTCCAGTTTGGTGCGGTTCTAGGATGCTAACGGTCCAGATCCGGTTCCAAAATCCTTAAAACCGTTATTTACGGATCGGTTCCGGTTTAGGGCCCTGTAGAACCGATCCGAACCGTTGAACCGAACCATTGAATCGAACCGTAGAACCGCATCGTTGATCCGAACCGTGCCATGAACCGTAGATCCATAGTTTTGGAATTTTTGAAGAATTAATCATCTAGCAAGCGGGGTTAGCCTCACCATGTAGACGGCATATCTCTGTAAGATCTGAGCCACTCATCGAATTAGCCTCATTATAAAGATGGCCAATATTATACATGTGGCAAGACTGCTCATGTTGTACGTTTTATGAATTATGGCCCACCTGATTGTTGGATTGGGCTATGGTATCGCTACAATGCTGATGCCTTCCATATCAAGATTAATCTACAACAATCCCGTGGTGCGGCTCATCAATTAGATGGTCCAATCATCTATGAGGTTGTACAATGGTACCAAATACTATTTAAGTGCCCCTACTAGATGTGTGGTTGGATCATCCATTCTGCTATGGACCATTAATGCCAATGACCGATAGTTGGACAGTCCAGATCTAAGCTAATTGCAAGTTGGGTCAGTGATGAAGATGGCCAACCTTAATCAAACTATAATCTTCACACAAAGTGATTCATGGTACACATTCCAATGAGGTGTGTAGACAAGATCCAGGCCATTTATTAGACAACAAGCATTGGATAGAGGCCGCGATTCAAAATTACAACCATTAGATGATCCAAATCATCCAATCAATTGCATGCAAAAATTAATGGTCAAAAAGTGATCAAAGAGATGAAATTTTTTAACCAATGGTTAATTTTTCCCAGAACCGTGGAACCGATCCGGAACCAAAACGGTTTTCATGGTCCGGTTCCGGTTCGGTTCTAGGGGGCTAACGGTTCGGTTCCGGTTCAAAAAATCCTAGAACCGTAGGGAATGGTTCGGTTCTGGTTTCACCCCAAAATTGGACCGAACCGAACCGTGTGCACCCATAGTTAAGATTCTGCAATTGTTTGCATAGAAACGAAAGGACACCTAGGCAAGGGTAATGCCCACCCTCTGAAGTGAATGAACGGCTCAGATCATTCAATGGAACAGTGAGTGGGCTCCACTATACGCACATATATACATCATGTGGCCCTTATCCGATCATTTCCAAACATTGATCTGACATGAAATTGTATACATGCTAGAGTAATACGTACTATCCAAACATTGGTTAGTGGCACATCTCCGCTGGATGTATTCTGAATATCGCCCAACATATACGTGAACAGTACCAAATAAAATACAATACAACCAAAACGTGAATCCAAACACGCCCTAACCGTACTGGGTTACTCAGTACCCATCCGCTTCGGCAAAACGGATGAGCGAAATGTATTTATCATGGGCATCTCTAATGCTCCACACACCTTTCGACAACAGGGGCACAGGAATATCTCTGTACTTGGGGCAACCCGCTTCCCAACCCATCGTCTTCCTAGCTCTCTCTTCCGCAGCCCTTTGAAAAAATAAAAGCAGGAAAAGAAATCCATTACGCATACCTGAAGCGGGAGCTTGTCAGAAGGGACAACGATCACCAGAAAGGGGGCCCGAACCGACAGATCGCTTGACGCTCGCTGGAGAGAGAGAGAGAGAGAGAGAGAGAGAGAGAGAGAGAGAGATGACCTCTCACCCATCTGGTGGAGTTACCAACAAGGATTTGGATTCTCCTTATAAAAGCGTCGTTGGATCAGATGAGATTCAAGAAAAATCGGCGGTGGATGATGATTTTGATGAGAACTATAAGAAGGAGAAGAAGATGATGAAGAAGAAGAAGAAGAAGAAGATAGATGGGGAGAAATACGTCAGAGGAAGTGACCGTGAAAATGAAAAGGATGATCTGAAAATGGAACACGTGAATGAAGTTGAATTCCAACCTACAGAAGATGACAGTAAAAAGAGAAAGGAAAAGAAGAAGATGAAGAAGATAGTAGTCGACAAGGAAAGGAATACGGGCTCATGCTCTGCAGAAATCCCCATTAGAGGATTGGAAAAAATGGATATAATTGATGATGTATCTGATCACAGAAAGAAAAAGATTGAGAATGATGGACAAGTGAAAGAACAAAAGAAAGTGAAAAAGATGGGTAGGGATGGTAAGGGAAATAGGAAGTCCAAAGGCATGGAATCAGTTCCTGAAGAAAGTCCGGACAACGGATTGGATAGCAGTGGAAAATCAATTGGAGAATATAGAGTGGCTGCAAATGATAATGCTGGTGATGGAGCGCCGGGTAAGAAAAAGAAGAAGAGAATTGCGAAACATGATGCTGATGATGGAGCTGCGAGTAAGAAAAAGAGGAAGAGAGATGTGGAAGATAATGTTAGTGATGGAGTGTCAAGCAAGAAAATCAGGGAGAGAGATGCAGAAGCTAATGTTGATCATGGAGTTTCGAGTAAGAAAAAGAGGAAGAAAAATACTGATGATTTCACAAAATCTCGAACAGGTAAACAATCAAGGAGAGTTAGCTTTTTAGATAAAGTGGAGGTATTTCCACTGCCCAAGGACGCGAGACGTGGGGAGGAAACTAGTGAAGAAGGTTTGGTGTAAGGTAAACGGTTCACGCCAGAGGAGGATGAAATGGTCAGAGAAGCTGTTTTGAACTACGTAAAGGTCAGTTCTGTGAAAGCTTGTTTGACTTTCAAAGTTGTTTGTCTTCACTCAAGCTCTAGCATTTGGATAGATATCCTTGTGAGTATCGTAATTCTAATAACCAATTTCTAGTTTCTTGGAAAGGATTGTGCTGCAGATGTTGGTTCTCCAAGAACTGTAGAAATAAGCAAAGGTTCCTTGCAATGTTCAAAATATCGGTATTGTGTTACGTATCGCACCTTTGGGATACAGATATGTATCGGTTATCGCATGGGATATATCGGTTGTATTGTGTAATGTATCATTGTTATCGGAAACATGGGGAAATTAGTCGAGTTTTTCAATGAAACTTTAGTGATTGTTAAAAAACACATCAAATCACAGTTATAAATCAAAACATTACAAAAAAAATAAGTGTATATGATAGGTTTTCTTTGTATAGGGTCCTAATCTATGCGTTGTCTAACTAAATTGATGCAAGTATATTCAAAGTTCATTCATATAATTTATAAATATAAGAAGACGTGTGGAAACACAAGTAATACATTTAAAAGTAAAAGAAGAATCACTAGTTTAGGTTACATACATGTTTGATTTTATGTTTGGACACAAGGATTGCAACCGATTTGCAAGCAAGTGGGAAATTTTAATTTTTTCAACTTTCCACAACTCGGCCCATCTCCTCCAAATCTCAAAATTAAAGCTCCAAATCCATGTTTTTTCATGCAAAACATGAAAAAACATGTATTTGTAACAATTTGACGCTGATTTAACATGATTTACAGAAAAAAAAGGGGATTGAAAATAAAAAATGATCACCGAATCGAACATGTGAGATATATCGCACTACTTGTGAGTGATGTAGGACATGAAATTAAATATGACATGTAAGATTTCAAGCTTTAGATCATACCAATTTTAAACAATCACAAAAATTCTCATCCCACATACGATCAAACATTCAACAAGGAGAATCTATAGGGGTCCAAGCCTAGGGCTGAATCAAATAAAATTATAAACCAAACAATGTCTAAAGGAGTGTAAGACTCGTCCATTCTTGCAAATGATTGTTCCCCAATTCAAGAGATTCACCATGTTTCAATTCGGGAAAAAAAATCTAGGGTTTATAAATTTGGGAATACTTGGGATTATCTAGGGTTAAGGCCTTGGATTAAGGCGAGAGAGGAGAGAAATTGAGGAAAGATGAGACCTGAGGTGAACCATGCATGTGGACAACAACTAGGCCTGGGTGCACGTGCGTGATTCCTTGTTCTCACGTGTGTGGGGCCCACGAAATTGAAAAATGATTCCTAGGGTAGGATTGGCCAGGGGAGGCCCACTTTCATACCAAATTTTGTGTTGATCTGCTACCCGATTTGTGCGTGGTGCTCCGCTGAAGTTTTAGCCCCTCTGATGGGCTAGAATCTGAAAATCTGTTGTGGAGGAGAACTTGGGTACAAGAAAGGGTGAATCCGAAGATGAGAGGGTTGTGAAAGATGATGGATGTGGGGGTGTAGAAAGTGAGGATGATTTGGGATGGTTGTGGCTTTGCACCACGGTAGTTATCTCTTTGAGGAAGGAAGGGTTTCGCACCCAATTCGATTCTTCGACTTAGAGAGATAGAGAAGAAGAAAAAAAAACACAGAATTTTTATTCATAAAACTTCATTGAAAAATACCTACATGATGTTGCCTATTTATAAGAAAACCCTAAACCTCAAAAGCCAATTTTATCCTTGCGTCATGTGCGCACACCAATACTTAAAAATGAAGTAACTAAAATAATAACTAATCTATGCAATCAAAGCCGTTCATGATGTTTCTAATAAGGATAATAGCCAAAACTTAAAATCCTAAATCATCTAGGGTAGTAGGCCACGATCATGAGATCCAATGGTAGAATCCATATGATGATTGAGTCCACTCCAATGCTCCATAGCACAACCCCCTAACTAAGAGGTCCTCCATAGATGCCGTCGTCGATCCAGATCGGTAGTGGGGCCCTCCTCCTGGAGTACATTCGCAGGGTGGGGGTGTTCACGTGCGCATGATGTCCTCATCAACTCTCCCCAGCTATGAAGGTTTCGCCACTGACGAAACAAAACTCCTGAACCACTCCAAGATGTCAGGATCAAGTCTCTGAAGCTCTTCCTCAGTGAGCCACATACCGTTTGAAACTGGGCATGACTTCCACTTGAGTATGAACTTTTGAAAGCCGCCGTTTAACATCGATACCCTCTATATCCTCTTTAGGTGTGAGAATCGTAGGTATGAGAGGTAGAGGCTAGGAAGATAGGTCGGGAAGAGGGCATAGATCAAGGGAAAAGTCTAAGGAATCAGGATGGTTAGGTGAAAGGCTGGACAACGTATCAGTGGTCTCTTGAAATGTAACTAGATCTTCCACATTAAATGTGAAACTCATTTCCATGAAAGGTGGAAGATCTACCACATATGCATTGAGACCGTTTCGTTTTATAATTTTGAATGGTCCAACGCTATGTGCATGTAATTTATGAATGGATCCCTAAGGGTACCGCTTTGGCCTAATGCGGACCATCATAGAGTCCCATACATTGAATTCCTTGAATTGTTTATGTTGGTCTACAAAAATTTTGTAATGTTCATTACTAGGATTGATCTTTTGCCTGATTTCTTGATGCAATGAATGAATATGACGTGCAAAGGTGAAAGGGCCTAGCTATATGCCCTAGAGGGGGGGTGAATAGGGCAATGCCAAATAAAAATAATAACAACAGAATAATAAAAGATTTAAAGCACAATGTTGAATATAAAACAATCACAATAGCCTAAAATAAAGAGATTGATACTTTATCAGTTCTAAGGACAACCTTACACCAAAAACCAGAGGTTTAAGGTAGGACAACCTTATTTTTAGAACGTCCTTGTATCACAAACCAAAGAGGAATAATAAGCAATAAAATCAAAATAACTTACGGAAAATAAATCCTAAGTTATTACAGCGTACATCCACACTTGCTTGAAGTGATTGCAACATTCATCCACAAACACTCTTCACAAAACAGAATGAATAAAAGAATGAAAGAATAAATCACATCCACAACACAACGATACATAGTGGTTCACCTGTGTGTACACCAACAGTTATCCAACAGCCACACAGAATGCTACTCCACTCCTAATATCCTCACACAAGGGATATTAGCATGCACTATCAAAATAGGTTTCACAGGTTCACCTAAAACCTTCACAATTATGTCTTTGATCTCGGGCTTACACAATCCAAAAACCCACAATCTGAGTTTTCTGGCTCTCCTCAGATAACCAATACAATGAGATTTTTCTGACGAATCTCAAACAAAAACTAGAGAAAGTAAATTACAAAACATGTAAAATACATGAATCACCTTTTGATGAAGCCCGGTAGAACCAATCGGAGTAGAAGTTCGATTCGACGTTCAAAGTCCAATACTCACTTTAAGAATGGTTCTAAGTCTAATTGATTTTAGATCAAACGGGCTAGATCTATTTGATTTTGAATTCAGAAGAAGGAATAACAGAAATTCCCCTTTTCTAATAAGATTGGAATGTAGATCAAAATCAAATAAGAATAAGCTAGCAAAATGAATATTAAATAAGCACAAAGTAGCTTAAAATAAATAAAAACTTATCTCAGAGAATAACCTAAAGAATGCTTGAATAGAATTGATTTGAAGTGCTAAAACTCTAAAGTTCGTGCTCAATTTATAGACTGAAAAATCCCGTCTACGACTGGTCTCAGGATCCTAGGACTGGTCGTAGCTCCAAATATTTTTGAAAGATTTCCGCGGGATTTGATTTTCAGTTCCACGACCGGTCGAGGGTGGTCTACCACCAGTCGTGGGCCACCTACGACTGGTCGTGAGACACCTACGACCGGTCGTAGGACTCCAAAAATGGTTGCTGGAGTTTGAATCGTAGGTCTACGACCGGTTGAAGGATGAGTCATAGAACTCACAGGACTGGTCGTACGATATACAGGACTAGTCATAGGACAGCTAGAAAGATTCAAAAATCTTCAACTACGTAGGACTGGTCCTGAAAAACCTAAGACTGGTCGTAACAAAGCTAGGACTGGTCTTGAAGTCCCTAGGACTGGTCTTAGAACACTCCAAACAAGAATATAAAGATATATGAGTTATGTATTCGGAATGACCTACAATAAATCCCATCCTAAGGTCAATCTAAGGTCAAACAAACCTTAAAAGTGAGATGGACATTGAAAGTCTGTACACTCAGATGACCCTTAAGAGAAGCTTATGAATATTCAAAACTTGTAGTAGGCCTTCATAAGCTTGATCTTGACTTGACAAAATCTTCTAGTAAACTTGAACTTGATTAAACCTTGAACATGTAACCTTGAATACTTCTATTCTTGATTTCTTCATTCAAGACTTGAAAACTTTCTTCTTTTAAGATCTTGACTTGAAATGCGATGTTGATTGCAATGACTAGTCTTCAAACATAAAACACAAGATATACAAGACAGAAATAGGTTTTGGCACCACAAAATTTAACAACTAAAGGGATATGAAATCATAGAACTTACAATCTCCCCCTTTGTCAAATTGTGACAAAACACATAGCATCAAAGATAATAAGGAATGATAAATCATGAAACCACAAAATACTCTACTCCCCCTGAGTAATACGAGTATTGCACGTATAATCAATACATAACATGAAAACCTCAAAACTTCAATCCACATATCCATCATTCCACATATCCTTCTCAATCAATATAAAAAAATTTACTCCCCCTATCCGTATTACTCCCCTTTTAGCAATGCTTACTACTCCCCCTTTTTGTCACAAAATGACAAGGGAAAGGAACAGTATAAAGGAGAATATAGACAAATAATGAGAAGGTGATATGAAAGGACATAAAATAAATCTGAAATGTCAAGTCATAATCCATACCACAAAGTACAATATCCAAAATGTTATGAAACCAGAATCCATAATACATACCCAGAGTAAAAGAAATGTTATACTATTCAGAAGATAATTCACTTAATCTGATCCAAAGGAGGGAGAAGGAATAGATGGATCAATCTAGTGTAAGCCCTTATTTATGCGACGAAGATATTTTCACATGTACTTGAATCTCATGTCATGGGCTATATTCATATTATTGAGTTTTTCTTCCAATACACGAAGGCGTGCATCAAAATCAGAAGGATCATAATTTGGATCATTAGGTGAATCAGTTTCTATGTCATCAAATAAGTCATCCATATTAACATCTTGTTGTGGAAGATCACCAGCTTTCTCTTCGTTTCCAGCATCACCACCATCACCACTAACACCAGCTTCATCAAATTGGCCAGGGAGCAGATCCAATTTCATCTTATTAAGATTGGCATTGTTGAAAATGAGATGAAGAATTGGTGCCTAATTAACAGGTTTATCGACAAGCATGTGAGTGGCTAAAACAGTCATAAGATAACCGAATGGAATATCACTATGACCTGGATGGAAATGAAATTGTATAATGGAATGACAAATCAAAGAAGGAAGATAAACCTTGATTCCAGAAGCAATAGAATGCAACACACAAACCATGAAAGAAGTTAACTCGATTTTATTACCGGACCGAGGATATACATTTGAAATGAAGAAACGATGTAATATTCTGTATTTGGGTAACAGATACTTTGCAGGGAGCGCATTCCCTTTATGAGTCCAATGCACATCAATTTTGCAGAAATCTCTGGTTAACATGCGTTTTTCCGATTCTGAAGGTTTGTCGTATAAAGTATGAATCGGTATTCCTTCATCATTAACAGGTATATCCATAATACCTGATATTAAATGACGGTCAACTTCAAATTTTCCTTCTCTTGTATCAATTGAAA
The DNA here is from genome assembly GCA_037074715.1 of Magnolia kwangsiensis. Classification (NCBI taxonomy): domain Eukaryota; kingdom Viridiplantae; phylum Streptophyta; class Magnoliopsida; order Magnoliales; family Magnoliaceae; genus Magnolia; species Magnolia kwangsiensis. The sequence continues at coordinate 1,269,747 of CM073581.1, forward strand.
ATATTAAATTATCAAGGAAAAAAATCTGAAATGCATGCTACCATTGATTGAGCAATGGACTGGTATGCAGACCCACCCCAAAGCAAAATGTTAGTCCAACCTACAGATTCAAGAAGGGGAATGACACCATATAGAGCAATGTGATTTAGATCCGCGGTATGCTCAATGATAATGTTACGGGTACGCAAATCCCGTACATCTTGAGTATCATCTTCGGGTGACCGAAGATGCCGTTTAGTTATTGATCCAGATCTGGATGAAGATGGACCACAGGATGTTTTCTTTTTTCCTCTAGCATCCATATTCAAAAATATATACAAAGAACAAGTAAGATGCACAAATGAAAGATGGATTTTCTCTAGATCAGCAAATAGAGAGCAAACCCTTGAAAAATTCAATAAGAGATGAAATCAAACTATACTATAAACAAATCAAAGCATAGAGATCATGAATCTTCAAGAAAAATGATGAAATAGGACTTACTTTGAAGAAAAACTAGAAATCCTATGACTGGTCGAGCCATGACTCGTCGTAGGTAGGTGTGGAAATGAAGAAGAAAGATATTTTTCCCAAATTATATGTTGTTCACGAGATCCACGACCGGTCGAACCACGACTGGTCGTGTACAACCACGACCGGTCGAGCATCGACCAAAAATACATTTTTAAACGAAAAAATTTAAAATTTAAACAATTATAATGTGAAATATAATACACTATGATACATGCAAGTAAGAATATTCAATGTAAAATGCACATACCAAGATCAAATTTTAATTTATTAAATCTGCTTTTGTCGAACGGTTTAGTAAATATATCAGCAAGTTGAGTTTCGGTTGGTATATATTCCAATGAAATGACTTTTTCTTCATCCAACCCACGAATGTAATAATACCTAATGTCAATATTCTTAGTACGTGAATGCTGGATTGGATTTTTAGAAATTTTTATAGCACTGGAATTATCACAATGTAAAATCATTGAATCTTGATTAATTCCATGATCGCTAAGCATGCGTTTCATCCAAACTAGTTGAGTACATGCATATCCAGCTGCAATATATTCAGCTTCAGCAGTAGAGAGCGATATTGAGCTTTGCTTCTTGCTAAACCAAGAAACTAAGCAATTTCCAATGTAAAAACAACCACCACTGGTTGATTTTCTATCATCAATATTTCCGGCCCAATCAGCATTTGAATACCCGGCTAATTGAACATTAGTATCAAAAGGATACCAAAGTCCCAAATTTATAGAACTTGTGACATACCTAATAATCTGTTTAACAGCAGTAAGATGTGATTCCTTAGGATTAGACTGATATCTCGCACAAATACCAACACTGAATGCGATATCAGGTCTACTAGCAGTAAGATATAACAAACTACCAATCATACTGCGATATAGTTTAGGATCTATATATTTACCTGTAGAGTCTTTTGAGAGTCTTAATGTTGTACTCATAGGATTATCAAAGTTCTTACCATTCTCAAACCCAACCTTTTAACCAAGTTTGAAGCATATTTGGTCTAAGAAATGAAAATTCCATCAGGTTGTTGTTTTACTTACAACCCCAGGAAATAGTTAAGTTCGCCAACCATGCTCATTTCGAACCTTGATTTCATTAATTCTGCAAACTCAGTAGACATATTAGAATAAGTAGATCCATAAATAATATCATCAACATATATTTGAACCATTAAAATATCATTGTTATTCTTTTTAACAAAAAGCGTCTTATCGACACTACCTACTTGAAAGCTATGATTAAGTAAGAATTTAGTCAATTTTTCATACCATGCCCTGCGTGCTTGTTTTAAACCATAGAGAGCCTTTTTGAGACGAAATACATGGTCAGATAACTTAGGGTCTTCAAACCCTGAAGGTTGTTTAACATACACTTCTTTATGTAAATCGTCATTCAAGAAGGCACTCTTTACATCCATCTGATAAATTTTAAATTTTTTAAAACATGCGATGGAAATAAAAAGTCTGATTGATTCAAGGCGAGCGACTGGAGCAAAGGTTTCATCGTAATCTATGCCTTCAATCTGAGTGTACCCTTGTACAACTAGTCTAGCCTTATTTTGTATAATATTTCTGAGTTCATCAGACTTATTTTTAAAGATCCACTTTGTTTCAATAATATTTTTATCTTTAGGTCTAGGAACAAGATACCAGATATCATTACGAACAAATTGATTAAGTTCATCCTGCATAGCAACTATCCAATTTTCGTCAAAAAGTGCTTCTTTTACGTTGACCGGTTCTATTTGGGATGTAAAACAAACATAATTACATATGTTCTCAAGTTGTTTGCGAGTACGAACTCCAGTGAGAGGATTTCTAAGAATTTGATTGGTTGGATGATCTTTAACAGTCCTTGGTTTAGATTCTTTTTGACTTGATGAGATATCTAGATTGTCAATAATAATAGCTTCATCATCATCTGAACTTGGGGCTGGTGTATTCAAATGATCATCAATGACCATATTGATGGACTCTTGAATCACACCAGTTCTCTTATTTAGAACCCTATAAGCTCGACTGTTCAAATAATAACCAAGAAAAATTCCTTTGTCACTCTTCGTATCAAACTTATCCAAATTTTCACGATCCCGTAAAATATAACACTTGCTGCCAAAATCTCGAAAGCATTTGACAATAGGTTTCTTTTCAAACCATAATTCGTAAGCAGTCTTATTATCAGATTTACTAATATAAACCCGATTAATAATATAGCATGCGGTATTAACTGCTTCAGCCCAAAGATTTTTAGAGAGCTTCAAACTATTTAACATAACATTAGCCATTTCCTGAAGCACTCTATTTTTCCTTTCAACTATACCATTTTGTTGCGGTGTTTTGGGCACTGAGAATTCATGTGATATTCCCTGATCGCTACAGAATTTCTCAAAACTACTGTTTTTGAATTCAGATCCATGATCACTACGGATCTTGCTAACATGAGAACTTTTCTCATTTTGAATTCATTTGATGAACTTTTTTACTTCATCCAGGGTTTCAGTTTTGTCTTTTAAGAATGATACCCAAGTGAATCTGGTATATTCATCTACGATAATCAAGATGTATTTTTTGCCTCCTTGACTTTCTGATCTGGTTGGTCCAATAAGATCCATATGGAGAAGCTCGAGTGGTCTAGATGTGGTGTTAGAGTTCACTTTCTTGTGAGAACTCCTAATTTGTTTGCCCAACTGGCATTCACCACATATTTTGTCTACTTTTTACAATTTGGGTAGACCTCTAATTAGTTCTCTTTTGCTCAATCTAAATAAGTTCCGATAGTTTACATGTCCAAGACGTTTATGCCATAATTCAGTCTCATCGATATGGACCATGTAACATGATTGAGTAGATGAGCTAGCATCACTAACGATGTAGCAGTTTTCAAAAGTTCTGCAACCAGTTAATATAACAGAACCCCTTTTATTAACTATCTCACAACCTTGATTAGAAAAATTTACACTATGGTTGTTATCACAGATCTGAGAAATGCTTAATAGGTTGTGTTTTAAACCCTCAACATATAAGACATTCTTAAATAAAGAAAGGTTATAAAGTTGTACCGTACCTTGGCCAATAATCTTGCAATTGCTTCCATCACCAAATGTGACTGACCCGTCAGTCATATCTTTAAGATCGGTGAATAAAGCTTTGTCACCTGTCATATGCTTGGAGCAACCACTATCTAGGTACCACTTTGAATGGCTTGTTGTTTTGAAAGTAGTGTGGGTAACCAAGCTGGCAACTTTAGGAACCCATTTCATAAATGTTTTGGGTTTAGGAGTATAGATGGTATTTTTCTGTCTATTGTCGTAGGAACGACCTATAGAGTTTGACTTTAATAACTCCTTGAGAAGATCAATAATTTTTTTAGCTAATTGATTTCGGTTTTGAAAATTAAAGTTGACATGGCCACTTTTAGGTTTTTGGAAAGACCTAGAATTTTTAGAAAAACCTTGATAGGTATTCTTTTCTTTTGAGGTCGAAGACTCTCCTTTAACAAATCTAGGAGCAATGTTCTTTTGTTTAGGGGATGTATTTTTATCATAGCCCAACCTGGATCGATCGCCACATTTTCTTGATCCGGACAATAATTTTTCCAATTTCGGATCTCCTTGGGCATATCTCCATGTGTCTTTCAAACTCAGAAGAGAAGCTACCTCATTTTTGAGTTTCTCTTTTTCGGATTTCAAATCTTCAATTTGAGAGGTTTTGAAATCTAAATCATTTTTGATTTTTTCAAAAGAATAAAAAATATGAGATTTTTCTAAGACAAGAGACTCATAATCTTCCTTAAGCTTAAATTTTTTTTCTTTTTGTACTTTAAGCTTGACAGTAATTTTACAACTCTCTTTATAAAGGGCATTATAAGCATCTTGAAGATCATCTTCATTATCGCAATCACTATTTAGATTTTCTTCACTAGATGTATCATCATGATCTGAATAGGTGATCTTGGCTAGAGTCATAAGGGCTTTAACACCATCGCCCAACTCAGTTTCAGAATCTTCTGATTTAGAAGAGGATCCAGAATCAGATGATTCATCCCAAGTAGCCATCATGCTTTTCCTTTTTGATTTGTCCTTTTTAAGACATTTGTTAGATAAGTGCCCATACTCTTGACAGTTGTAACATTGACTATCTTTCAAGGATTTACAAGTTCTATGTTTAAATCGTCTCTTATCAATTGATTTTTGAAAATCAACCTTTTTCTTGTTTTTGAAAATTTTGTAAAATCTTTTTGCTAAAAGTGCCATATCATCTTCGGTATTTTCTGAATCCGAAATGCTCTCTTGAGAAATATTTTTAGATTATTTGAGAGCTATTGATTTTCCTTTAGGAGCCTTAAAGGATAACTCATAGGTTTGAAGTGAACCAACTAATTCCTCAACCCTCATGGTATCCGTATCACGAAGTTCCTGAATCGCGGTCACTTTAGAATTGAACTGTTCAGGAAGTGAACGTAGTATTTTTGAGCACACTTTACTTTCAGGGATTTTATCACCAAGACCCCACATAGAGTTCACTATGTCATTCAATCTAGTGTAGAAGTCCATAAACATCTCATTCTCCTCCATATGAATTTCTTCAAATTTAGTTGTGAGGAGTTGGACTTTAGATTTCTTGACAATAGATTTACCCTCGTGTGTCATTTCTAATATATCCCATGCTTGTTTTGCATTTTCACAAGAGATGATTCTTTTGAATTCATCTGGTGATAATGCACAAGTAATTGCATTTAGTGCTTTTGCATTAGCACTACTTTCACTTTTCTGAAGTGTGGTCCAAAGAGAATAAGCCGTTATTTTCATAGTTTTTGAACCATCGTCATTAGAAACTTCAATGATAGGAGGGTTCCATTCATTCACTGTGGCCAGCCACACACTTTCATCCAAGGATTTGAGGAAGATCCTCATCCTAGCTTTCCAATAGGCATAGTTTGTGCCATTAAAGGGTGGTGGCCTAGTGACTGATAGACTATCAAAATTTGACATCTTAATATAGCTTAGATCGTTAGCTCAGGAAATAAATCCAATAAATAAACAATAAGCATGAGCTATTATGGCTCTGATACCACTTGAAAGGGCCTAGCTATATGTGCTAGAGGGCTGGGTGAATTGGGCAATGCCAACTAAAAATAGTAACAGCGGAATAATAAAAGATTTAAAGCACAATGCTGAATATAAAATAATCACAATAGCCTAAAATAAAGAGATTGATACTTTATCAGTTCTAAGGACAACCTTATACCAAAAACCAGAGGTTTAAGGTAGGACAACCTTATTTCTAGAACGTCCTTGTATCACAAACCAAAGAGGAATAATAAGCAATGAAATCAAAATAACTTGCGGAAAATAAATCCTAAGTTATTACAACATACATCCACACTTGCTTGAAGTGATTACAACATTCATCTACAAACACTCTCCACAAAACAGAATGAATAAAAGAATGAAAGAATAAAGCACATCCACAACACAACGATACGTAGTGGTTCGCCTGTGTGTACACCAACTGTTATCCAACAGCCACACAGATTGCTACTCCACTCCTAATATCTTCACACAGGGGATATTAGCCTGCACTATCAAAATAGGTTTCACAGGTTCACCTAAAACCTTCACAATTGTGTCTTTGATCTCGAGCTTACACAATCCAAAAACCCCACAATCTGAGTTTTCTGGCTCTCCTCAGATAACCAATACAATGAGATTTTTCTGACGAATCTCAAACAAAAACCAAAGAAAGTAAATTACAAAACATGTAAAATACCTGAATCACCTTTTGATGAAGCCCGTTAGAACCAATCGGAGTAGAAGTTCGATTCGACGTTCAAATTCCAATACTCACTTTAAGAATGGTTCTAAGTCTAATTGATTTTAGATCAAATGGGCTAGATCTATTTGATTTTGAATCCAAAAGAAGGAATAATAGAAATTCCCCTTTTCTAATAAGATTAGAATGTAGATCAAAATCAAATAAGAATAAGCTAGAAAAATGAATATTAAATAAGCACAAAGTAGCTTAAAATAAACACAAACTTATCTCAGAGAATAGCCTAAAGAATGCTCGAATAGAATTGATTTGAAGTGCTAAAACTCTGAAGTTCGTGCTCAATTTATAGACTGAAAAATCCCGTATACGACTGGTCTTAGGATCCTAGGACTGGTCGTAGCTCCAAAGATTTTCGAAAGATTTTCACAGGATTTGATTTTCAGTTCCACGACCGGTAGAGGGTGGTCTACGACCGGTCGTGAGCCACCTACGACTGGTCATGAGACACCTACGACCAGTCGTAGGACCCCCAAAATGGTTGATGAAGTTTGAGTTGTAGGTCTATGACAGGTCGAAGGATGAGTCGTAGAACTCACAGGACTGGTCGTAGGATGTCCAGGACTGGTCGTAGGACAACTAGAAAGATCCGAAAATCTTCAACTACCTAGGACTGATCCTGAAAAACCTAAGACTGGTCGTAGCAAAGCTAGGACTGGTCTTGAAGTCCCTAGGATGGTCTTGAAGTCCCTAGGACTGGTCTTAGAACACTCCAAATAGGCATATAAAGATATATGAGTTATGTATCCGGAATGACATACAATAAAGCCCATCCTAAGGTCAATCTAAGGTTAAACAAACCTTAAAAGTGAGATGGACATTAAAAGTCTGTACACTCAGATGACCCTTAAGAGAAGCTTGTGAATATTCAAAACTTGTAGTAGGCCTTCATAAGCTTGATCTTCACTTGACAAAATCTTCTAGTAAACTTGAACTTGATCAAACCTTGAACATGCAACCTTGAATACTTCTATTCTTGATTTCTTCATCCAAGACTTGAAAACTTTCTTCTTTAAAGATCTTGACTTGAAATGCGATGTTGATTGCAATGACTAGTCTTTAAACATAAAACACAAGATATTCAAGACATAGAAATAGGTTTTGACACCACAAAATTTGACAACTAAAGGGATATGAAATCATAGCACTTATAAAAGGACTCTGCAGATTCTGATGGCCTATGGGACAGGGACATAGGGACAAGATCAATAGGCTTCCTAGGTTTATAACCAGTAACAACTTCTAAAGGACTTAAACCTTTGGATCCATTGACAGAACTATTAAATGCAAACTTGGTGATAGGTAGTACAGTGTCCCACGTCCTGGTGTGCTCCCCCACTAAACACCTAAGCAAATTTCCTAGGCTCCCATTGACCACCTCAGTCTGACCATCAGTCTGAGGGGGTAGGCAGAAGAAAATTAGAGCCTAGTACTCATCATATGCTATAGTGTCTTCCAAAAAAAACTCATGAATCACATGTCACAGTTAGACACTATGGTTTTTGGTAACCCATGAGTTTGACGACCTCACTAAAGAACAACTTGACAACATGAGATGCGTCAGAGGTTTCGAACAAGGAATGAAGTTAACCATTTTAGAAAAATGTTCACGATAACAAATATAGAATCGTGTTTTTGAATAGTCTTGGGGAGCTCAAGCACGAAGTCCATACTGATGTCCTGCCAATGGGCGAATGAAATTGACAAAGGTATGTATAGCCTCGTATTCTATTTTTTCTGCTTTGCCAGTTGACAAGTACGACATTGCTCTATAATTTCAGCCACAACTCGCTTGAGGTCTGGCCAATAGAATCTATCCTCCACTAGGGCAATGGTCTTGTCTCAACCAAAATGACCCGTGACTCCTCCTGAATGTAACTCCCAGATAAGAAAATTGTGGAAGGAGGTGCTAGGTATGCACAAGAAGTCACTCCTAAACAAATATCCATCCAATATCAAATAATCACTGCTAGCCCCTGACGGACTCTCTAACAATAATGTGTACACAACTCCAAAATCTGGACACTTAGAATAATCCTCTCTGACACGCTCTAGCCCTGTGACTTCGACACTCATGGAATCGAGTAACGCGACTCGACGACTTAATGCGTCGGCAGACTTATTCTCTGCATCGGCCTTGTACTTAAGTATAAAAGTATACTCTTGAAGGAACTGGATCCACTTGGCGTGCCTAGAGTTTAATTTCTTCTGAGAGTTCAGATATCTTAAGGCCTTGTGATCTGAGAACAAGTTGAATTCTTGCGGCAATCGATAATGACACCAATGGTGCAACGATTGCACTACTGCACAGTTTGTCATAGGTGGAGTATTTTTGTTTTACCTCATTCAGTTTCTCACTAAAGAAGGCGACGGGGTGCCCTTCCTGACTAAGTACTCCTCCTATGCCGACTCTTGACGCATCGCAGGAGACTTCAAAAACTTTCAAAAAATTCAAAAGTTGTGTGATTGGAGCTTCGGTCATCTTGACCTTTATCTCTTGGAAGGCCTTTGAGGCTGCCTTCGTTCATCGAAACTCTCATTTTTATGCAATCCGTGATGAGAGCCATAATGGAATTGAAGCCTCGAATGAACCGTCTTTAGCAGGTGGCCAAGCCGTGAAAGCTGCGCACCTCCTGAATACTCGCGGTTCAGGCCAATTGATGATGGTCTTAACTTTCTCGGGATCTACCGACACACCCTCAGCTGACACAACAAAACCTAAGAAGATAACACTGCTATACATAAACACACACTTCTTTAAGTTGGCGTATAAATTTTTGGCTCTAAGGATCCCATAAACCTACTTCAAATGGTTGAGGTGTTGTTCCTTGGTCATGCTATAAATCGGGATATCATCAAAGTAGATGACCGGGAACTTCCCCATGAAGGGCCTCAACACATGGGTCATCACACGCATGAAGGTACTTGGGGCATTAGTCAACCCAAAAGGTATGACTAGCCACTCGTATAGCCCATCCTTCGTCTTGAAGGTTGTCTTCCACTCATCACCTGGGCGTATACGGATTTGGTGAAAACCACTTTTAAGGTCAATTTTTGAGAAGATAATAGCGTTGGCCATCATATCCAACATGTCATCAAGATGCAGTATGGGAAACCGATACTTGACTGTGATTTGTTGATGATCCTACTATTAACACACATCCTCCATGTGCCATCCTTTTTAGGTGTAAGAAGGGCGGGCACGACACACAGGCTCATGCTCTCTCGAATGAAACCCTTTTTTAGGAGCTCATCGATCTGTCTCTTCAACTTTGCATGCTCCTTTGGGTTCATTCTGTAATGGGGGAGGTTTGGTAGAGTTGCCCCAGGGACTAAATCAATGGCTTGCTATATATCCCTCATAGGGGGAAGTTCATCTGGTAGATCATCAGGAAATACATCACGAAACTCATCCACTACCGGAATGGCCTTAGTGGGTAACTTTACACTAGCCTCCGGTGTACTCTCCCTAGCCACAAGGGCGTACACCATCAAGTTTGACTCAGTTTCTCGCTCTTAAGTCTTTATCATTTAGAATATGGAGAGGCTTAGACTTGGACTTCGATTCCTTTAATTCTTTTGAGCCGCTCACACCACTCTTTGTGGTGGACACCTTTCCAGTCGTGTTCTTGGGTGAAAGTGGATTTAGCTTGACTTTCTTACCCTCAAATCAGAATATACACACATTCGAATGACCAAATATGGTGACATCCCTGTTATAGAGCCAGGGCCTTTCCAAAATGATATGGCCAACATCGATGGGAACAACATCACACCAAAGCGTGTCTTTATATGATCTAAACTGAATATGAATAAGACAATGGTGTGAGACTAAAATGGAAGTTTCATCAACCCAAGACACCCTACAGGGTTGAGGATGGGCTTCAAGCCCAAACGACTCACAGTGCCAGTTGATGCCACGTTGACACAACTACCACCATTCACGATCATCTTGCAGCTCTTATTATCGCATTTTAATTAAGTATAGAAGATCGTGTTGTGGCACCGATCGTCGGTATTCTTTGCTTATGTAAAGGCGCAATGTACAACTGCAAGGATCGCAGACTCTTACGTTCCCTCTTCCTTATCACTATGGGTTTCTGCTGGCTCATATTCTTCCTCCTCACTGTCACTTTCTGGGGGCACTACTTCTACTTGTCCATCAATAAGGAATACCTTGGTGCCCTCTTTCATGCCACACTGGTGGGCAAAGTGACCAAACCCATGACATCTAAAACACTTAGTTATATCACTTTTGCGCGAGCTAGAATCGACAACTCCTTTACCCTTATCATCCTTGAGCCTAGGTTGAGAACTACTGGAAGGCTCGTATTGATATCCAGTGCCAAGCTTAGCCCCAGAAAGGTTGGCCTTAGCGCCAGAATCATGAAACTCAAACCGTCTTCCCACAAATGCTTTGAGGTATTGCTTGACCTCCAACATTACTTGATACATCTGTTCAAGAGTGTTTATGTCCTTCGCGAGCAACTCTCTTCTAATGTCAGAACGGAGGCCCGTCTTAAATCAAGAAAGAGTGAGTACGAGATCCTCTTCAACTTCATACCGGGTCAAGTACTGTTCGAACTTCTCAATGTATTCAGCTATACTCATGGAACCTTGTTGAAGAGACTGCTAATCTTCAACCAATATCAAGTGATAAGAGAAAGGGAGGTACTTCTCCTTTAGATTTTCTTTCATTTCTCTCTAATGGACTATTTGGGGCTCCCTCAACCTTTCTTTATTTCTCTCCACAGTAGCCCAAAATCTCTTTGCTCGGCCCATAAGCTTCATCCTGACAAATCGGACTCGATGAGCATCCGACATGTCGTACCACTCAAAATAGTGGTTCATATCCTCTAACTAATGTAGAAAAGTTTTAGGGTCCAAGTGATCATTAAATGTAGGGGCCTCTACTCTAACTCCCTTGAGGAGTTGCACATCTCGATCATAATGATCATGATGCCCTTCACGGGGTGGGTGCACGTTGTGCGCCCATGACCATTCCTTTGGTCACCCCATTCCCTTGTCTATCCTCCTGACTACTTACCTGAGATTGAGCATCTTCCCCAATGGCAGGGTTTACTTGGGTGGAGGTCTCTAGTTGGGTATCGCGTACATTAAGCTGATCCAAGCGTTGGTCAATACGTTGTTTCAAGCACCTACCCAAAGACTCAAACTACTGGGTTATGTTGTTCATTGACTCTTGCAATTACTCCATGTTTAGCATAGGGCGCAAATTAAAACCACGACCAATACGTGTGGGTACACAACCACTCACTCAACTCAAAGACCCTCTAATACAACTATATGCATCTAAATGGGATTAAATGATCCTATAAGACTCTATATGAGGGAAACTACACAGTGTTACTAAATTTCAGTAATATAACTGCCCAAATAATTTGTTAATAGAAAATTCAGCAATGAAATTTGGAGATTTTCTGACAATAGAAAATTCAGCCGCCCATATTGTGAATTATGGGTCCTAGACAGCCCTATATAAGGAGACTTAATGCATAATGGACATAATTAAACTAAACCCTATACATGCAATGCATTCCCCTAAAAAAACCTAAGCTTTGATACCAAATTTGATGTAGGACATGAAATTAAATATGACATGTAAGATTTCAAGCTTTAGATCATACCAATTTTAAACAATTATAAAATTCCATGTCCTACATACAATCAAACATTCAACAAGGGGAATCTGTGGGGGTCCAAGCCTACACAAGTTTAGGGTTGGATCAAATAAAATTATAAACCAAACAATGCCCAAAGGAGTGTAAGATTCATCCATTCTTGCAAAGGATTGTTCCTCAATTCACGAGATTCACCATATTTCAATTTCGGGGGAAAAATCTAGAGTTTAAAAATTTAGGAATACTTGGGATTTGGGATTAGGGTTAAGGCCTTGGATTTAAGGCGAGAGAGGAGAGAAATTGAGGAAAGATGGGACTTGAGGTGATCCACGCATGTGGACAGCAACCAGGCCTGGATGCATGTGCGTGATTTCTTGTCCACATGTGTGTGGGGCCCGCAAAATTAGAAAATGATTCATAGGGTAAGATTGGCCAGGGGAGGCCCACTTCTATACTAAATTTTGTGTCGATCCGCTGTCCGGTTTGTGCGTGGTGCTCCGCCGAAGTTTCAGCTCCTTTGATGAGCTAGAATCTGAAAATCTGCTGTGGAGAAGAATTTGGGTACAAGAAAGGGTAAATCTGAAGATGGGAGGGCTGTGAAAAAGGTATCCCATATCGGTATTGGTTGGTGTAATGGTGCCCTCTGATACCGATACGGATACGGGGGCATAACGACGATACGGGGGCGTGATGGCCCGTAACGGTGTAATTTTTTTTTTTGCTAAAAAAATATGGATTAAATCCAGAATATTCTAAGCATTCCAAATATGCATTCATTTATAAATTAGAACATGTTTATGGTGGTGTAACGGTCCACTCTTTGGTGAGAAGTTGTATCGGATTGTTTGATGAATTTATGAACCAGACAACCTGGATTTGACTGCAAAACTCATATATTTAGTTTTCTAACTATCTACTACCAATGATAAATATATTAGAATGAATGTAATATAAAAATATCTTACATGTGTAGGTGTTTGTAATTATTTTTCATATTTCATAAAAAAATATAAAATGCAAATAACAATCTGTAAAATGAACATTAACATGTTCTATTATGATTAACACATCATATTCTACCATTAAAATATCAAAACATTCAATAAAAAATAATTTTTTGAATTAAAAAAAAAGGGTAAAAAATAGTACGTAAATAGAAAAAATTATAAAAAAATATAAAATGATAACAATAATCTGTAAAATGGACATTAATATCTTCTAGTATGATTAAGACATCATATTCTACCATTAAAACTGCAAAACATTGAATAAAAAGTATAAATACCTCTTTGGAGGAATTTCTGAAAAATAGCCCACAGAGCTTCGAATCAAGAAAATCCTTAATATAAGTTGTTTTTATTTATAATATCAAGCTAAGAGTGGTCGAAAATAACAATAGAATGATTTATGAAGAGTTTAGAAGAAAGAAGTTTCAAAAAAAGTGAAAATACAGACCTTAAAAAGTATATAAAAAAAAAAAAACCATTTTTGACTGTTACGCCTTGTAACGACCGTTACGGCTACAAAATCGTGGGGGGGGGGGGGGGGGGGGGACCGTTACTGCCCCGTATCGTGTAACGGCCATAGCTGTTACCGATATGTATCAGCCGATATGCTCGTATCGTAACGGATACGGGACACCCTGGCTGTGGAAGATGATGGATATGGGGTGTAGGAAGTGAGGATGATTTGAGATGGATGTGGCTTCGCACCACGGTAGTTAGCCCTTCGAGGAAAGGAGGGTTTCGTATCCAATTCGATTCTTCAACTCAGAGAGGTAGAGAAGAAGAAAAAAAAATACACAATTTTTATTCATAAAACTTCATTGAAAAATACCTACATGGGATTGCCTATTTATAAGAAAATTCAAAACCTCAAAAGCCAATTTTATCTTTGCGTCATGTGCGCACACTAATACTTAAAGATGATGTAACTAAAATAATAACTAATCTACGCAATCAAAACTGTTCGTGATGTTTCTAATAATGATAATAGCTGAAATTCAAAATCCTAAATCATTTAGGGTAGCGGGCCACGATCATGAGATCCAATGGTAGAATCCATATGATGATCGAGTCTACTCAAATGCTCCATAGCGCAGCCTCCTAACTAAGAGGTCCTTCATAGATGCCATCGTCGATCCAGATCGATAGTGGGGCCTTCTTCCTCCTTCCGTATGTGCGTAGGGTGGGGGCGTACGCATGATGCCCCCATCAACGAGTTTCGTATTGCATAGGTGGGATACAAGATATATCATGGGATATATCGGCCAATATCGTCAATATTTAAAACACTGGTTCCTTGTCACTGTTATTTATAGTGTTTCCAATTATTCATTGACATTTTCAAATTCTCCCACTCGAACTTACATTTCCTGCTTAAGAGTGTTGATCTTGTCTGTTATACATGCATGCTTTACGTGTCGCAACCTAAAAATCATCATCTGCGTGATGACATCTTGAGATTTTTTCCCTACAAAATACCGATGAAATGTCCTATTCGATGGTGGCTTTGGATAACCAGAACACTATATCTTCGTGAATCATACTTTTTGCGAGTGGCTTTGGTGGTCACAAATTGTGGAAGAATTAACGAATGGTCAACACTTTGACCATCTCAGTTGTTTGTTGAAAAGTAGAGTTCATAAAAAAAGAAAAGAAGAGTACAAAGATGAAGGGAATCTCCTACCTAAAGGCTCTGGATATTAGAACCCTTCTTTACTAATTATCTGCTACATCTTACATAATAAAGGATACCATTGTACCTATTTTAATTTGTTCATAATCATAGAGATGAAGTGGGGAGGAATGCTACATGAAGTAGAAGTGTAAAACAAATTTGAAATATATACTTCTTTAGAAAATAGATCCATGTTAGGTTCGAGCACAAGAAATGGAGCTAAGAAGCAAACCAACAAGAACAAATGTTTGATCTGGGATTTGAAAACCTCTTTGACTCATGATCATCATCTGATGAGAGATTGCAGATTATGAGATATTGAGAAAAAAAATGGTAACATGTAAATAACCACAAAATAAATGCAAAAAGGTCTTTTGGTGTTATGCTATTGCAAGCAAACCACTCACCCATGTCAAATCATTAATTGCGTACATTGATATGTCTGTTTGGATTTGAGATTTCCACGATAATGCAATTGAAAAGTGCAATGATTACAAATTCCTTTTCTTGCCTCTTGAAACATCTATAGTTGACTGACGATTGCCATGTTTGGTTTTGTGGGGGTAAAATTGTAATGATGACACTTTTCTATTACATTACCATTGTAATTCCCAATGTGCACAGGCTCATATGGTAATGTTACAAGTTGGTGCATTTCAGTTGAAAGACCTGAAGTGGCAAAGCCTTGGGTAAAAAATAGCGTGGCATGGTTATTGCGCTTAAATCATTTTTATGGATCCATCTTTTAGGAACCATATGAATAATGAAGAAACCTCATGAGAGGAACATGAATGTTTCATATAAATCACTTAATGGGAGATGTCTCAAATAAATCCAACGAGTAACTAATAATCTTGTCATATAGACAAAAATACCTACGATATCATGGATTTTTTTATGTTGAACCACATATACCTATGATATCATGGACTGATGAAGTCATCAAATGAATCGTAATGACAATCGGAATCGAAAAAAGAGATGTGACTTTATGTTTTAAAGTCGCAAATAGCATAAAAAATCATTAAAAAAGGAAGAGAGGGGTCCCTTAATTACAAAGGGAAATTCTGAATTGAATTCTTATAGGATCTGTTGTTTCCTTTTTAGAGGATGCTGTCTGTTGATAGATGTCAAATCTGTAATTCAACAGTCTGTTGATGACATCAAGCAGGCTTCGATGCCATCGAAGTTGGCTGTCCCCCAACATTGCCCCTCGGACTTGAACTATGAGGCTTGATGACTACTTCCTAAGAGCAACATGTCTACCGATTTCACCATAGTAGCTTGATGGAAATAATAATAGCCCATATGATATTCAATTATCGAGATTGAAGGATTCAATGGGCTGGATTGAATCCTTCCTTTCCCCTGTCCGGAGCAATATCCAATTTTTCTTTTCCTTTGACAGTAGGGAAGGCTGGCCACTAGCTTCAATTAGTTCAATTTGAGCATTTCTCAGGAGTAGTTGCATTGCTAGTGTGCAAAAAATCAGTAGTGCGTTAGCTTATCAATTCATTTTCAAACAGCCCTTGTGCTCCTTTATCTTTCTATGCCACTCTCGGTAGTAGGGAATCTAGTTCAGCAAGGACAACTCTATAGGGGGAGTTCACTTGAAGCTGGGTCTACTTGGTATGGTCTTGGACTAAGTAGACATTCTTACTATACCCTTATAGAGAGCTATAGTACTAGGATAGGATAGGTCTTCGCCTGACTCGTTCGCATGTACCTATTTCTAGCTCATGTGTACAATCTGACTATGATATATATATATATATATATATATATATATATATATATATATATATATATGTATATAAAAGATGAATTTTATTAGACCTCAGCCAAAAAAGAGAGACAACAATGGACGCAAAAAGAAAACTAAAAGAAATAGAAAAAGAAGAGAAAACCTGGGAAAAGACTAGGAAGAAAGATAAAGAGTACAAACAACAAGCAGTTCCACAGCTGCATAAACCCCACAAAACCCCCATGAAACTAACTCCTGAGGAGCCCAATCCTGAAACAGAATGAGAGCCCTGTTGAAAACCCCAGCTGCTGGTAAACTTCTATTGCAGAAGCAGTGATTGTTCCTCTTACCCCAAACAGCCCAAAAGACTGCGAGAACAATCAACCTCAACTTCTTTCTACCAAGCTTTCCTCTATCCGCCGCATGCCATACTAAAAGAAGACTTTCAATAGAAGAGGGCATGGCCCAACATACTTTGGCTAAGTCGAAGACCCCATACCATATTTCAGCTGAGACAGAGCAATGCAGGAATAAGTGATCTACAGATTCAACATTTTTCTTGCAAAGCAGACAAATCATAGAAAACTGAAAATATTCCTTAAATTCAAACTAGAAATCAATGAAGTTCATCATAAACAAGAATCAAAGAAAAATAAACATCCCAACATGCTACAAGCTTCACCTCTTAGCCCTAGCTAAGAGGCTTAGCCAACTAAAGACATGATTGAACTAAAAACTCTTTAAAAAAGCATAAAAACTAACTAGAAGAAGAAGATTGAGGAAGAAGGAAGGATTCCTTGAAGTTCTCCAACACTTTACTCCACTCTTCCAACCCTAATTCGTGCTTAAAAAGAATTAAGAGACCCATATTTACAGTATTTTCTTGGACCGACTTTGAAACTGCCTCAAATTTACGCAAAAAGTTACGCTTCGATTGGACCGAATTGGCTGAAAATCACACTTTCTCGCTGGACTGCACGATTTCGATTGGATTGAAGTTGTCTTCGGTCGGACCGAATTAAGGTTGAAAAATTTTGTGCAGAAAATCTGTCAAATTTAGGTTGGATCGAGTCGAGCCGAATTAATTCTAAAAATCACAATTTTGTGCTGGACTATTTTGTGCGAATTCAGTCGGACCGAAGTTGGCTTAGGTCGGACCGAACTAGCCTATTTTTCTACTGCAGACTTTGTAATCTTCTCCAGTCTTTCTTCATCCTTTATACTTAGTTTTCTTGGATCTTGAGATCTTTAAATCTTTAATCTTGGTCTCTTAAAATCCACTCATTGCTTCGGTGTTTCCTGAGCATCAAATCCATACTTTTGATATTCTTTTCAATCCAAGCTCTCGGATTCACCTCGCAATACAAACATGTATAAAATATACCAATTAAACATTATTATTTTCATAAAATCAAGATATAAACAGAGGGAAATATGCAATATTTGACACTCAACACACCTTGACCATAGATCCATGGGTCGAATTTCACACCCTACCACATGAGTGTTTTCGTTTTAAGAATTTTTGTTCTTTTTTCTTGTTTCAG
Organism: Magnolia kwangsiensis; assembly: GCA_037074715.1. Taxonomy (NCBI): domain Eukaryota; kingdom Viridiplantae; phylum Streptophyta; class Magnoliopsida; order Magnoliales; family Magnoliaceae; genus Magnolia; species Magnolia kwangsiensis. The sequence goes on from CM073581.1 coordinate 1,287,712, forward strand.
GAGCTTTATCGCACTTTATTTTTTGTCCTTTTGTTATTTTTCTTATTTTCATGTGCTTTAGTGCCCTTTTACTTTTTTCATAGCTTATATATACATTGTGAGAAATCCTTTTTTGATTATTATTAAATGAAAAGAAATTCATTTTTTTTCTTCCTTTTTATTCAAGAGATTAGGGTTTCAGGATTGACCCTTGGGTGTTGAAGATTCCACCCCGATTTTAGGTTTCTTTCTTTCTAGATCTTCGAGGTGCAGGAAAAGGTGAGAATCATCCTCCTTTTCTTTTAACGACAAAAGGACCTATACTTTCTTCATCTCGAACCCTTCACCCCTTTCGTTCTTGTCTGGATATCCCCTTTCTAGTTTGAACAGAAAAGAGGGATGTTTAGTTAGTAGAATCAGATTCAAACTTAAACGTGGACTGACTTATGCTAGATCCGGGATATCCTCATATCCCTAGGTCCTCCATTTTTACTGTTTACGCTATTTTATGCTAAGGGGCATGAATCATGATCTTAATGGAATGACCTCATCTTTGTGTTGAAATTTACCTAATCTCTTTGATTGGAAACAGTTAGTTGATTTGTGTATTTATTTGAACATTCTTTAACCTAATTATACATGCATCTAGGATTAGGTCATCACATGTCCCTACATCAAAGAGTTTGAGAGCTATTTCCATCTTACACTTGGGTGGTGTTTGGTTTGTTGAACCACAATCCAAAACACCGAGCATCTTAATGCTGCTAGAAGCCTATGCATCAAGATAGGCATGAATAGTTGATGATCAAGGGGGGCGGAAGCGAAGGTGATTGTGTTTGAATGTTGAGCCTATGCATCAAGATGGGCATGAATAGTTGATGATCTAGGGGGAGTGGAAACGCTAGTGATTATGCCTGAGTGTTGATCTGTTGTGCAACCAATATGACAATGATTAAGAGGACAAGATTGTTTATTATGATGACGGTGAAGCATCATTACTTGGCAAGATTCCCACCATGCAATAATAACCTGATCCGGAATATTGGAGGTGACCGAGTATCTTCCGTGTGAAGTTCACTATCGGACCCAAGGTTTGCAAGATGATTATTGATGGCGGTAATTGTGAAAGTCTAATATTACAAGACGCCCTTAAGAAGCTGAGATGCGATCAAGGATCATCCAATTCCATATAAACTTTTGTGAATTAGCGTTGAAAATCAGGAAACCGTATCAGAACATTGCCTAAGTTCTTTCGTAATTGGGAAGAGATATGACGACAAGGTGTGGTGTGATGTGGTCACTATGGAATTTTGTATTCGATTGGGCTGAGTATGGTAATATGTTCTATGCATGATGGTGTTGTAACACCTATACCGTCCAACACAACGACAAGAGGGTTTTCGTGTGCTCAATGCAGGAGTTTGGGAAACTACTTTTCAGCCATCTCTGGAACACCTCAAACCTTCCAATATCTCTTCAACCCAGTTACTAACGTGCATGTTGAATCTTGGATCTCAACAAGGCTCCATTTTTCGAGGAGCTTGGAATGTATACAAACATTACGGGGGCACCCATATTCAACCAAGTGTTTGTCAGATGCAATGACATTGCAAGAGACATAGTCTTTTTATGAGAAGCCACCCAAAGTGGGTGACACATTTGGCAAGGAGTGCCTTCTAGATGTGATTGCTCCGATGCTCGATGATTTGAGTGAGATTGTAATGGTTGTTACATCCTAGCCTGAAGTACCAATGTTTGCCGACCTTCATCTGAGTTTTGTTGAGGGAAATATCTTGTGTGCCATTTGTAGATGATGTGTGGGAAGTGCTCATTTGGTTTTCTCAGAGGAGTGGATCCGTACACTTGAGCCACATTGCAATCCACTTGGATCATGTGTTATTCACCATTGTTTGTCATTGGGGGACGCCTGAAGTAGCCATGCATGAGGGGAATACTTACCACACTCATCATCTGTTAGCAAGTCACTTTTATGATCTACAGGGAGGTTAAGTTGCATGACTGGGTATGCACGCCATTGCATTTGACCCGGTAGGGCACTAACTAGCCTCGTTGATGGATCCTATGGACTCCACGTTTGAGATTCTACAAGTGAAGATGAGCATATTAACTTGAAGGCGAGTTCTCGAACTTGAGGAGACTGATGTCGACAGCCCTGAGGTTTCCTATGTGGAGGACACCAAATCTCTCATGGCCCATGATTGCGGGCCCACTTGTAACCCAAAATCCACCCGAATTGAAGGGTTCCACTGGCTGGTGGAAATGCTCTTCCAACGCACCAGTGAACCCTTCCCTGGCTGGCAGGAAAAGTATGTCCTGCTGCTAGGTACCTGAATTGTTAGTTTGTTTGGGGTTTGTTACTGGTGGGAAACTGATCCCTGCTAGCCAGTGTACCTCCTCTATTTTACATGTTTTAAATATTTTGGGTTTAGGCAGGAAAATGATTCTATATGTTGTGATTGTGTTCTTGGTTGTTACATGGTTGTATTAGTGTAGTTAGGAAGGTTCAGGGGTCTAATCACGTTGATTAATTGGAGGAGTTGAGATTAGGTGGGGATTTGTTGTAAGAGCCCTTTAAATATTCTATTGTTGGAAATTGTAATTAGTTCTATTTCTTGAGAGCCTATTTCCTCTTGCTATTGGAAGGTGTTTTGCTTGCCAGATTGCAATCTAAACACTGAGAGCCCCTGATTTCCCTTCTTCCTCTCTTTTATGTGTTTTGGAATTTATTTGTGTTTTTGTTGAAATTGTGAGGTCTGGGTTAAATCAATACGTCTACCCTGATTTGTCTACTTTCACATGCAATTGCCTGATGCGTCACTTTCTTTTTCCTAGGTACATGACCTAGGCGAAAATGGTTTGGATATGGTCCTGAACATTCATCCTCATCCAAAACTTAAAGGTTGTTTTAAGGAAATTGGTAAGCACCATTGCTGGTACACAATTTAAGATGATCCTTATTCAAGTTAGAGGTACAGTTTCTTTCATGTTTTCTTAGCAGAGAGCTGATTACCTACAACCGGCTGTAGGTTAATTTCACCTACGAGCCCTTTTCACAAGCACTTTTGTGGGTAAAAGTGGAAAAAAATAATATTCTGAAGGCATAAAAAAATGTTGTTGTACCACGCTTCTGGTTATAGGTGACCGTGTATCTTTTTCATATGGAGTTTAGCGATAAAAACTTTTCCTCAACTCCGCTACACGAAAATTTCGAGCTTTACATGTTATGCTCTTTTTGTTTTTGTTTTTGTTTTTATTTATAATCCTGATATGTGCTCAGCAAGATACTTGTTGAGGCAGCTTCTGCTTGTTTATTTCCTTATTGTATTGGCTTGGACAATGCAGTCTGTGACTATTATGGGAATGGAGTTCTTTGGGATTTGGCCCTTTGCCTTTTGCGGGGCAGTTACTCATGCCAACTCTACGTGGAGTCATATTTCTCTCTCTCTCTCTCTCTCTCTCTCTCTCTCTCTCTCTCTCTCTCTCTCCAACTATTATCTGAATAGTGGACTAGGCAAAGGATGCATATCTTGTTGTATGTGTTTGGAGTACTCTTGTCCTATAACTATAGTTATTTACACGGATTACTTCATTTGGACTATAGTCATCTCTTTTGTAGGAAATTTGCTCCCCTAATTGTATATTGGAGTTGGCTCTTGTAGCATGATCTAATCAATTTCATTGTGCTCCTGAGATTTTTTTTTTTTATTTTATTATTTTTTATTTTTTATTTAAGAAAAACTGTCAAAGGACTCATAGGTCTATTTTACGTAAGTAACCTTATAGATGAGTTCATACGGCATTTGCCTTAAAATTCTTAAGGATTTTATTAAATTGAACTTTTATTATAAATTAAGGTCTGTCAGAAGGAAATAACAAAAGTGCCCCTAAAGGTGTATGTTCTCATGAATGCCAATTTCCTTCAATAAGTGTTATAGGGAGCCCTGCACAAAGAGCTCTGTGGGGCCCATTGTGATGTTTGTGTGACATCCACCTCGTCCATCAGTCAAGACATCTTATGTCAGGACATAAGCCAAAAATTAGGCAGATTCAAAACTCAAGTGGGCCACGCCATAGGAAAAGCAGGATGGGGGCAACCACTGTTGAAATCTTCTTGAGCTCAATGTGATACTTATATGCTATCTAACTCGTTCATAAGGTGAGTCCCACTAAGTGAAGGGAAAAATTAAATACCATCATGATCTAAAATTCGATGGGCCCCAAAAAGGTTTGAACAGTAGGCATCCCTATTCCCACTGTTTCCTGTGGTATGACCCACTTGAGTTCTGGGTCTGACTGATTTTTGGGTTCATGTCTTCTCATGAGCTGGTGCATGATTGGATGTCATAGAGACACCACAATGGATCCCACAAAGCTCCTTGTTGAATGTGATCACCTTTTTATCTATCTCATTTATCATCTTGTTTGTAGCAAGAATTCAAATGGATACTATGCCCTTCATAGAGTACGAGCATGCATGCCGAGATAATTGATCACCTACAGGTAATAATACCACAACTGTAGTATAGTAACATCTTTCTTGCCAAGGCGGCAATTCTCGAGGAAATCCGTACCATGAAAATGATATTCCCCACCATGAAGGACACCCTTTTCGAAAATCAGGCTGATCCATGTACTAGGCAGGCCATCCATGTATGTTGAGTCAATCACTGATTTTCCGTTGTTTGCAATGATGTGGCCTAGAAATGAAAACACTGGAAGTGGTCTCTATGGTGGGCCTACGGCTTTAATGCTTATGATGTCCTATACGAGTGCATTTTAGTGGGAATGATGGTACAGTTCCACAAGTGTGTTATTGTTGTCTGTAGGTGTCCCTTTTATTTTACAAGCCCATATGATGAGCGCACAATCACAAACACCATTTGCCACCCGTGGGGTCAATATAGAGTAATGATATAATGATCAGAACCATCTAAAATGTGGGCCCTAACTTGACAATTGTCTATGTAGAATATCATGCCCATCCAATTACAAGGTGCAACGTAATCAACAATGCAAATGTAAAATGTAAAGCAACAGTTAAAAACAATAATGCCTAGCAGTACCTTTTCTTGTATGGTGTGGCCAACCTGTGACGTGAAATGGTTTATTTTTTAGAGAATATCATCCCATTTGAAGGAGAGCTTAGATCTCACACATGTGCTCTATAGCAGCACATGTACTGTGTGCAGATAGCTCGGCTGGGTTTCATGTTAGATCTTATTAAAGCTTGTTTCCTACCAGCTATTTAAATTCTCAAAAAAAGAAAAAAAAAAAAGAAAAAGAAGTTATTTGAATCCTTGCAATACATGAGGGATGCTTCTGACATTTCCATGAAAAAGACCATTTGACTTCTTGTTAAAGTTCACCTTCATAAACACCCAATAAATCATAAATGGCATTACTTGACTTAAAAAACCCTAGTAGGGTTTTTTAACAGGTCCGCTCCCCCCCGCCCAACACACACACACACAATTTTGTTTTATTCTCACCATTTTATTGTCTTGCTGCCACTAAATTTACCAACTATCTTCTCTTTTCTGTTCTTCTTTATGATTTTTGCAATTCTGTGTTTTAAGTTGACTGTGGATGGCATATCATTATTTACATTTGGGATGCAGCCCTTGTGCACTTGTCGATGTATTATAGCCCATCAAATCATTTCGAATTTTACTGTTATTCCACATGCTTCGAGCATTAAATGAACTGAAATAAATGGTTCCTTAATTTTCCATTATAAGCTTTTTAGCTATTGGGAATCTCTAAGTTCACCCTCGCCTGTTCATTTATTGTGATCATTGGCAAGTGACACTGATAATTCAAGGATCAAGGGTCAGTTGTTTGTTAGGTGGGCAATTTCAGTACTCCTTTTAACTCTCCGTTGTTGTTGATTGCAGGTTATGCCTTACCTTGGAGACCATATATGAGTGTATATCACCGAGCACATATCTTATTTGAGGGGGATGGGAATCATAAATGGAGTCCTGAAGAATACGATATTCTCCGAAAGTACTTTGAATCCTTAATTGGTTGCTTGTATTATAACTGTTGAGTTTGGTCTTTCCATCTGCACCCTATAAAAAGGTTGATGTATTTTCATTTAACATGGAAAGTGTTGGTTCTCCTTTAGTGATTTCTGGTAGATGACAATTCAAATCATAGGCACCATGAAAAACATGGAGTAGACTGGAAACCCCTGGCGGTTGCACTTGGCAAACATAGGTTTCACATAAAGGATGCTTGGCACAGGATAAAATTGACCAGCACTAAAAAAAGGTATATCACACTGTGATTTAATTTTGAAGTATTTGAGTTTGGTTACCGTAGGTGATCCTTTTATTTTTTGGTTTTTTGTTTTTTATTTTTATTTTTTTCTGGTTATTGATTAATGCATATTTGTTCTTTTCTACTAGTCATGAGATAGGACCTTGGTCTTAAGAGGAATACCAAACCTTGTTTGATCTAGTAAACATGGATTTGTGCATGAAAGCCTTTGAAGAAAAAAAAAACTAAGCATGGAATGGTTCGTGAGTTCTTTGGGCTATGCTTTGAATCTCCAATATTTACTGCAAGTGGACTATGATTCTGGAAATACATTTTTCATATTTACAATAAATATCCATTTCTCATATTTACAAGATGTGTATTTATGGTCATCTACAACTTTGATTACTCTTGCAGTTGACTGTATTTATTGAATGAACAGTTTTCTTTTTGGGCAGTTGTGAGATAACATTGCTTGGGAAGCCATTAGTGAAAAGCTGTCCACTCGGAATAATGTAAGTGGTATGTCTTTAATTTCATTAACATGTTGTTATTGGACTTCGTATTCTGTTATTTGAAATTTTTTGTCATGCAGGCTTTGACACATTTGTGTGATGATGTGCCATGTTTCCTGTTCACTGATACGTTAATCCATACGAAGTAGAGTACTTGCGGAAAAAAGAATAAATTTGTAATTCACCAGAAAAAAACCCTTGAGTTTGGATCAACTCGCATGAGAAACATATATTTTGGTAGAATGGATAGCTTTTCATTCTGCTATCTATTTGGGCAGCATAGAAAACTGTAACTAAATCACATTGGATATAGTTTCTTTACTTTTTTTTTCCTAAACCCAAATCAATATCCTTGCATTCAAATCCTACCTGAATCGCAACTGATATTGATTTTCATGGAAAAGCATCCCTCTGGACCACCTGTTTATGAATTATGAGGACACCCAAATATCCTTAATGTATATGGGAATTAGATCTTCATAGTAGGAATTTTGATTTGAATTTGGGGTGGAGAATTTGCTTTAAGTGCATGCTTGCATGCAGGGTGTTCATATGCATTGATGGAAATTAGGGATGATGGAGGGATATTTCAATTTTTTTTAATTTTTTTTTGGTGTGCGCGCGCGCGCGCGCGTGTGTGTGTGTGTGTGTGTGTGTGTGTGTGTGTGTGTGTGTTGTTGGGGGGTTATTCAGTATTCTTTGGAATACCGAATAAGCCTAAAGCTCCTATAGAATGTAGGCCATTGATTATATGTAATCTCAGCCAATTCTAATTTCCTAATCGAAGGCACTAACTCTCATTTCCTTGTCTTAAGGTGTTTTCTAGATGCTGCTATAAGCAATTACCTACTAAGGATGGCAATGGGCCAGCTGGCCAGGTGCCTCAGTCTGGCCCTGTGGGGACAGGGTCTGAGACCCTAAACTTGGCCCAAGGGCTGGCCTAGTCTTGAAATCTCGGTCCATTGTTTGGGCCGAGCTGGGCCAAGGCCAATGATGAATGGCCCGGCCAGGTTACCTGGTTCAATCATCAAGTGAGTCACCTTTATAATAAGGTATGATTTAAAGACACTTGTGATTGATTCCCATTCAATGTACACGTGTAGTTAAAAAGGATCCTGGGTCATGTTCTTACCATCAATACTATTTATATGATGGGACTCACTGTGCATGGAAGCAATTTCCTAAAAAAATTCTTAAATTTGGACTATTTCAAACCTTTTATCATTCATTCTTTTCCTTAAGGGGCCGGCCTTGTCCCTGCCTAAACCCGTAGGGCCAGGGCTAGGGCCAAGGCCTTTTTAGCTCGATTAGGGACCTGGGTTGGGCTAGGGCTGGGCTTGGGCCAACCCTAGCCCTAGTCTAACCCATTGCAACCCTTATCCGATTCCCTAAGCGCCAACAATATCCATCATATACAATGGCTCTTCCCAACTTTCAAACTCGGCGGAGTTATTCTCATGTCTTGAAATAAAAGTTGGAAACTAGTACACAATGGCCGTCTCTATATTTTTTGTAGGTTTCTGCTTTGAGACTGAGCACTTTTTGGATGCTTATTGATTCAAATGGGAGACCAGTCATGGGATATATTTATGAAGCAATGGATTAGGCAAAAGAGGCGATCGCAAAGAACTTGGGAGGTGAAGAAGCGGTATTTGACCATACGGGAAATCATTGACCAAGGGTGGAATCTTTAGTTGCATAGGCCCTTACATGTGGCAGTTTATTTTTTAAATCCTAGATTTCAGTATGATGATAGTTTCCATCAGGATTTAAAGATCAAAATGTGCCTATATGACTGTATTGAAAGAAGGATCCTAGATTCAAGGAAAAGAGTCTTCATTAATGAACAAATGGAGAGCCTATAGTTGGAAGAGAGATTGCAAAATTAACCAGAACAACAAAACAACTAGGTAATTTTGTAATTGTGATCATGTATGTTTTTACTTTTTTGACTATTTAGTTTATTTCTATAATTATACATGATTGGTTTATAGTTTTATGGTGGGAGAGTTATGGAGATGAGTGTCTAGAATTGTAAAAGTTAGTAATCTATATTTTGAGTTTGACATGTAAGGCTACTGGTTGTGAGTGCAACTGGAGCACTTTTGAGTAGGTGAGACATTATTGAATTCAGTACTTATGTATTTACCATGTACTGACCAATAGCTTTATGTAATATTACATTCATTGTAGATACATTCAAAGAAGAGGAACAGACTCGAGAAAAAGAGATTGAATGCGCTCATCTTCGTAAAATAAAATCTTCATTTCAAAGTCTGACATGCAAAGAGAGAGAATGACCAAGGGCTTGATCCTATGCTTATTAGATATGTAATCCGACGATGAATGGATCCTATATGCTTATTATATATGGAATCCGACGATGAATGGATCATAGAGGAAGAGGATGATCCCGCACTTCTTACAAATAATACCTAGATGGACATAGGTGAATGCTTTGCCAATGGATTGAAGGATGTGCAAGTTGTAGGAAGATCCAACTCACCGCCGAATGGATGACGTGGCATGATTGTATGTTGTATTCTCATTTTTTAGTCTTGTAGTTTTATAATTATTAATTAATAGCCTTATACAATGTTGTTAAATGTGACCGCATATGCACATACTCATATGCATTTTGCACATACTCATATGTATTTCGCATATGCCATCAACATTCCGCACCGCATATGCGTATACTCATATGCATTTCGCATATGCCAAAAAAATGATAATATGCGATGTATGCGATCGCATACAACATATGCGATCACATAATGGCCAGGGGTAAAAGGTTTGAACGTTGACACATTATTATTATTATTGCAAAAAAAAAATGACTTTTTGCCTATAAAAAGGCATCCGAATCTCCTCCATTTGCATCATTCTCACCCCAAAACTCTCCTATTCTCTTCTTCTCTTACATTCTTACTTCCAAGTGCAATTAATCTCTCTCTCTCTCTCTCTCTCTCTCTCTCTCTCTCTCTCTCTCTCTCTCTCCTCTCTCTCTTAGTCTCTTTTAACCCCCCTCATTGTATTTTTCTTCTCTCCCTTTCGTCTCTTCTACGAGAGTCCAAGACTACAACAAGTCTACGAGTACTAGTGGAAGTGTGTAAGTGCAAGTCTCTCTGTCTCTCTCTCCCTCTCTCTCTCTCTCACTCTCATTTATTCTCTAATCTTTAGTCTTTACTCTTTAGTTTTTAGTTTTTACAAGTTATAACAAGAAGAATCAATATACCATGTCTTCTTCTCAATCGTCTTCTTTGAAACCCAGGTCGAATGACCCGAGTAGGAAGTATGGGCACTATCGTAGTGCTACGGAAAAGACTCACATAGTATGTGACTTATGTGGGTATGTGAGTTCAGGTGGGCATTGCACGACACAAGCAACACCTTATACATACACCGTGGTCAAATGCAAGGGCATGTGACAAAATTACTCCAGAAATCTAAAGAAAATTCTGGGGTATATGGATAAACAATCAAGAAAGAAATGCGATAGTGTGCCCTACATCAAGAGTGGGGGCATATTCTCAAGGGTATGGTCATCGGGCATAAGACAATGAAATTGCCCAGTAAATATGAATGTCTTAGTCTCTTAGACTCCTAGTCTTTTACAAATAGTTTTTTACAATTCGATCTATAAAGTCTAACCATCTTAAACTATTTTTCTCAGCTGACTGGTGGGTTGTCTATAAATTGGACCCGAGTAGGAAGGATCTTGTTCTAAAGAAGCTGGTCACAAAGATTTTTGGACTTACGTGTTTTGCTAGCGGTTGCAAGTGCAACTAGAGTTATGTTTGAGGCAATAAGTTTAGAGAAATGAAAATGTTATAGTTTGGGATAATTTGTAAATAAGTCTAAGTAAGCTAATGCCTAATGCACTTTCTTTCATTTAGATTCGCACCAAGAAAAGGAATCATCTTGAACAAAAGAAGCTCAACGACTGGATCTTTGTCCAATACAATCAGAAGTTGTGAGAACGATTCCAGGCTAGGCGAGAAAAGCCTGATTTCTATGACCGTATTTTCTTAGATGAGTTAGATGCAGATAATAAGTGGCTTGTAGAGAAAGAGGACCCAATCTTTTTTGGCGAGGAGTTGACATAGGCCAAAGTTAAAGATACCACATACGGATCGATACCTAGAGAAGGTACTTCCACTCAAAAGAGGGGGGGGGGGGGGGGGGGGGGGTGACCAGTGCCAGTCAGCTGGTGAAAGAGATTCATATGATAGAAGGAGGAGATGATGATGAAGATAAAAATCAAACATTGGATGTTTATAAAGTATTAGTACGTATAAATGATGAAGAAAAATAAGACTTCGATGATAATGATTGTGGTGATCAAATGCCACAATGGCAAATAAATCAATATATATATATATATATATATATATATATATATATATATATATATATATATATATCATTTAGTATTATTTTTTTAGTGTATAACTTGGAAATTATATTTCTATTTTCTAAAATAATAAATAAATATCTTGTTGATTGTGTTGTTACTTATTAACTATTTTGTTGAATGTTGATGAATTGATGTTTAATTATTGTTTAAACTGATTTTATTTCTCTTAAATGTATTTAAAGTATGTAAAATTAGTTATCTATTAACTTAAGAAAGTTCCCCCTAATTTTTTTTTCCAAAACATTTTTTCTCATATTTTTTGATTTTTTTAAAATTTTTTGAAAAAATAAAAATAAAAAAATAATATGCAGCCACATATGCGATCGCACATGATTGCATATGTGATTTAACAACATTGGTCTAATAATGTGTTATGCATAAACTATTATGTAGGTCCTATAAAACTTGTAATTCAAAGTAAAGCGAAGGGACGAAAGTGGTAGAAGAGGAGAGAGGAGTTTATTTCAACATTAAATTCTGAAGATGAAGATGATGCTGATAATGTTGACCTTATTGATGATGATGATGAGGATGATGATGATGGCGCTGCTGCGATTGATGAAGAATAGATTTGTTTAGGCTTTTCGTTTCCTTTTTTATTTATAAAAACAAGTGAATAATGAATATATTATACATGGGATGGTGAATAGTGAATAGTAAATGGAGATGGGGAAAATGTTATTTTTTGAATCCTATAAAAAACTTACATGTACATGGGATGGAAAAGGGTTATTTTTTAACTCAATTATGACATGATACAACACATTTAGTATACAGTCGATCACAATTTTAGATTAATAGCATCACGGTTTTTGTTTTTTTTTTTTTTTTGTGCATATTCGTGACAAAATGGATGATTGATGTGTTTTTTTAATTATTTGTATTTATTTACAACTTTTATGTTTTTTTAATGATATTTTTATGAAAATTTGAAAAAATCTTATGATTTACAATATGATTCATGATACAATCAAGGTATTCCGCATCGGTAACGATGGCTGTAATGGTCATCACCATTACCGATACAGGTATTGGCAGTAGCGGCCGACATAGAGGCGTAACGACTGTTACGACCACCGTAATGGTTGAAAATTTTCTTTTGCCTAAAAAATTCTGAAAAAATATTTAAAAAATCAAAAATAATGTAAATATTCCAAATATGTATTCATTTTTTTTTTTAAAAAAACATGTTTATAGTAGTGTAACTGTCCACTCTTTGGTGAGAGTGTTGTATTGGGCTGTCTAGTGAATTTGTGAACATGATTATATGTATTTAATGTTTACACATCACAATCAAGCATTAAAACTAGAAAAAAGAAAAATTGCATAAATACCACATTTTCAATTTTTTGAAAAAAAAGGGCATTAGAGCTTCTATTCGCTCAAATCACTTCAATATACGATTTTAATATTAAAAACTATAGTAAGAGTGGTCGAAATCTATTATAAAATGATCCAGGAGAATTTTTGGAATGAGAAAATGATGTAGGGACATGCGATGACTTAACCCTAAATGCATGTATAATTAGGTTAAAAAGTATTCCAATAAATACGCGAATTAACTAACCTTTTCCAATAAAACGGATTAAGTAAATCTCAACACAAAGATGAAGTTATTCTGTCAGGATCATGCCCCTTAGCATAAGATCACGTAAACAGTAAAAAGGGAGGACCTAAGGATATGAGGATATCTTAGATCTAGCATAAGTTAGTCCATGGTCAAGTTTGGATCTAATTCTACTAACTAACCATCCCTCTTTTCCATTCAAACTAGAAATGGGGTATCCAGAGAGGAACGAAAGGAGTAAAGAATGAAGGGTTCGAGATGAAGAAAGTATGAATTTTTTTATCGTCAAAAGAAAAGAAGGAAGATGATTCTTACCTTTTCATGCACCTCGAAGATCTAAAAAGAAGGAAAACTGAAATCAGGGTGGAATCCTTAACACCTAAGGGCCAATCCCGAAACCCTAATCTCTTGAATAAAGAGGAAGAAGAGATGAATTTTATTCATTCAATAATAATGAAAATAAGGTTTCTCACAACGTATATATAAGCTACCAAAAAAGTAAAAGTGCACTAAAGCGTCTGAAAACAAGAAAAATAACAAAAAAGATGAAAAGTAAAGAAAGTACAATAAAGCTCCTGAATTAAGGAAAATAGTAAAAATGCCTAAAATTAAAATACTTGTGTGGTAGGGTGTGAAATCCGACCCATGAATCTATGATCAGGGTGCAGTCATACCACTCCTGCACTCGTAGCACGTCAGAAAATGGGTCCGATGAACCCAATGTCCATCCACATCAACTCCTCCGCTCCGGTACTTTGTCGGTGACGCCACCTCCTCTGGTACACTCTAAAGGGTGCACCACTAATGCCCGCATTAATTCTCCCTGGGTAGAAAGAATTCACCACTGGTGAAAGTGAACTCCTGTATCTCTCGAACAAATCAGGGTCGATGCGCTACAGCTCTGCCTCTATGATCCAAGAGTTATCTTTAATGGGCCTATTCCTCCATTTGACTTGGAATTTTTGGAAACCCCTGGAGCGAATGGAAACCGCCTCGGAGTCCAAAATTTTCTTTATCTCACCTCTTCTCTGTGCAAGTGGAAGAGAAGGTAAGATGGGGACAGGAAGATCAGGTTGTGGCCAAGGTCTATATATAGGGAGGGTCTGGGAAGAAACAGGGGGACCAGTAGATAGAGGTAATGGCTCATGAAAGGGAACTAAATCTTCCACATTAAATGTGGAACTGATGCCCATGGTAGCAGGGATATCAACAATATAAGCATTAGACCCCAACCTTTTCACAATTTTATGTGGGCCTATGCTACAAGCATGAAGCTTCTTCATGAATCCAGGTGAAAACCAATTAGACCTAATATGAATCATGATGTCATCTCCAGGTTGAAATTCCCTAAATCTCCTGTGAGTGTCAACAATATGTTTATAATGTTCATTACTTGAATTAATCTTCCTCCTAATCTCATTATGCAATGCATGTATATGCTGGACGAAGGACTCTCCTAACTCAAACCTATGGGAGTTCGGGGTCTAAGACCTAAAATAATTCCAAACGGGCTCATTCTTGTGGACCTGTTCACTGAAGAATTTTACGCGAACTCTGCTGTGAGAAAGAATAATGTCCTAAGTCCTGTGGTGGTCTCCAACCAGACATTTTAAAAAATTTCCTAGGCTACGGTTCACTACCTTTGTTTGACCATCTAACTGGGGATGATATACTGAAGAAAAATGGAGCCTCGTAGGCCAAAGATGCCAGAGTGTCTTCCAAAAATAACTAGTGAACCTAATATCTCTGTCAGACATGATGGATCTAGGTACTCCATGGAGTCGTATAACCTCTTGAAAGAATAACTTAGCAACATAGGAGGCATCTGAGGTCTTATAACAGGGTAGGAAATGGGCCATCTAAAAAAATCGATCAACGACCACGAGTATGGAGTCATGCTTACGAATAGTCTTGGGAAGCCCAAGCACGAAGTCCATACTGACATCTTGCCATGTGGCATGTGGAATTGGCAAACGAGTATATAAACTTGTACTTTGCTTCCTCTACTTCGCCAGTTGACATGTCCGATACTGCCCTACAATCTTAGCCACATCTCGCTGGAGATCAGGCCAATAGAAACGATCAGATACAAGGGCAACTGTTTTATCTCGGCCAAAGTGACCTGCCATCCCTCCAGCATGCAACTCCTAAACTAGAAAATCACGGAAGGATGTTCGTGGGATACAAAGCTTGTCCCTTCTAAAAGGATATCCATCTATAAGGATGAACTCTACACTTCTCGAGGGAGGATCACTAGACAATGACACATAAATGATCCCAAAATTAGGACAGTTTGAGTACGCACCGTTGAGTTGCTCAAAGCCTACAACTTCAATACTCATGGACCGCAGCGTCCTGATCAGTGTTTTCAGTAACATACACTACGTAGCGTAGTGCTTCAAAATTGCTACGTAGCATGCACAGTAGCATAAATCCCCTGTAGCGTGCATTACAGGGGTCATAGTGTACGCTATGTACATGTGGCATGTATTGTAGGTAGCGTGCGCTACCTATTTTGATTTATTTTTTCCACTGCTATAAATGGTGGTAAACTCACACCACAACAGTAAGTAAAAAAAAAACACAGCCTTTTCGAACAGTGTATTCAACAGCCGGCCCTAAACCAATGCTACTTCCTCTCCCCCCTCTGCAATCTTGCGATCGAAAGGCCCTTCGAGGGGGCTTCTTTGACCGATTGTTGGAGACTACAAGGAGCTCCATTTGGTGCAGTTTCATCAACAATAAAAAAGAAATGATGGAGAAATTGAATTTCCCCTATTCTGGTTGTGATCGGCTGTGGAGCTTCAACTTTTGCATATTTCTTTAATTCAATCTCATCTTGAGACAAAAACAGGTACGCACGCTCCTTTTTTTAATTTTTTTCGATGTACAATGAAAATAACTTGGTATTTTGAGTTTTTTCTCATTTTTTTCCTTTTAAAATCCTAGTTACTATGCATTTTTTTGTTTTTTATAATTGTTTTCATTTCTTTTTCAATATCTTTGTAGATATAGATTTTTTTCCTGTGGTATGGCCCACGTGGGGCCCATTGAGGTGCATGAAGGAGTGGATTTGCATTTTTTTCTATGTTGTGGCCCACGTGGGGCCCACTGTAGTGTGCATATGTGTGGATGTGCATTGTTTTCTATGGTGTGGCCCACATGGGGCCCACTGAGGTGCATGAAGGGGTGGATTTACATTGTTTTCTATGGTGGGCCCACTGTGGTGTGTGTATGTGTGCATTCTGTGGTCCATGTGGGAACCACTATATATATATTTTAAATAATAAAAAATAGAAGTATTGTGTAGCTTACGCTACACACTACGCAATTTTGCTACATGCTACAGAGGGTTGAACGCTACGCAACACGCTACCGCTATTTAAAATACTAGTCATGATACGACGACTAAGCATGTCAGCAACCTTATTCTCTTTTCCAGCCTTGTTCTTAAGCACAAATGTGTACTCTTGAAGACATTGTGCTTACTTGGCATTCCTAGGGCTCAACTTCTTTTAAGATCTCAAATATTTCAAGGCCTCGTGATTAGAGAATAGGACGAATTCTTGCAGTAATAAATAATGCCACTAATGGTGTAATGATTGCACAATTGTTTAGCCTCATTCAGCTTTTCACTGAAAAAGGCCATAAGATGTCCCTCTTGGCTTAACACTCTGCCTATGGCAATTCCTGACGCATCACACGTTACCTCAAAGGCTTTAGTAAAGTCAGGTAAACGTGTGACTAGAGCTTCCATCATTTTCTTTTTAATTTTTGAGAAAGTCAGTGCCGCGACTTTAGTCCATTGAAACTCCCCTTTTCGTATGCAATTTGTGATGGGAGTCATAATCGAGCCAAATCCATAGATGAACTGGCGATAGAACGTAGCTAGGCTGTGAAATCTTCATATGTCATGTATGGTACGCGGCTCAGGCCAATTGACAATGGCCTTGACTTTCTCAAGGTCTGTAGACATACCCTCTGACGATACAACGAACCCTAGGAAAATAACATGAGAGGTCAAGAAGGAACACTTCTTGAGGTTCGCGTAGAGTTTTTCTACGCGCAAGGCGTTGCAGACCTGCCTCAAGTGCTCAATGTGCTGGCTAGGGGACGTATTATAGATGAGGATATTATCAACATATACAACTAAAAACTTGCCCATAAAGGGTCGTAGCACCTGGGTCATCACCCTCATAAACGTACTTGGGGCATTAGTTAACCCGAAGGGCATAACCAGCCACTCGTACAACCCATTCTGTCTTGAAGGTAGTTTTCCATTCATCTCCTGGGCAAACATGAATTTGATGATAACCACTCTTGAGGTCAATATTTGAAAAGATAGTAGAGGTGGGCATCATGTTAAACATGTCATCAAGCCTGAGAATGGAAAACTAATACTTGACAGTGATCTTGTTTATAGCTTTGCTATTAACACACATGCGCCACGTGCCGTCTTTCTTGGGCGTAAGAAGCGCGGGCACGGCACACGGGCTCAGACTCTCACAAATGAATCACTTTTTAAGCAAGTCATCCACTTGCCTCTTCAACTCGGCATGCTCGGTGGGGTTCATTCTGTAGTAAGGGAGGTTTGGTAGGGTCACCCCTGGGATGAGATCTATCGCATGCTGAATGTCTCGCATCGGTGGAAGCTCGTCTGGAAGGTCCTCAGGGAAGACATCCCGAAACTCCTCTAAGACCAGATGAGCCTCCTGGGGTATCCCTATAGCAACCTCAGGTGTACTCTCCCTAGTCGGTAGGTTGTACACCATTTTCCCCGCTTTAGTCTCTCTCTCAAACTCCTTAGGGCCCGTTTGGCCGATCAGATTGGAAGGGATTGGATGGTATTGGAAGGGATTGGAAGTTAAATCTCGGGATTAGCCTGGCGTGCCAAACAGAGTCGGTGATCTGATCCCAATCCCATGGATCTAAGACAATCCACTGACAACATCATCATTACCTTTAAATCCCATCTAATCCACCTTAATCCATTTAAATTTTCCTGGGACTTGTTTGGTTCGAGGGATTGGAAGGGATGGGAAGGTTTAATCCGAGGATTGGTCGGGCGTGCCAAACAAACTGGATATAGCAATTCCATGGATCTCAAGACAATTCACTGACAACACCATCGTTACTTAAAAATCCATGCCATCCACCGTAATACCATTCAATCCCTTCCAATCCAACTGGCCAAATGGGCCCTTAGCATCTATGATGTGGAGAGACTTCGATTGAAGCACCCTTTGACTCTTAGGGCCTCCTGGGGACACAACATCTTTCGCTCCTGTTGATGATTTGGGAGGGAGTAGGCTCAAGACAAGCTTCTTTCCTTCGTGCTTAAATACACAATTATTCATACGCCCGAATATTGTGACATCTTTGTCATAAAGCCATGGCCTTCCCACGATGATATGGCTAACGTCCATCGTGATCATGTCACACCACAACTCGTCCTTGTATGGTCCAAACTCAATTGAAACAGGTCATCATTGGGTCACAGGGAGGGATGTCTCATCCACCCAAGAAACTCTATATGGGTTGGGGTGAGAGACTGGCTTCAACCCTAGGCGACTCAAAGTAATTGGGGAAACTACATTCTCATAGCTCCCACTGTTTATTATCACTTTGCAGCTCTTTTCTCCGCACTTGGTGTAAGTGTGGAAAATGGTAGTTCTGCGCCAATCTTCGCTTTCCTTCATCTGAGTCAAGGCGCACCTCATCACTGCAAGTGGGATAGTCTCCACTGTATCATTATCGGCATCACTAGTCGGGTCAAGGGAGGGGATAATGATCTCCTCATCACCCAGGTCACCATCAACTTTATCTGCCACTTCTTCTGTGGGTTGTTCAGAAACAAAGGCAATGTACCCACCCTTATTTGAACACTTGACAGAAATGTGACCCATGCCACCACAGCGGTAGCACTGCCCTGAAATCACGGGCCTAGTACTTAGTCCAACCATATTACTACTTTGATTTCTATTGACTGGTTAGGTACCAGATTGAGCTTTGGCTTGAATTCTGACCTGTGGTCTCGCTCCCTACGGAGCTACTCTAGGCATAGTAGGTCAAAAATCAATCCCCTCACATTGGACTGGCGCACACAGTGCTCCAGTTCCTACACCACATGGTAAGCATGTTCCAGACTACACCTGGTAAGCATGTTAAGCATGTTCCAGACTGGTGACTATGTGAAGCGTAAGCTCCCGCTGAAGCTCAGGCCTGAGGCCCATAGAGAAACAGGAGAGAACCACAGCGGGGTCCTCATCCATATCGCACCTCATCATATATTCATCGAACTTGGCAATGTATTCCGTCACCGTCATGGATCCTTAGCGCAAATGTGCCATTGATCCAACAGTCTCTGCCTGTAAGAAAGGGGAACATACTTCTCTCGCAACAATTCTTTCATTTCAATCCAAAAGAGAACTCTCCCCTCTAGATCACTCACTGCAACACTCCACATTCCCCCAATATAGTTTTGCTTGGCTCACCAATTTCATATTGGCGAACCCGACTTGTCGTGGGTTTGACAGACCGTGCCACTCAAAGAAGTGGTCCATGTTTGCTAACCAGTCAGAAAAAACTTCGGGGTCCAATCTCCTATCAAAATTGGGGGCATTAACCTTAATGCCCTTCATGACCCTAGAAATAGGGTCCTCGTGCTCATGATATCTCTGGGGTTACTGACGATGCACCCCATCATGGCCCTCCCATTGGGCGGGAAGAACAAGATCGTGATTGTGTGTGAGTGGTAATGGATACACCCCCATCGTGTCTGTTGCCAGGCCCACGGGCCTGATCTGCACCCAAACCATCCTTATGCGGATCAAGGCCCACAACTTGGGACTAATCGACAACCCTGGTGTAGGGAGTCACATGGGCTCCACCTACAATGGCGGTTGGAATATCAGCCTCTAGACGCACAATTCTCTCCTCTAAACTCGTGAACCTACCATCCTGATGCGTAAACTGTTGCGTGATATTATCTCTCAAGGTTCAAAATTGTTGATCCATTCTCTTAGTTAGGCCCTCCATAGCCATGGTAAATTTATCAGAGTCCATGGTGTAATGGAGACCGAACCCGCCACCAGTGCACGTGGGGCATACACCAGGAATGACTAGTGAATGGTCCTAGATCTATGTGCGAGAAAGGGTAAAAACAATGATACCAATGCAATAATACCTTATATGGCCTAGATCTATATGGGGACTCAACAAAACCTAGAAAAAGGGGCTGACAAAACTTAACAAAATATTCCTCCTACACAGAGTGGTCACGTGGAACTGACCTACGCTAAAACTGATCTCTGATACCAAATTTGATGCAGGGACATGTGATGACCTAACCCTATATGCATGTATAATTAGGTTAAAAATATTCAAATAAATACACCAATTAACTAACCGTTTCCAATCAAAGGGATTAGGTAAATCTCAACACAAATATGAGGTTATTCCGTCTGGATCATGTCCCTTAGCATAAGATCACGTAAACGGTAAAAAGGGGGGACCTAGGGATATGAGGATATCCTAGATCTAGCATAAGTCAGTCCACGGTCAAGTTTGGATCTAATTCTACTGACTAACCATCCCTCTTTTCTGTTCAAACTAGAAAGGGAGTATCCAGAGAGGAACGGAAGGGGTGAAGAACGAAGGGTTCGAGATGAAGAAAGTACGGGTCCTTTTATTGTCAAAAGAAAAGAAGGAAGATGATTCTTACCTTTTCCTACAGCATGAAAATCTAGAAAGAAGGAAACCTGAAATCGGGATGGAATCGTCAACACCCAAGGGCCAATCCTAAAGCCCTAATCTCTTGAATAAAGAGGAAGAAAAGAAACGAATTTTATTCATTTAATAATAATGAAAATAGGATTTTTCACAACGTATATATAAGCTACGGAACATGTAAAAGTGCACTAAAGTGCGTAAAAATAAGAAAAATAATAAAAAAAGATAAAAAGTAAAGAAAGTACAATAAAGCCCCTGAAATAAGGAAAAGAGCAAAAACACCTAAAACTAAAACACTCATGTGGTAGAGTGTGAAATTCGACCCATGGATCTATGATCAGGGTGCGATCATGCTGCTCCTACACTTGTAGCACGTCAGAAAATGGGTCTGATGGACCCAACGTCCATCCACATCAACTCCTCCTCTCTGGTATTCTGTTGGCGATGCCTCCTCCTCTGGTACATTGTAAAGGGTGGACCACTGATGTCCGCATTAAAAAAGTAAAAAAGAAGGTAGAAAATATATTTAAATGGAAAAAAAGTGACCGTTTTTCAATCGTTACGGGGATAACGGTCATTATGCCCCGTAACGGCCTTTATGGCTACCGTAATGTTCGATATTGTCCCAAAAAATCAACTGCCCCGTTTCACCCCTGTATCGCGTAACAGTCATGGCCGTTAACTATACATATCACCCTTTACGCGTATCATAATGGATACGGAACACCTTGGATACAATACGATTTAGACCCATTTATGATTTACAATACGATAATGATAGTGACAACATTGGGTGAGACAATAAAGGGAACATAAGATGTGGACTATGATACTAACAGTGGAAATGATGGAATGGTCTCGTGATGTTGGTGATTGGGAAGGCTATTTTTGCACCCTAATTGCTTAAGGAAGATGATTGGTTGTGTACTAATATCTTCTATGCGAGCTGCATGGTGAATGGAAAAATCTGTGGGGTGAATGTCAACGGTGGCAATTGTGAAAATGTCACCTCTGAAGATGTAGTAGAAAAGCTTCAGTTGAGGACTAAGAGGCATCCAGTTCCATGTAAACTTTCTTGGTTTAAGCAAGATAGTAACGTAAATATTTTTCATTGTTGTTTAGTCTCTTTCACGATTGGTAAAACATATCATGGCAATGTGTAGTGCAACGTAGTTTGAGGGATGGACATATGCCACATATTATTGGGTTGACCATGGCGGACCAATACGATTGTTAGAAAAATACATACATCTTCATTAAAGATGATTTGAAAATAATATTGAGACCTCATGAGAGGGGTTTGGGTGAAACCCCCAATCATGGGAGACATCAACCTTCTGTCCCATTCAAGGTTAGCAGCAAATAGGCATTGTCAGAAGACGGTTTTTGGAGAGAGAGAGAGAGAGAGAGAGAGAGAGAGAGAGAGAGAGAGAGAGAGAGAGAGAGAGAGAGAGAGAGAGAGAGAGAGAGAGAGGGTCTACGTGTGGAGAGGTTTTCGGCGGGCACTTACAAGTTAAAGCAAAAAAAGATTAGCCTGTGCAAGATCTTGAAGCGGAT
Source organism: Magnolia kwangsiensis (assembly GCA_037074715.1). NCBI lineage: Eukaryota > Viridiplantae > Streptophyta > Magnoliopsida > Magnoliales > Magnoliaceae > Magnolia > Magnolia kwangsiensis. The sequence continues at coordinate 1,309,763 of CM073581.1, forward strand.
TAAGGATAACGTCTATCTCATTGAGCTACCACCTGGAGCGAACACTTCTAATGTATTCGATGTTGCAATGGACAATGGATTAGACTCGAGGTCAAGTCCTTCCCAACTCGAGGAGGATGATGAGCACGTGGACTACCTAATGTTGATGGATCGAGCTGATTTACTTGCTGAGGTGTTTTGAGATGGATTAGAGCGTGGAAAGTGGCCTGAATATCTTCTATAATGGGCCAAATCCGTAGACCCATTAATGGACCACACATTGTGGAACTTGTGGTACACTTTTGGGGTCTAAAAAATGGTCTTTTTGTGGCACTTCCCTTAAATTATGATTGTTGGTTTACTTTTGAATGAATTTCAATTTATTTATTTCTACTTGCTTATGTCTCACTTAAGTAAATAGGGGTATTTTAGTCATTTTTCTTTACATAAAAATTGTAAGGATGAGATTATAACATCCATCCTATAGTTTACGATTTCTGGTTTATTTTTGAACAAATTTCTATTTATTTATTTCTACCTGCTTGTGTTTCACTTAAGTAAATGGGGGTATTTTAGTCATTTTCCTTCACATAAAAATTATAAGGCCGAGATTATAACATTCATCCTATAGTTTATGCTTGATGGAAGGCCCAAATCAGTGCTAGTGCTTCTCTTTTGCTTCCCTTCATATAAAAACTCAATAAATAGAAAATGTCTAGTAACTTTTGGGACTTTTTTTTTAAAAAAAATCTTCTCTACAAGCCTTGGGCTAAGGTTTGTGCAATTGCGTATTTTCACACGTGGGGTGTATGATCCAGATCCATCAAAATTTGTGAGAACTTCAATTATTCGATGGTTATTGTACGTTTTTTTCCCTTTCTTTTCGTGTGGAAGAATCTCTATTCTTGGATTGGGTGTGTTTGGGGATGATTTGATCTTAGGGTTTGATACGATTGCATGGGATTGACGATTCTCATTTGTTAGTTACATAACAAGTCAAGCATTTTCTGTCATTTATCGACCACCCAGTTAGTGTCCGAGATGGGTCAGACCAAGTTGTGATGAGTCAGGCGACTCAAGTGCATCTTTGTTATTTTCAATCGTCTAGTTAACGCGTGTATATGCAACCGTACGTGCGTGAGCACTTACACCATGGTGTTCCATAACGGCAACGGTGAGCTTAATGGCCACCACTATTACCTTGCGATATGGGCCGTAACGGCCATTACAAGGGCCCTCATAACGACTGGCTTTTTCTTTTTTGAAAAAAAATCTTGTATCGTCCTTGTAATGGCCCGTAATGAGGCTGTAATGGGGCGTTATCGGGCTGTAACAGGCCATTATGGGGTTTTTTTTACTATAATGACCGTAACGCATAACGATGACCATTGTTACCTCTACGTAACGACCGGAATGTAATTGTTTTTGTATCCCTTGGCGTACACATGTTTCAGTTAGATGGAATGAGGGGAAGTTTCTTTCAATTGGTTCCATATGTATTAAACTGTGAAATCTTTTAGTAAGTCAAATCTGTTACTTGAAATGTATCTCAATTTGTTTGGAAAGTTCCTAGTAAAACCCCCTTTTATATCATTTTCACTTGGGACACTTGGTTCACCTTTTCTGGTATAATTAGCTTGCATCATCCATGGTAGGTGAAGGGAAATGGAGTAATTCAGATGATTATCGGATGTTGCAAGCGTAAGGCTCTTCTCTTAAAAATTATTTAACTTGTTCTGTATCAGTTGACAACCATGTAGCAAGCACACTCCTCAACCATGTAACAAGCACACTCCCTTTTTCCTAATGAAATGGCTTATGTGGACTCATTTTGGTACATGACCTGCCTGTTACCCGGGTTATGGGAATCCCCTGTAACTGTATGCTTTGTGGGGCCCATCATGATGTATGCTTTATATCCACTCCATCCGTCATTTCAGCCCATTTTAGGGAGTGATCTTAAAATCAAGCAAATTCAAACTCAAGTGGACCACACCACAAAAAATAGTGGGGATTTAATGCCCACAATTTAAACCTTCTTGGGGGCCAACAGAAGTTTTGGATCAGGCTGATATTTGTGTTTTCCCTTCATCGTGGTGGGAATCACTTGAACAGGAGGCCGTAGGATGGTTTCAACGATGAGACTTACCATCTCCATGTTTCCTGTGGTGTGGCCCACTTGACTTTTGGGTCTGCCTCATTTTTGGGCTCATGTCTTTAAAATGTGCTGGTAAAATGGATGGACGGTGTGGATATAACATAGACATCACGTTCGGCTCCACAGGCTTGTGGTCCAGGTTATGGGGGAAGTCGGGTCCCTCATTTTGGATATGTCAGAGGTCAACATGGCTTTTAATTTTTACAAATCATCTAATTTATCTTGCTTCCATACTGAAAATGAGCAAAGATGCTTCTCACTATCTCTTATTTTTATCATTGTTTATTTACCATTTATTCATTTAGAAAAAAAAAAAAAAATAGATCTACACTTATCTACACGTGCTTTTTTTTGTTTGTTATATTTTCTAAATTACTTATTAAAATCTATGTCAATATTACCATATAACTGGATGGACATGTCCCAGGTTGTCACTTGGTGTTGTGTGCAATGCCTATGCATGCCTATGTCGTAGTCTCACATTTGATACCCTCCTGAATCCTGATGTTAGGAAGCTGGATGGAAAAAGTCTCCTTATTGATAATAGTGATAGAACTCTTTATCACACCCTTGAGTCCTTGGGTTCAATCCCAACTTTCCTACTGAAAGAAAAGGTAATAGTAATAAAATTGGTAATGGAAATAAAATAGAGTAGAAGCTTGGTTCAGATAGATTAAGAAAATAATTTTGCTGTAATAGAGAAACCAGATGTTGTAAGTTGTTGCAAAAGAGTGTTTCTAGACATCAATGGTTCTATTTTAGGAGCCATTTGATAATAGTGTTTCATTTGATACTTGTCTTACTGGAGAACATTTGCTCCTTATAATCTCTTTCGTCCTCCCCCCGCTTTTTTTCTGCTTTCAATAAATTTTTTGATGTTAGCCATGAAAAATATCAATGAATCATAAAAGTTGAAAGAAGTTTGGCTTGTTGATACCATATTCAAAGTCAGACTGTTATCCTTGAAGCACTGAGCCTAAATAAGTGTAATAGTTCTATGCATAGATCCCATGCATATGGGACCCATTGTTAGGTGATCCAGACTATTGATCTGATGCCCCACCATGGATGGTGGACGACCAAAAAATTGCCAGATTGGTGATGGTCTACATCGAGCAGCTTAGCAATAATCGAAGGTAGGGAGGGTATTTTTTCTCCACCCCGGAGTTGATGATCGCTCCACTCTGCTTCACCCCCATTTGTTCCGAGTGATCTACAGACGATGAAAATCTCTCTTTCGCCTGCCTCCATCCCAAGAAGGGGAAAAAAAACCTGGATTGAAGGGTTAGGATCTTCCAAACAGGATATATATATATATATATATATATATATACATATATATATATATATATATATATATATATACATATATATATATATATATATATATATATATATTTATATATATATATATATATATATATATATATATATATATATATATATATATATATAGCAATTTGGGTCATCAAACATGGCCCCACATGCACAGAAGCAAGCACCTCATCAAATTTTATGTGTGCAGGTAATGTCTGCATACATGTATGTGATATCCAAAGCAACATAATAATGAATTGTGTTATCTGAAATGAGAACCGGATTGTGCATCCCACTGTCACCAAGTTGCAATCCCAAGATCAGATTGGTTGAACAATCCTAAACTCAGATTCATGGATGCTTGTGGAACCTTTGGATATTTTCATTTTTAATCATCCAACTAATGTCCACCAATCTTATAGTAAGATAATCAAATAAGCTTTGTGTTTGGTTCACAATACATATACATTGGATACTACAACCTAGATGGTTTTAATTTGACAAGTATGCTATGTGTGAAATTCTAAGTGCCTGAATCCTCTATCACCCTCTGCCAGAATATCCAAAATTTCTCATTTTGTACATCGTGTATTTTTTATTCTATTGCTTAGCAAAGGAATTTTCAAAATGTTCTTACTATAGTCTTTAGAAAAATGAAATCTGACTCTATTATTGCAGGCTTATAGAATTGGATGCTTGCTGTGTGGAGGATGTTGATTGGGACAATCTTCTTGACCACAGGTAACTGATTTATGTTATCGACATTTTGCAGATATTTATGTATTGCTTTCTTGTTCTTTAGGTTAGTTTGGTTACAGATTTCATTTTAAAGCAGAAATTGTGGTAAACTAAGATTGCACATCCCAAATTTGGCATTAATGCTCCGAATCACTAGCCATTTTGTATTTAATACTATTTCTTTTCTCAATGTTTGAGAGAAGTCAACCAGCACAGCCTCCTTGGTAGTAGGCAGTAATCCACAATGGAGATTGCTTAGGGTGCGTTTGGTTGTACCTTATATTATGAACTTGCATTTTGTTTCATGATTTATCAGTCTGGTACAACCAAATACACCCTTAGGACCTGTTTGGCTACACCAGAAAACGGTTGTTCATAGGCGAAGCCATTTCGAATTGAAACAAGGGGTTTTGTGGCCCGTTTAGAAACTAATTGGAAATCATACTTTTCAAATATACCTGATGAAATAGACGCTACAAATGCCACTCACTGAAAACCAAACCGGTTTTTGGTGGGAGTCAACAAAAATGTCGCTCCTGTGCATAGCAAAGGCCTTTCATGGAAGTTGCATCGAAAAATCTCTTTTCTGTGACATCATTCGCCTCCTAAAACTCCAATTTCCCAAATTATTTGTTGAAAATGCACCCTTCTATACATTAATTTCTATGGACTGAAATTGTCTGCTAGACTTTGCCTTTACTTTACAAACCCTCCATCAGAATTGCATTGATTCTTAACAATGAATTGTTTCTGTTACCATATAGGGATGGAGACCTTTGCCTAAAACGTTGGAACCAAATGACAAAACACATAGGTGGGTATAAGGATAAGCCATTTGCAGAATAAGTAGAACTCCTTTCAAAATGGTATTTCCCGAATCTATTAGAATTCATAGAGCACCGTTCGGGGTAAGAAATTATAGCAAAAATGAGAATTTTTTTTGGGGGGATATGTTTGTTTTTTCTTTGGAGGCCACTATATATCTAAAATCCTAAGATTAAGAAGATTGATGGAACTCGAGCTGTTGCATGAATGGAAGTTCTTTAACCAGAGGGTTCTTGCTTCATCAGGCAAAATGATGGGAAGAAACCCTAAGTTTAGAAATGGGTTGTACTATGAGACAAAAGTTTAGAAATGGGTTGTACTATGAGACAAAAAGAAACTTCCTTGGTGAAATGTGAGTGTGTGTGAGATCTTCTTCATGGAGTGGTGGCTATAAAATTTAATTGATGGTTGAGATTGGGGGTTGACCACCAAAACAATATAAATTGCTCAAGTTTTTCTCTTTTTTTTACTCATTTATTTTTTAATGATTTGAGAGCAGGTGGTTTTGTGGGGCCACCTCTAGTGGAACTGGTACCCCTGTAAGCGGTAGGGCATACGTGATGTATGAAGTATGTCTAATCCGTCCATCAGAAGTGTCATCTCATATTACCCGAAGCCCAAGTTGTATTTTAAAAATAATTCGTGTTTCAAAATTTTCAGTCAGGCATGGTCGTGGCCATAGTCATGCATGCGTGCGCTGTTAGCTTTTAATGCAAGTCCAAAGCGTTGCACCCCTTCAACTTTTATTTTGAAAAGTTGTTTCTTTTATGATCCAAGGGTCGCATCAATTGAGTTTAACCACAACAATCAAGGCCTTTTTTGTAAGGGTGTCTCTACACCCCTAAGGGTGTCCTCTCAAAGACTATAAATAGACTTATCTTAATTTGTTTTAAAATAAAGAACATAAGAAGAGTCTGATTTTTCTTTTTAAAGTATGGTTTAGGCTTCTTCTTTTTTAAAAAAATTTAATTCAGGTTGAGGTTGCAAGTAGTTCGAGGCTCGTGTACAATGAATGCACCGCTAGGATCGGATGATAGTTGTTGTATCCTGGAGGTCGATTGCTCAGGAAATCCTCTTGCACATGGGACGCAATCTAAGGAGGGCAAATTTGATTTCGAGTCGAGTAATTCCAAATCATGTGTCAACTCCTGCAAATCAACAATCTTAATTTAATTTATAGTTCATATAGTTTTCTCATTTTCTTAATTTAATTTGATTTATAGTTCATATAGTTTTCCAAACTCCAAATTCCAACAATCTTGAAATCGAATATATATATATATATATATATATATATATATATATATATATATATATATATATATATATATATATATATATATATATATATATATATATATAGAGAGAGAGAGAGAGAGAGAGAGAGAGAGTCTCCTACACACCGTACCGCAGGAGAAATTTTGTGCACCAAATTACTATCGGTCATGCCAACTTAAATAAGTGTGTGAGCCTCACCATTATGTTATCTTGTGATCCATTCCGACAATTCAGTTCGTGATATCAACTGAACCGTAGGGTGCAAAAAATATGGCTTATTTGTGATTTACTAGGCCATAAAATAGGAAAAAGTGGGAGAGGAGAAGCCTATATTTCAATTTTTACAGGGCCAAACATGATGTTTATGTGAAATCCATTCCATCTGTTAATTGCCTCGTAGATGTTAATGCATGGAGACCAAACATTAGACCCACACTTGATGTGTGTGGATCACACCAAGTGAAGCGATTTTGATAGTGGTTGTTCCCTACACGGTTTCCACTCATGTGGCCCACTAGAATTATAGATGTGGCTTATGTTGGAGCAATACCCCTAAATTATCATCTTGACCTTTATGGTTAGAGTGGATTTTACATATATTTTAAGGTGGGCCCACCTCCAGTTGACCTAGTATTCGTTGGGACTAGAGGTGGGCATCGAGTCGAGTTGGACTGGGTTAAGTTTAGGTCAGGTACTTGCAAAAACCAGATCAAGTCGAGTTGGACTGGATTAGGTCCAACTCGACTTGATCTGGTTTTTACAAGTATCTGACCCAAACTTGATCCGATTCGGAACCGAATCCAGCAGGGCTGGCTCAATCTGAACCAATTCCTTGCTAGCTTGACCCGAACCGAGTCCGACTCAGTCAAGGAAATCGAGTCAGATTGAATTGAGTCTGCCCGATCGATTCGGATTGGGCTGAGTCAAGCCAAGCCGGAGACTCTGGGGCTAGGAAGGAAACATGAGGGAAATTAGGAGAGAAAGAAGGAGAGGAGGGAAATCGGGAGAGAAAGAGGGAGAGAAAGGAGGAGAGAAAGGAGGGAAAGAGAGGAAGTCGGCTCAGGTTACGGTGCCGCACTATGCCGGGCCATCTGTCGAACTCAAGTCAACAACCTAAACTCTCCTCTCACACCGGGTAGGACCTCAAAACCAAGCCCGACCCTGTTCGCCAGTCGTACTTTAACCATCAAGACAGGAAGGCTAGTATGGTTGCAGGTGTTACACACTGTAAAGGTTCATCTGGCAACGCCGGCTCGGCTAGGGTTAGCATTCGGGTAGAAGAAGGGTAAAGGTTTTTTTAAAGTAAAATCTGACTTTATATTACCCGATTCCAGTCTAGATCGGATCGAGTTGATACATAACCCGAACTCAACTCGGTTTGCCGTCGGATCTGAGTGGATCTACTTGATTCGACCCGATCCTAACTTTCAGTTCAAGTCGGATCCTACCCACCTCTAGTTTGGACATTGTCCTAGGCTGTGGATTACATGCTCTGACGACCATCAGCTACCTAACAGCTAGTTGGTGCTAGTCGTCCCAACAATAATATATATCTTTAATCCAAACCGTCTATCTATTTTTCCATCCGAATGTATGGCATGTTCCAAAAAATGAGTTAGATCCAAGTATCAAGTGGACCATGCCACAAGAAAGATTGCTAGAAAGCCCACCATTAAAAAATTCTTTGGGCCAAGGTAAGCTTTGGATCAAGCTGGTATTTGTGTTTTTTAATGATGGTCGTTTAATCCGTTTAATCACCACTATTTTCATGTGGTGTGGTCCACTTTAAATTTGGGATCTTATGCATTTTTCGGACATTGCCATAAATTGAGCTAGAAAAATGGATGGACAACTTGGATTAAATATATGCATCATTGTTTAGCCCACTTGCACCAACCAGTAGCAAGGTTAGTTACTGACAGGTCAGCATGCAATTCACGTCTTTAATGCATCCCAACCACTACTGAGTTGGCCAAGGGTTGGTCAACCTTGATGTTTATTTGAATCCGCTCCATTCATAGAGGTGTGTGACAATAATTTAGTCGTAGGGATAAAAGATCGGCCATATTTATAATGTTGGCGGGCCACATGAGCAAAGACAGTGTAGGGGTGGCAATTATCCAAATGGTTTTACTTGTTGTGACGGATATGAATCATGAATCTACCCACTTTTTAAAACATATTACTAAATTTCTATCTGACCTAATGATCGAGGTGGATTCCATGAATGTATCATGGTGGGGCCTAATCCCAGCCCACCCTTTTTTTTTACTTGTGTTGTTTGGTACGTAAGATATCTTATGTTGAACTATGTGTAGGGGACCACTCTCCGTGGGCCACACCACATACAACAATTGAGAGGGGTTACCTTCCCATTAAAACATTCATAATCATTTATTAGGCCCACCAAGATGTGGTTCACAAATCCAGCATATACATTGCGTGTCCCACTTGGATGAGAGGTCAGACCAAGTTTCAGCTGCATCCAAAACTCAGGTGGGCCCCACTAATTTCTTTTATATGTTTTAGGCATGACTTCACATGGTTTTAGATGGTATGGCCCACCTGAGTTCCGTCGGCTGATTTTTGGGATATCCAAACCTAAAGGATACCCATCAAATGCATGGTATTAATGTTCGACACACATCACGGTTGGGGCCACACAGCTGGACCTCATGGGAAGTTCCCGTGAGGTCGACCTCATTTTACCATTTCCCATATACACACACACATAGTCAATCATCACCTGTAACAAGTAATCTACATCAAGAAAAGAACTGTGCTGGTTCACTTGCTGAGTAGCCATCTGAATGCCATGTCGCAGGAAGCGGATTGCATACTGAGTAAACTCTGTGAGGTCCATCTTGATTTATATAATTTTTTCACTCCTTTCATCCATTTTGCTAGATAATTTTATGGCTTTATCCCAAAAATGAAGCATATTAAAAGCTCAAATGGACCACACCACTGGGAACAGTGTGAATTAAACATTTACTGTTGAAAATTTCTTGAGGGCTACTTAAGTTTTGGATCAAGCTTATATTTGTGTTTTCCCTTCATCTATATATATATATATATATATATATATATATATATATATATATATATATATATATATATATTAAAAAAAAAAAATATTATGAACAGGTTGGATTACTAATAAACATCACTATGGGGCCTGGAAAGGTTTTAATGGTGGAAATCATTATTCCCATTGTTTCCTGTGGTATGATCCACTTGAGCTTTGTATATGCGTCAATTTTGGTGTCAACCCTTTAAATAATCTGGAAAAATGGATGGACGGCGTAGATAAACCACATACATTCGCGGTGGGCCCAAGCGAGTTAAGTTAGTACGCAATCCAATTTCCATGTTGTCTGCATGTGGTAATGTGGCACATGTACATGAGATACGGGCCGTTCATCTTGTACCACTCTTTATTAGCCATGGGCTAGGTCAAGGCTGGTGCACTGATAGTAGGGGCCTAAGATGAACGGAAATGGTAACCTATGGTTCTTGTTTGGCATACACGTGTGGTTCTTGGAAAATACATGATGAGGCACATGTGATAAACATTTTCTTTTTCTTTTATTCTTGACCATCCATTTATTAGTAGACCCATACTCGGATCTAGCAATCCTTGACACCCGATGAGTGGAGTGGCAATGGAACCGATGGTGGAAAACAAGCAAGGGCCTTGCTGGATTCAGAAGAAATAGATATTACTTTATGAAACTTGTAACTTCTCTCGTATAAATCCATGCTCTATTTCCTCTTGAGAACTAGTGCTGAATGCTGATTCTCAACTTCTCTTCCTTTTTTCTCTTGGTCTTGACAGTGGTAGTTTATAATAGAGAAGCGGGTGATGGATGAGGACCATGTGATGAATATTATAGATACATACACGTGTTGCGTTGGCACATGTGAAATGTTTGTGTATAGATACTGTAGAAAAAAGTGTTTGAAAATATCAATCCTATGAGATGGCGACACTGATGGATCATTCTGATCACCTATTTTTTTAATGATCTAACTAGTGGCTATCAAATGAATGGTTAAAAAGAAAATGCTCAACGGGGTGATTGTTAGATCAATGGAATTTTAATGCTACCATCTTTTCTAGATGGAGGCTAGATTTGGACTTTTGGAATTGGTGTTTATATGTGCAACGATAAGTTCATTTGATGAATTATTATGAACTATGATGTCTTTCTTAACAACAAATGTATAATTTTTTGATGCAAAAACTTCCGCACTTTGTTTAATGTACAAACCATCAGTCAATATGCTTGATCATAGACTGAGAATACCCCAAAAACTTCTTATATTAAGAGGTCTTTTTTTTTTTTTTTTTTTTTACACATACTCAAACCCCCACACTCGTGCACTCACACCCCACACACTCTCGCGCACTCCCACTACAAGGGATGCTCGAACCGGTGACCCCTTGTTCAAACTCCAAAGAGTTTACTATTGAGGCATGGCAATATGTGCAGATTAAGAGGTCCTAACCCTTCTAGATTTGGACCTTTCTCCTCCAAATTGAATTGACAAAATTCCATTAACTGTATTGAATTCTAATACTAGTCAATTAATCAGTCAACCAATCATGTGTCAGGGAACATGTAATAATGTGATGACTTGAATTGGAGTGCATACAATTACATAAAGATCATGCTCCATTTTAGTTTTCATGTGTATGCATGATGAATTGTTTCAGCCTTTGTATTATAAATACAATAGGGCAACCTGATTTTGCGTTTACTTGTTTGAATAGTGTTATTGGAAAAATGGATCAACCAATAAGATAAAGTCAAGTCGGAACCTTGTGCACTTCGTCAGGTCGGACAACGGAAAATATGACTAAAGATTCAACCTTTGGCCTTAAATCGAGTAGGAAATGAGGTCAAACTCAGCCTCTCGTCAGTACTCTAGAGCAGGTTGGAAAACCCACTAATCTGCCTGATGCCAAAAGGAACTCAACTGCTACTCACCAAATGAGTCAAGTCAGTATGACCCCAGGTCGGCATAAACCCAGGTCGGCACAACCCTTGTTCTACTAGTTCCGACCCAATCTCGACGGTGTCTACCTAAGATCCCAACCGGAGATCTAGGAAGGTGGCCGCAACATGGATCTGCCCGAGATCTTAGCTGAAGATTACGGAAGATCCTCCCGACATGTACGAGATCCGAATCCCTCCACAATACGCTCTTACTAAGTAGGAAGATCTCCCTTCACGCCACCACCATCACTTGACTATAAATAAGAACCCTTCTAATGGTGCGAGGTACGCACAACCTTAAGCCTAAAACCCTATCCCACGATCAAACCCAGATTCCCTACCTGACTTAGGCATCGGAGGGTCCCCTGCACTAGCCAGGGTCTCCTTTGTCCGTTATTTGTGCAGTTATTCGAAGGTTCAGGGAAGGCTAACCAGATTTCTTTATCAATAGTTTGGCGCCGTATGTGGGAACGATATCGAAAGTCGTTCTCATCACCTACAAGGGTTTGACAATGGCGAAAAGGAGAAAGAAAGCTCAGACTACTACCACTGTTTCCAACCCTGCGCCATCGAAACAGTCTGTAGATCATCGAGACTCATCTTCCCAACTGTAGACTAGACATAGAGGTCCCAAAATTGGGGTGGTTGGCTTGTTTCTCTTGAACATCAAGTCGAAGCCTTGACTAGAAATCTCGATCAAATAAGTCGGTTGCTGGAATGGAAAATCCCTCCCTAAACCAAGGGGCTGAGGAAGTTGTCGCTCGAGCATCCACATACATCTCTGCACCATCTCGAGCACCTGTTGGTTCCCGTGGGAACAGACAGGTCGAAGAGACACCAAGGTCAACGCCCTTTTGATCGTAGGGAATTTAACCATCCACCATGCCTAAGAGGCAATGATGGATCATGAATTTTACAGATATTACAATTATAAAACAAGATAAGAATATATCAAAAGTTTTTCGAGCATCTACTGTAATTGAAGTCACAATAAACCATAGAAAGTTGAAAATATTCCTTCATTCAAATTATAAATCAATAAAAGTTCAATATAAACATGAATCAAAGTAAGATAATCATCTAAATAAACTACAAGCTTCACCTGTTAGCTCTAGCTAAGAGGTTTAGCCAACTAAAGACATGATTGAAACTAACTAGAAGAAGAAGATCGGGGAAGAAGGAAAGACTCCTTGGTTCTCCAATACCTTCCTCCACTCTTCTAACCCTAATTCGTGCTTAGAACATCTAAAAGACCCATATTTATAAGCTTTGCTTGGACCAACTTTGAAACCGCCTTAATCTTATGCAAAAAGTAACGCTTTAGTTGAACTGAAGTTGACTTTCGTCAGACCAAATTAAGGCTGAAATTCCCACTTTCTTGCTAGACTGTTCTGCGCAATTTCGGTGGGACCAAAGTCTGGTTTTGGAATTATTTCAGGACTTTCTTCTTTAGACTCAGAATTTCATAATATGATTTTTCTGGCCAATTTTCAGGATTCCTTTCTTCACTTTAAATCTTCGATTCCCTTCATTCCTTACTTGGTTTCCTTGGATATTTGTTGTGTGAATTTTTCATTAGTCACTTCTAAATCTTAGTAATCTTTTGAGCACAAATATTTTCTTTAAGCATTCTTTTCTCCTTAGCTTTCAAAATTACATCACAAGAGAAAACATGTGAAAATAGATCAATTAAGCATATTTATGTTTTCAAAACCATTGAATAACAAAGGAGAAATATGCAATATTTGACACTCAACACCTCTCACGCTTCGAGCACTGCTGCTCTAGTTGCCTCCGACTTACGCCACAAATTACAGAAGAAGAGGCGCGACAAAGCTCTCAAGGTAGAAACGATAGCAAAAAATGAAGACCCTTAGGAGGCCGAACTTAATTAACTTCGAGGCTAAATCAGCGACATACGATAGGGTTGTCGCACACACGCCCTGACCTCGGTAGAAGCAATGCTGAAAGAAACTAAGCCCCCGTTTACCGCTAACATCATGCATGCCTAGGTTCCGCATGCCGCAGATCGTTCCTTATTCCTGAACCACCGATCCGGCTGAACACCTAGAATCTTTTAGGGCTTGGATGGAACTTCATAGCGCATCAACCGTGGTTATGTGCCAGGAATTCTCCTTAACCTTAATAGAAGCATCTCAGAAGTGGTTCCGGCAATTGAAGCCACAGTCCATCAACTCGTTCACATAGCTCAGCAAAGTGTTCATCACTAACTTCATCGGAGAAAAGGAAAAGCTCAAACCGACTACTCATTTCTTTACCATCATCTAAAAAGAAGACAAGCTGTTGAAGGACTACATCAAACACTTCAACTTGGAGGCGATGCAACTAGAGGGGCACTCAGAGGAGATCGCCTTAGCCGCCGTGATGGGATGGCTAAGGGAGGGGAGGTTCCTCTTCTCATTCGGAAAGAACCCACCAACAATATTGGCCGATCTCCTTAATCAAGCTCAGAAATACTCCAACATCGATGAGCTTTTTAGCTCACGAAAAGATGCTTGGAACAAGGGCAGCTCGACCAAGGAAAAATAACCTAAGGAAAAATAAGCCTCGACCAACAACAACAAATGGAGAAAGGATGACGACTCAACCAGAGGACAACGTCTGAGCAGACAGCCAGAGAGTAGGTTTTGCTCCTACACTCCCCTCAATGCTAGGACAGAGCAGGTCCTTATGGAAGATCGAGACAAACGACTCTTCAAATGGTCGAACAGGATAAAGACCGATGCTGACAAACGGGACAAACGGAAGTACTGCCACTTCCACTGTGACCACCGTTACTTCACCAACGACTGCTTTGATTTAAAAGAGGAGATCAAAGCCCTCATCCGTAACGGACATTTGTGAGAATATGTTAACAAGCGAGAAGAACGAGCAGATCGGAAGAACAAACAGTCCATCAACAACGAAGCCACTGGGGAAATCCGTACCATCTTCGACGGGAGGAGGAGATTCGAATCAAGCATGAAGAGCTCACACCTGAAGCATCAGTCACAACAGCTCGGAGCATCAAGTCTATCTCACTAGCAGGCCTCCGAAGGAACATAAAGTAGCATCCTGTGAGCTAACCTTCACCAAAGAAGACCCTCGAGGTGTCCACCACCCTCATGATGATGCGTTAGTGGTGACCATGACTATAGCCAACCACAAGGTGTTCTAAATCCTGGTGGACATCGGCAACTCAACAGATATCCTATTTGCCAACAATTTCGATAAGATGGGGGTCAGAATGTCCCGACTCTAGCCTATCAAAACCCCCTATAAAGATTCGTAGGCAACATGGTCACCTCCAAGGGATCCATACTGCTTCTTGTCAAGGTAGGGGAAGGACAGAATCAAACAATGACAATGGTTAACTTCCTTATGGTCGATTTTTGCTCTATCTATAATGTCATCCTCAAACGACCGTTCCTCAACACTCTATGTGTTGTGTTATTTACATACCACATTACGATGAAATTCCCGATCGAGCACAGTGTCGGGATGGTCAGATGGGATCAATAGGAAGTATGCCTATATTATTCTACAGCCTTAAGGATGTAGCATCACATGAAGGCCATCACCTCACTTGATCCTGGGAACAATTGGTCGAAAGAGGGTCCCCAGTCGAGGATCTCATAGCCATCCCCCTCACCGATTCCAACCCAACCCATATGGTTCAGGTCGGCTCGTCACTAACTCTAGCTCTGCGGGATGAGCTTGTGGACCTCCTTTGACGACACACTGATGTTTCGCCTGGTCCCATCAGGATATGCCTGGCATCAACCCAAAAGTCATGGTCCACAAACTAAACGCGGACCTTGACACCGACCAGTGAGGCAAAAGCGACGAGCCTTCGAACCAGAACGATATGCCATCATTGGAGAGGAGGTCAGAAAGCTCCTTGAAGCAGGCTTTATTGAACCCCACAACAGCACGACAGCACACCCACAGCAGCACGGTAGCACGACAACACGCCCACAGCAGCAAGGTAGCAGCACAACAGCACGCTGACACGCCCACAACAGTACGACAACATGCCAACACGCCCACAGCAGCACGCCAGCACACTAGCATGCCCATAGCAGCACACCAGCACGCCGGCATGCCCACAGCAGCACACCAGCACGCCCACAGCAGTACGACAGCAGCACGATAGCACGGAAGCACGCTAGCACGTCCACAGCAGCACGCCAGCATGACGATAGCATGCTGGCACACCAGCAGTAACATGTCAGCACGACGGCTGGGGCGGCGTGCTGAACGGGCGGGGTTAGTGCCACGGCAAGCAAGGAATTGTCGGGGCAAATTAGGCAGCTGCCTGGGGCACCGTGCTAAGCGGGCGGGGCTAGTGCCACGGCGAGCAAGGAATCATCGGGGTGAATTAGGCAACTGCCCGAGGCACCGTGCTAAGAGGGCTGAGCTGGTGCCACGGCTGACAAGGCATCGTCAGGGAGAATTAGGCGGCGTATAGGGATATTGTGCTAAGCGGGCAACGCACCGTCGGGGAAAATTAGGCGGCGGGGGTGGACGCTGTGCTAAGCAGGTAGGGCATCGTCTGGACGAATAAGGCGACGTGCAGGGACGCCGTGCCAAGCGGGCAGGGCACCGTCGGGGCGAATAAGGTAGCGTGCAGGGACGTCGTGCTAAGCGAGCAGGGCATCGTCGGGGCAAATTAGGCGACTTGTAGGGACGTCGTGCTAAGCCGACAAGGCATCGTCAGGGCAAATTAGGCGGCAGGCAGGGACACCATGCTAAGCAGGCAGGTCACCTTCGAGGCAAATAAGGTGGTGTGCAGGGACGCCGTGCTAAGCGGGCAGGGCACCGTCGTGTCGAATAAGGCGGTGTGCAGGGACGCCATGCTAAGCGAGCAAGGCATCATCGGGGCGAATTAGACGGCTGCCCGGGGCACCGTGTTAAGCGGGTGGGGCTGGTGCCACAACGAGCAAGGTCACGTCGGGGCGAATTAGGCGGCGGGCAGGGACGCCATGCTAAGTGGGCAGGACACCATCGGAGTGAATAAGGCGGCGTGCAGGGATGCCGTGCTAAGCGAGCATGACACCGTCGGGCCGAATAAGGGGGCGTGCAGGGACATCGTGCTAAGCGAGTAAGGCATTGTCGGGGCGAATTAGGCGGCTGCCCGGGGCACCGTGTTAAGGGCGGGGCTGGTGCCACGGCCGGTAAGGCATCGTCGGAGCGAATTAGGCGGCATGCAGGGACACCGTGTTAAGCGAGCAAGGCACCGTCGGGCCAAATAAGGCAGTGTGCAGGGATGTCGTGCTAAGCGTGCAAGGCATCATCGGGGCGAATTAGGCAGCTGCCCGAGGCACCGTGTTAAGCGGGCGGGGCTGGTGCCACGACGGGCAAGGCATCGTAGGGGAAAATTAAGCGGCGGGCAGGGCACCGTTGGGACGAATAAGGCGGTGTGCAGGGACGCCGTGCTAAGAGAGCAAGGCATCATCGGGGTGAATTAGGCGGCTGCCCGGGGAACCGTGTTAAGCAGGCGGGGCTGGTGCCATGGCAGGCAAGGTATCGTCGGGGCGAATTAGGCGGCATGCAGGGATGCCGTACTAAGCGAGCAGGGCACCGTCGGGGTAAATAAGGCGGTGTGTAGGGACACCGTGCTAAGCAGGCAGGGCACTGTCGGGCTGAATAAGGAGGCGTGCAAGGACGTCGTGCTAAGCAAGCAAGGCATCATTTGGATGAATTAGGCGGGGTGCAGGGACGTCGTGCTAAGCCGACAATGCATCATCAGGGTAAATTAGGTGGCGGGCAGGGACGTCGTGCTAAGCAGGCACGGCATTGTCGGGGCAAATAAGGCGGCGTGCAAGGATGCCGTGCTAAGCGCAAGGTATTGTCGAGGCAAATTAGGCGGCTGCTCGGGGCACTGTGTTAAGCGGGCGGGGCTGGTGCAACAACAGGCAAGGCATCTTCGGGGCGAATTAGGCGGTGGGCAAGGACATCGTGCTAAGATGGAAAGGCACCATCGGGACGAATAAGGCGGTGTGCAGGGATACTGTGTTAAACGGGCATGGCACCGTCGGGCCGAATAAGGCGATGTGCAGCGACGCCTTGCTAAGCTAGCAAGGCATCGTCGGGGTGAATTAGGAGACTGCCCTGGGCACCGTGTTAAACGGGCGGGGCTGGTACCATGGTGGGCAAGGCATTGTCAGGGTGAATTAGGCGGCGTGTAGGGATGTCGTGCTTAGCGGGCAAGGCATCGTCGGGCCAAATTAGGCGACTGGCAGATAGGCCGTGCTAAGTGGGCGGGGCTAGTCCCATGGCGGGAAAGCCATCGTCGGGGTGAATTAGGCGACGGGCAGGGACACCGTACTAAGTAAGCCGGGCTAGCGCCACGTCGGGCAAGGCATCGTCGAGGAGAGTCCCCAACATTACTTACTACGTAAGTGCGAGAGTGCGCGAGTCGCCAGCACCTGCGCAGCCAGCCCGCCTACACGCGCACGGGTATTTTTTGACGGGGAGCGACGATTGCGCTAACAAAGCTGCACAACTGAAATAGTATATTTTTGAGGGTCGGTCGTGAATTAAGCTGCGGGTAGGGGCATCGTGTTAAGTGGGCAGGGCACCATCGTGGTGAATTAGGCGGCAGCACAGGGTGCTATGCTAAGCGGGCAGGGCTAGTGCCACGGTGGGCAAGGCATCATCGGGGCGATTTAGGCGATGTCTCGGGCCGCCGTGCTAAGCAAGCGGGGCTAGTGCCACGGCAGGCAAGGCATCGTCGGGGTGAATTAGGTAGTGGGCAGGGCATCGTCGAGGAGAATTAGGAGATTCTCAGGCCGTCTTGCTAAGCAGGCGGGGCTAAGGCCCGGGCGGGCAAAGCATCATCGGGACGAATTAGGCAGCGGGCATGGACGTGCAAAGCGGGCGGGGCAGTGCCATGGTGGCAAGGCATCGTCGGGGCCAGTCAGGCAGCTAGCACCGACACGGTGCAAAGAAGACGGGGCAGTGTCACGTTGATCAAGGCATCGTGGGGGCATATCAGGCAGCGGGCAGGGATGCCGTGCAAAGCGGGCATGATAGTGCCACGACGGGTAAGGCATCGTCGGAGCATATTAGGCAGCGGGTAAGGACGCCTTGCTAAGCTGGTAGGGCATCATCGGGGTGAATTAGGTGGCGTATAGGGACGCCGTGCTAAGCGGGCGTGACATCATCAGGGCACATTTGG